>MU226888.1:1857075-1880425 GCA_018584345.1 Thuja plicata | reverse complement strand
ATTTGAGACATAGTGGGTTTGCTTCTATCTAGGTAAAGATTTGCAACCTTACCAACAATATGGAAGTATAGATAGATGATCAAAGACCCAAACCTGAATGTCTTGCTCTTGTCATGCTTGATAACTCAAATGTTTTCAATAGATTGAGCATGAAATATGTCATATAGATTGTACTAAGTGTTATCCTTCACCATTCTAATAGCTACTAGAATAGTTGTTGCAGAGACACTATTCAATCTACTTGATTGCTGGAACTTGTAACCAAGGATCATAGTTAGAAGCTTTATGTCTTCTTCCTTGATAGGATCAACTATAATACCACAACTATCACTTCTAGATAGGAATGCTTGCTCAACCTATTTCTTGACATCCTTGCCAGTAGGAAGAACTGGTCCAGTCTTAGGAAGTCTAGTTAATTCATGGATTAGGTAAGAGGTGATGCAGATAGGAACCTCACCAATCTAGTAGAGGTCATCATGAATCGTGCTCAACAAGATTTTAACCCATTTTGGTTCATAGAATTTGTGCATATTCAAATACTCAAAGATAGGGTTGTTTATGAGTTGTGCATATTCATCCTTGAATGAATAGTCTATTTTCATCATTGAGGCCATGAGAGTGGCTATACTATTATCTCCAACTATTTCCTTTTTATAATAAATGTATGCGCGGATGTCTTCTACGTGAATGACTCCTATCAGAGTTTTGGAGAAAGCTCCTTCCACATCATGCAGTATGGATTTAAATGGATGCATCTCAAATACAAATCTCTTCCTCTCAGCAATGTCAAATACAACTGGAGTCACCATACTTACTTGATGATTGATTAAATAGGGTTTCATGAAAATTCAAAATAGCGCGACTACTAGGGTTCCATTCCAACTTCTTAACCATGCTTCTTAACCACCAAATTTTTTATGCTTCTGTGCTTTGATGATCAATGCTCCTGTGCTCTCTAAATTTTATGATCTCGAATGCAAATGTGAAGAAGATCGAACACTTACATCTTTTTATAAAAGTTATTGCATTTAATGTTTGCAACCGTATGCAATTTTCACAGAGAGTTTCAAACTTTTTTTTGAATGCATTATAGACAATGTGTGTATGCATACTGCTATATCATGTGATCATAAGCATGAATCCATAGGCGCATACTTAGATGTGAGTATACCAGCCGCATAGGGGTTCCAAGCTAGAATAGCTCCCCCTAAGACCAAGAAGGTCTATTCAACCAGAAATAGAGGATGCGTCCACTGCGGATGCATCAACTACTTTGTTCTTTGCATTTTTCTTGAAGAAACTTGACTTCTCCTTCTTCTTCAAATAGTGATTTCTTAGGATCCTCTTTTTTTTGAGTTCTGGATCTACAGAACCTTTAGATGTGTCCAGCCTTTCCACATGTGTGACAAATGATAGGAGGTTTGATGTTCTTGTTCATCATGTTGCACTACTTTTCTGTGTGTCCATTATAGTTACATATCTGACATGTAATGTTCTGCAAATTTCTTTGATGATGATTTCTCTGATTGTTTTGATTCATTTTTCTTTGATTCCGCTATGACTGATTTCTTTGATTTGTTATGCAATGTATAGCCCTATGACCAAACTTATTACAGAAGTAACAATAACCATTTAAAGGTCTTATCTCTTTACAATCTCTTGCCAAATGACCATGTTTATTACATGCATAACATGTTCTGTTAACTTGCTTGATTTCTCCTTTAGGTGGATTTGTTTTAATCTCTGCAACATTTTCAACTTTATTTTCTTCTGAAGATTATTCATGTGCTTTCTTTCTTTCTTCTAATGAATTGATTTCAACTTGTGCTACACTATATCCAAGACCATTACTGTCGCCTCTTAGCTTTTGTGCATTGAGCTGGGATTGAAGTGAATCAAAACTTGTGTGGAGTTTATCAATCTTATCCTTTGCTTCTGTTAATTCAGATTCCATCTTTTTCTTTATGTTCTCCAATTCCAAGACTTTCATGTTTGCTTGCAAAACTTCATCTTCTAATTGTTTGCTTTCTTTGATCTTTTCTTCAATAGCAATTTGACTGTCTGTTAGCTGTTCATCTAGATTTTCAATTTTATCTTTTAGAGACATGTTCTCTTCATTCAGCTTTTTGACCATTTTCCCTAAATCACTTGTAGAACAATCTTTCAAATATTTTCTTAGTTTCTTGATAAGCATTTGTGAGCCATCAACTTTCAGTCTAAGTTCTTCATTTTCTTTTTCAGGTCTGTCAAGATCTTCAAAAGCTCCTTCAAGATTATTTTTCAAATGTTTTTCTTTTGCTGAATCCATGATCTCCTCAAGTGGTTAAAATTTCTTTCAAAGGACCAGAGCTCTGGTACCAATTTTTAGAAACACTGAGAGGGGGGGGGGGTGAATCAGTGTTTGTCTATTTATTATATTTCAGAAAATTAAACATAAATCAAACATACATCCAATGAATCTCAATACAAGAACACATAACACATGATATGATTATAGGGAAAACTTGATCAGAGGAAAACCCTGGTGGGAATTAGTACCCACAAATATTGTACTAGTATAATGAACCTGTTAAAGTTCCTTTTCCCTATTAGAAGTAGTCTTTACAATGCAAGTACAATGAACCTATTAGGAGTCTTTACAAAACCCTATTAAAGGTATATGGATCACTACCAGAGCTCACTGCTCAATAGGATGAAGGCTACAACCTTTCGATAGTTGATATACACTATATCAAAAGTGAATTGCTATGATGACATTGCTTTCTGATTAGTTTTGTGTATGCACTGATTCTCTTACTCTCTTAAAGAGCTTTATTTAATATTTACTTTTCTATGCTACTCTTCTATCTCTTTCTCATTCATATTCATCAACACTTGTAACATAACTTTACATTACATACTTATATGTTCATGCCTGAATAGACACGACCCAAAACAAGACTTATGGTTGGATCTAAAAAATAATACACAATGCTTCCAAACTAATTGGCTTAAGCATGTTTACAACATTACTAGTTATGTCATTAAAAACATACTATCATAGGTGCTTGGCCTTTACATAACAAAATAATATACGCTGATCAAAATACTAGTCGAATTTCATGCTCTGTCTTCTGGACTGCTGGTGCACTGATCTGTCCGTAACATCTCTATACTATCATTCTGTACCATGCATATATGGACTTAGTATGTACATGAAACATAGAACATATATCTGAATGTGCATACTCTGATTTAGTTTCTCGCATGTGCGCTGATGTGTTGATCGTTGTATAACTCTGTCTGTCCTATTTTCCATACTTAGTCATTTTGTCTTCTAAGTTTACCTAAACAAAAACTTAGTATGAATTTTTGGCCATGATGACAACACAAAATAAGTCATGCATCCTTAGGAAGTCAACTTTCCAACATTTTCATCCATACCAATCCGTACAGTATCTGCAAACACGAAAACACAGTAACTGTTTACAAAATAACAGAATTCCTTATTGGTTTACCCTTCTAAAAGTCCATACAATCATTGCTAACCCATGAATGGGATTAAAAAATATTTAAATACCATTTTCAATATTCATAACTATAATTGAAATCGTTATGAACCAAAGTTGCAACTTTTCAACTATACCGAGCAACTTTTTGAAAAGTTGTCAATGTTGTGAAACACCATTTTTGACAATTTTGCCAATTTGCAACTTTTTGTACACTAGGCTTATGTAATGCCACAAATGGATTAAAAACATTTAATAATGACCTAATACCTAGTGAGAAACCTACAAATCACAATTTTAATCCCATTTGATCATTTTGACATCCTGGTTTATAATTTCACCTAGGATCCAAAATATCTTACAATTGGCTTATTACATTATGCTCAGTTATCAACTGATCCCAAAGGATCCTAATATATCATAGGGAAGAAGATGAAGGACATATATTTGGATTCCTAAACTATTTCATCTAATTCTTCATACTTTGTTGTGCTTGGTAATACTCTTTCCTCTGTCGCTCGGTAATATCTGTAGAAAATGCTTGATTTTGTCTTTAACTAGTTTGATCAGTCATGAATAATCTTCACATGTGCACATCAGGGGTGATTCAAAATGAATCTCTGGTCTCTTATATAGACATCATTACTCATTTAATTTTCATCCTTCAAACTTTTCCACTTAATATTCATCATTAATTTTGCCTCTTAAACCATCCCTGGCAGTTGTGTTAAAAACATGTTTCAATCTTTGTCATCCGATCTTCCTTGAATTTTCATAACCATCTGATCAACATAACAAACCTTATCATTTACCTTGGAATCACCAATTTCTAGCTCAGTATTCTAGTCAGCCTCGGTTTGAATAAATTTCTCGGTTAATACCATGTTGTGTCGGCGATCCCTAGCTCGGTTATCACTATGCTTGGTATACATTGTGTTTTACTCGGTGTTAATTGTCTCTCAGTGTATACATAGCTCTTTATTTTCAAACCTCATAAAATTTGTTTGTTCCAGATCTTCAATTCATAACATATGTTTATTACCATTATGATACTCAAATAATTTGACATCAATGACAATACATTAACTGGTAATGTTTATCATCATCTCTGTAACTTGGTTGAATATCAAAAAATGACTTCAAACATACAATCAGTTGTAGTTCATCATGTTCATCTATTTCAAAGAGCCAACTACGTTTATTATGCATGAATTTGTGATCAATTAATTTGGAGTTTACTATGATTGTTTTATATTTCTGTGAAGAATGATTGGGAAGATATATTCTATTTCTTTAAAGATAAATTTGTCTCGTGTGTGGGTGCATCTGGTGGCTTCATGATTTGATAGGTTTTGGAAAATCTTGCACATCTGGTTAAAAGTTTCTTCAAAAGATTACATCTTCTGAATATGGAATTGTGAGTTTATCTAATTTGTGATTTTTGGGTTTCCATATTTTCATCATTTAATATGCAAGCTTAATTCAATGATGGTTTATGTCCTTTAGATTTCATTTTCAACAAATTTTCTTATATTTCTTGTTACTCAATCTTTGATTTATTTGGAAACTGGTTAAGATAGGAAATCATTGTAGAATTTAAGGTTATATTTGCATTGTTAAGAAGTTTCATACATTAAAAAAATTGAGAAAACACAAAAGTGCTAAGGTTTGTTTTGCAACGTCAAATTTTAATCATACCAGCAAAGGCCTCCTTGTGAACATTCACATTTATCCTCAATTGAGATTTATAAGAGGTTGTACCATGGAGAACCTCTAGATTAACTTTATTATTCTTTCAAGAGGGGAATTTGCATCGATTATTCCTAACTACTTCTTTGTGTAAAAATGACACTCAACAAAAGTCATGCTAGAAGGAGGACCCAAAAATTAATAGGTTGGATAATATCAGATATTTCTCACTAGAGAGGTTTGAGTGAGTGCTTAGATCATATCCAAGAAGGGGTGAGTTCATTGATCTTACCCACTATCACAAAGCTCACGGTGATAAGGGAAAATCAAAATTGATTTCCCTTTCAGCTGGTTTTTAGATTCCACTTGGCCAACAATCACATGGTTTCCATAGTATTACTAAAGCCATCAAATAAAATTAAAATTTTCTACCACTTGTCTAGATGGATTTCTTTGCTAATGCCCAGAGTCCCCCATTGGACATATCTACTAATTACACAAATTACCTAAGAATCATAAATAGCTTGTCCATCAATATGTTGTGTGCCACTTGTTCCCATATACACTTGGCAAGTTTTCCTACAAATGGTACCTAAATTTTCCTAGGGGATCCATCACCACATAGGATGATTTTGAAACCAAATTTATAAATCAATTTAAACTCTATGTAGATCCCGCTAACCTTCACCACCAATTTATCTCAACAAATAAATATTGGAATGAGTCTATTGCTATGTTTAATCGTCATTTCCATGAGATGTATCATAGGCTTGAAGCTCCTTACATAGTACCCATACCCACTGCCATATAAGTGTACCTAAGATATTTAGATCCATTGACCACTATTTTCTTGCAAAGGCTCCTACCTACAAACATAGATACCTTAGAAAAAGGTATCCAATGAAACCATCATTTTCACACAAAAGATGGATCCGCAAGTTGGTGGAAATTTTGGTACTTCCCTGTCATTTGGAAATAATACCACTATGAAGGAATACCCAACTATCACCCACACCTTAAGAAACCATACTCCATTTCTCAAACCCATACCAATGTAATAGCTTGTTGTCCCACCATCGTCTATCACTTTTACCTAGGGTATGAGGCCCATAAGACAACTTTCTTTGAGAAAACAATTGTACCCCCTAGTGAGCCCGATAATCACTTAGCGACCGAGTTGGAAGCTATGAAAAAGAATTTATCCCAAATTACTAGTGAGCTCACTATAATGAAACTAAATCTGTCTCAGAACCAAGTAAATTATCAACAACAACCTACTTCTCCAAATGCTTATTCTCAAAACCAAAACTGAAGTTACAACACTTATGGGAATAAAAATAACACTAACTCGTAGGATAAAAAATTTGGATAGCAATGACCAAATAGACCTTGGAACACCCAAACCAATAATGGTGGTGTAATGACTGATAATTCTAATGTATATGAATCTGCTAATGTAAATTTAACAGGAACTACAGGTGCACACCAAGATAACAATGGGTATGCAATTCTATTTGACTCTTATGAACCATAGATAGGAGTAAGTTCTAGTAAAAATATACAATAAGAAGGGTTTGTATTTCCATTCCAGAGGGAAAGGGAGCCTAAATACTTTGAAGTTCATGCATTTCAAAGCAACAAACGAAGCCCTTACAATTTGAGAAACCAAAAGGAACCTTTGACAAATGGTATTCCCCCAGGGAAACAACCAACACCACCAGATACATGAGCAATAAATAATCCTACACCACCTAGGGGTTTAAATGTTACTATGTCATCACCACCAAATGTATCCAATGTACATAGAAACCCAACTTAGTTAGTTGAAAAATATAGTGTTGCTGAAGAACTTAGAAGGAAAAAGGAAAATATCTCAATGTTCAACATGTTGAAAAGGTGTCCTTCTCAAAGGGAAGAACTCCTAAAGTCCTTGGACCATTCCAAGAAAATTATAATAGCTGATAATGAACAGGATCCTACATCTAATATCAATGCATTAGAGGCATTCCTAACAATGTTTAAAGATAAGTTGGTGGTGCCCCCATTCCTACTGAGCTTGCAGATATTTGGTAAAAGTTTGCATAACTATTTGATTGACTTAGGGGATTCATCTAATGTTATGCCACTTTCTATCTGTCAGAAGTTGGGAATGATTCCTCAAACCATGAGAAGAGCGGTGATACAATTGGCTAAAATAGAATTCAAGGTTATCGGCATACTGAAAGATGTGCACATTCAAACAATCGCAGATCCAAGGATGCAAGAGTACATTAATATAAATATTGTGGACATTCCAAAAACTTAGGGGATGTTGGTGAGAAAAGAGTGGACTAAGTGTCTAATAGGTTGGTTGTCTACTGACTGTACTCAGTTGTGGTTTCCATGTAAAGGACTAAATAATCAAATCAAAATTGATGTTGAACCCAAACTCAAAAGGATGATTATATATTATAATGCCCCAATTGAGGTTTTGTTTACCCAAACCAACTTTGGTGTGTATCGAATTGACACCATCCTTATGTTCCAAGTCAAAGAGGCTGGTGATTGTGATGGGAGACCCATAAAAGGTTTACAAGAGTTTCAAGTTGACAAAGAAATATTTCAAGACTTCATTAAAAATATGACCTTTTAAGACTTCACTAAAAGTATGACCATAAACTCAAATAATTTAGGTCATGATGAAGACCCTAACATATTGTTACTACCTGAGTTTTTCAATTACATCAAGTGGGCCATTTTGAATTCACATGTGCAAGTTGTCAAGACACACTATCTAGGGTGTTGTCCCAAATCATTCAACAAATTGAGCAAGCTCAAAATTTGGGACCAAGTACTGAGAATCCGAAGTTAGACACTCTCAGTGATGATTCATCAAATGGAGGTAGTTCACATAATTATATGGCTCAAAAAAAAGTTCAAAAAAGAAGTAAAGACTCAGACTCAGATGGAAAAACTTTCATATGGAGTGGGGATAGTGAATAGAGGTCCTCAAATGATGACACCTTACCTCCTTATAATAAATCCCAACCCACCTAGAAATTAAAAGATCCAAAGCCCTCAGGTGATGATTATGTTCAAAGGAAAGGTGAAGGAGGAATAATTTCTTCAAATAATGAAGAGGATAAAGAATTGAAACCTGAAACATCAATAATTTAAGGAAAGCTTCAACCCAAGCCAAAATTAGTCAAGATACATCAAATATGGAATCTACATTTTGAGGATTCTAAGTGTAAACAAGGATCTAGTGTTGGGATTGAACTAATTAAGATGAGAGGCAAGTCCTTCTACATTGCATATAGATTGAAATTTTTATGTACTAACAATGTTGCAAAATATGAAGCATTAGTTTGACGTCTTCTTTTGGAGAATGAAAAGGGGATAAAATATTTGGTAGTGGAAGGTGACTTGCAATTGATTGTCAAATAGGTCCACAACTAGTATTCTTGCAATGAAAAAAGGTTGATTACTTATCAAAATAGAGCATGGGACTTGATCAAATATTTTGAAGCATTTAGCATTAATTCTATCCTAAGAAGAAAGAATGTTCTGGCCGATGCACTGGCAATATCTACTAGTTCATTACATCCCACAGAGAGTTCCAAATTGAAAAATTTCTCAGTTGAAGTTGTTTTTGCCTTGTTAATCCTAGATAATATATTAATTTCCAAGTCTTCCAAGATGATAAACACATCCTCGATTTCATCATGTGTGCAGATGTGTTAAAAAAAAAGTTATTGATGAGGAATTAGAAGAACCAGATAGACCAACTGAATGAGAGGACCCTAATGATCAAGGTGTCATAAACCTGAAAACTAATTCCATTCCCAAGGAAATGGTAGAGTTAGAAATGATTTTTGACAAAGATGAAACAACCACGAAAAGGAAACTAGGGCCAATGTTTGGAGGTGACGAGTGTGAAATGTAAAATATTTGGGTTGAGAATGACCCAAGAGAGATACATATAAGAAAAGTTAGCACTAAAGATGAGAAGAAAAAGATGGTACAACTCCTTACTAAGTACCAAGATGTCATAGTTTGGAGCTATAAAGAGTTGAAGACCAATGTCACCTCTCTCAAAGTGCATAATATCCTTTTAAAACCAGATTCCAAACCTTTTTAACAGAGGTAGAGGCTTGTAAACCCAATGATGGAACCATTGATACAAAAGGAAGTTCAAAATTTGTTGGATGCAAAGATTATTTTTCCAATCCAACATTCCACATGGGTCACAAATTTTGTTCCAGTTTATTTTTCCAATCCGACATTCCACACGGGTCAAAAGAAATATGGATTCTCTTCTTCTTGATAATCTTTTTCATTATTCTGGGTAGCCATACATTTCCTCTCATCCAACAGCTCTCTCATCTTGATTCTAGCTTCTTTATACTATTCATAGAACATCTGTATCTCAAGCTTTTTGTTCTCAATGTTCTTATCAAGTTTGTACTTCTCCATTGTATGATATTTGCTCTTAAGCCTTTAAGCTTTCCAAGAAGAGACTTAGCTCTAATGCCATATGTTGGAATTCATGGGAAGTAGTACTGAGAGGGGAGGGGTGATTCAGTACCTCTAAAACTTTTAACACCTTTCTTAATTCATTATTAGTAATCATACGTTACTGCATTACCAACCATTACTGTTGTTCTTTCTTATGTATGTATTGTTAAATCATAATCTTTAATGGTTTGTAGTATTCATAGAAACCTTCATGAAAATGATAAACACATAACACAAGATATGGTATCGCAAAAAACTCCTGTTAGGAAGTAAAAATTGCGGTGGGGATGGCACCCACAAAACTTCACTATTTGCAAAATGGAAGGGAGTTGGTTAAGGCTTACAATTTGATCACTTCTGATGATCTACCCTATTAGGAGTATTAAGGTGGAGACCAGTTAAGATATACTCTGTTAAGAGCTTTAGAAACACTGATTTAAGTGTGCACTCAGTTATGAGATTTTACAATAGGACAGTTAAGACCACATTTCTTGAAAGGATTTCATTAGTGTACTACACTTGTTATAATGAGTGCAAATGTTGAACTGACTACATACAATCTATAATTTCTGATTACAGATCCATTAAAGCTCTCAAAAGTATAATATCACCTTAAGTGATTGATGAATACCTTTTCTCTAGCTGTCGGTAGCCTCTATTATGTTCTTGAAACTGACTTGATTCTTTTTCTGTCCTTTTGCATGAATTATCTATTTGGTCTCTAGTTTCTCTTCATGGCTACTATCTTCATTGAACAACAACTATTCTCAATGGATTGAGCACCTATTTATATAAGTATTTGACCTATCTTGGAATTCACACATTACAATGTTAACTCTTAGATCTAAGGTTTACAACTTCACCTTGATCTTAAGTTTGCATGTTTTAAATCAGTAAAAATAATTAAAACAATAATAAATAAATTTCTTCCTGCACACATAATGGATTTAAAAGTAAATCAAGAAGCTATAAATACAACTTCACTAATTTATCTGATGTGGAAAGTTAGATCCACTTTTTAGGGGATGTAACTGACTGTCAGTTTTTGGTCATTGGGTTGAACTTGAAGTGTGTCGGTGTTCCTTTGTTTGAACTGTTCATCAGGTTCCCTTTGTCTGTCAAGTTCCTCTTTGTGTTGTTCCATTAGGTTGCACTGTTGTTACTCATCAGGTTTCCTTTAACCTTTTTGTTATCAGATAACACTTAACAATCTTATCGGGTAACCATAGCGTCGGGTTGTGTTGTGCCCTATTTGTCGGTGTGGAGTAAACCGATGGTGCAGATCATGTTTTTCCTTAAGTATACTAATGGAAAAATATAATGCCTTCAATCTTCCCCTTTGACATTAGTATCAAAAACTGATATGTGTATAATACTAAAGTGTTTAGTATGTACACCATTTCTATATCCTTGTCATGATATGACTCCCCCTAGTTGTATACATCGGTATAGTATAAGTATATGTTCATGTATACTATACATTCTCTGTTTTTCGCTATGTATGTACATATTATCTTCTCCTTGGTATTTTCCTTTTTCTTTTACTATACATACTGTTTCCTCCTTTTAATTGAGGTGAGTGAGTGAACATACCAATTTCCCCCTTTCTTTGATACTTATGACAAAAACATACAACTTATAATATGTCAAAGTTGTGACAAAAATATGTAACTTACAATGTGTCAAATACATTTGAGTGGTTTTCCTTGATATCTTTGAGCATTTTCTCCCATTTTTCTTTTAGTTGTTCTAGAGCCATGTGGTGTAGCTCTAGCCTCACGTGCATATCATAAATGTTGTCTAGGATAGATATTTCTGGGGTGGCAATTAGTGTATTCACCTGTGTCACATGTTATCGCAGGAGTGTACGTGTTGGTAAGAGCTTAGCTTGGAGCTCATTTACCTCATCTCTGTACTTCATCTCTGCAAACTATATGTCTTGTCTCTATTTCCTAGCCTATATGATTTGTTCATTGTGCAATTTAAGTGCTTCTTCAGTGTTGGTGAGACTTTGTGCACTAGACTTAAGATCAACATCAATTTTTTCTATCTTGTCAATATACTCCTGAGTGAGTTGATCTAAAGTGCACAATTTATGTATTAAGGTAATAGCTTCTGATATAATTGGATCAATTGTACTTACCAATTTAGATAGCTTAACCTTTTTCAATGCCACTTCCTGTCTTATTTTCTCGGCTAGCTTGAACTCATACTTTTGTTCAAGTCTCACTTCCATAACCTTCTCAACATAAATATTATGAGATGTTATTGCATCTGTGAGCATTACCAATTGATCAAGAATTGGAGCTTTTTGATCAATATTTATATCAGGTACAATCTATTGAAGTATTCCTCTTGATACTTCTAGTACCTTGGTCTCTTTTGCTGCTCTCTTTAGTTTGTCTTGAATATATTTTCTCTCACAGAGCTTGGCATACTTTGTCAATGTAGTTGGATCCAATGTTCTTGGATCACAATCTGGAATCTCAATGATTTCATCCAGAGTCACTGGATTCTTATTCTTTCCTTTCTTCTTCTTTGAGATTTGAGGGGATGCATATGTATGAACTACCATAGCCAGTTCATTTTTTCTAATTTAAGTGGTTGGTGAAGGCCTTGTGGAAGATGCTTCTTGTGTCTTCTACTCAGGTGGCACCTGTCATTTTTGTGAAGACATCTCTCCTTCAACCTTGGATGTCTCTGCAGATTTTTCTTTACATTATTTCTCCTTCTCATCTTGTTTTTCGTCTTCACCTTTCTCTGTTTGTGTGTCACCTTTTTCCTTTTGAGTTTCCTCCTTATTTTGATCAGTAGATGTATATTTTTGATCATCGGTTGTATCCTTCTCTATAGTTGTAGCTTTTGCTTCAGCATCACCCTTGTCCTCGTGTGTGCTTGTGTTCTCCGCTGAAGATTCATCATTACCCTCTAGAATATTTATTGCCTTCATTAGTACAGGCATATTGCTTTGAGTGGTTGCTTGGGATGTATTCAGAGTGGTTTCCTTCTCATTGGTTTGATCTTTTGGAGCATTGACATCCTCATATTTTTGCACTTGGTCTGCAGGGTCTGGTTCTTTGGAGTCCATGATTGAAGTTTCCTGCACTTGTTCATCAACAACATTAATTATTGTACCATCTGATGTCTACAATTCTGGCTACTTTTGTTGATTCTTAAGTGTGATAAATATGACATCATCTTTCTTCTGTAGATCTTTGTCAAAGTCATACTTAGTGATATCTTGGATAATATCATCCATGACTGTGTCTACGTTAATAGGTTCATTATCACTTTCAGTATTGTCTAGAGCAATGTGCTGAGGACTTGTGTTTTCTGTCTCCTCCTCTCTATGAGGTGTATTGGTGAGAAGTAATTGATTCTCACTAGTTTTTGACTTTGCTGGTAGATCCATAAGTTGTCTCCATTTAGTTTTAGTCATTTTGTCCAACTCTATGAATTTGTTCTCTAATACTTTATATTCCCTTATTTTGGCCACAAATTTACTTGAATTCTTCTTAAGTATTTCTTTGATCTCTTCAACTTTGGATTTGAGAGGCATTAGTGTCACTAGTACCCTCTCCCTTGCTTCTCTTTCAGTTTGCAAAGCATATGACCATTGTTGATATACCCTTTTACCTAGCTCTTGAGGTATTTGACTAACAAATTTTGTAGGTGCATATTTTTTCTTGATCATTGACTTTATAACTGCCTCTTGTATCTTATTCTAGTCCTTTGGGTTTAGTGTATCCCATTGTCTGATTTTCTTATCAATCATTGTACCATGTGTAGCAATGGATTTGATAGCTTCATCAATTGTTGGAGTCCTATAGTTCATCTTTTCTACATAAGGCTCATCATCTTGAGTGTCTTCTATGTCAGCCTTTGTCCTAACCAACCTTTTCCTCTTCTTTGGTGGTGTGGTTTTCACAGTTTATTGCCTTGTTCTCTTAGTTGGTTGCTTCCTTATGTAGGTCCTTACTTGAACTTTCTTAAGCGGTGTTGTTTCAGTTGCAGCAGTTTGACTCCTTGTCCTCTACTTCTTTATAGGAGGTGGAGGTGGAGGTGGAGGTAGAGGTGGAGGTGGAGGTGGAGGTAGAGGTGGAGGTCCCCTCAAAATCTGATTTCTTTTCTTCTTGTTCCTTATCGATGATGATCTGTTCATCGGTAGTCTCTGGTTGTTCTTGTTCATCATCTATTACCAATAGAATCTTCTTGAGATTCTTAACCATTTTATCTTTTTGTTTACAGTCTTCTTGATTTCTAGGCCTTGTTTTATCTTTGATTTGGTCTCTTCATAAGTTCCAAACCTTGGTTGTTTTCTGTCAATGGGCTCATTTATTAATACCTCAATTGCACATGTAGCTTGATCAATATTGATCTCATAGTCCATTGGTGCTAACCAAGCTATCCTTGGTACAACTAGTTTGATATGGGTGAAATCTGTGTCTGCCATAAAACATATTTCATCTTTATGTTTTTCTACAAGTTGTTTGGGAATCCTAGTCCTCTCCATCATCTTTTCCTTGAACTCAAGGAAGTAAGTAGACATAATAGACTCAAAATTTTCTCCTAGTGACTTCATCAGTTCACTAATATATTGGGTTACCTTTTTGGTAGAGTCCCATTTTACTTTTCCTACTGAAGGAAAGTATTCTTCAAAATAGAAAAAGATACACATGATAAGTGAGCCGAACTTACATGTGTTGGTCTTTGTAGACCTGATTTTGATCATGTTCTCATCAAGTTGTTTTAATAGGATCTCACACAGATCCATTTGAATGCCTTTGTTCACTATCTTGTAAGCTGTGCTTACTGCTATTGCATAAATGTTGTTCAGTCTTCTATCTTGCAAGATTTTATACCCAATAACACATGCACCAAATTTTAGTTCTTCGTCAGTGATTGTGTTCACTACTTTGAGACCTCTGTTGTCTGCTTTTGCATTGGTGAGTTTTTCAACTTATTTCATGGATGGATGCTTGTGTGCCTTAGGTTTTTCAGTTATTGGATAACCAGTGACAACATGAAGAACATCCTTGGTTATTTTCTTGGGTTGGTCTAGCCATAGCTCTTTGTCATGCATTCTACTCAAGACTAACCTTATCCATTCTGTTTTAAACTCCCTCGGGAAATGTAGGGCATTAGTTAACCCTTTGACTTCCAAGTTTTTTTTCTCTTCCTTTAGTTTCCCTTGGGAATCACAAAGCTTCTTAAAAGCTTCATCCATTTCAAGGTCACCTATCTCTGCGATCTTGCAGTGAATATAAGACCTAACGTCTTCTATGAGCAAAACCCTAGGTGGGATTTTCAAAAATGCGTTGGTTTCATCAGGTTTCGATGTAATTTTTGGGTAGATCTTATACTTGGGTTCTACACATGTTATTTTCTTGATCATCTTAACCACATTCCTCTTATCATTCTTGATTTTAGCAGTTCTTGAGGTGGTTGCCATCATTTTTCAGGTTTTAGGTTTTTCTAGAAATTTAGGGCTTTCTTGAAAAATAACCACATAGATCTTTCAGTACCTTTGATACTTACTTCAATTCACAATGGTGGTGAAAGATCTATTTTCTATGTTCTTAGATTGATTGGAGGATGCTCTACTTTCTTCTCATTAATTTCTCTATCTTTAGCTCTGTTTTCTCTTAAAATTGCAAGTGACAAATGGAGTTGTCCCGTCAACTATTTAGAGACTTTTTTTCACTAAGTCTTTTTAATAAATTCTCAATGACTCATCAGGATATGAAGGTAGGTTTCATCGGGAAGGCTTTAAAAAACATCATCGATGAAGTTGAGTTGCCCAGGACAGTTGTTAACAATGTTGCTTGTACCGACGGATATCGATATTCTATAGTGATAACTTTTAACTTTCCCTTTCTTACCGATGGGTGTCGGGTTATATTGGCAACTTAGTCACTTTGTATGTTGACCAAAAATATCTAGTAAGTGTAGAACAACTTATCTTCTTTGTTCATTGATGATTTTTGGTATGCGTATACTGACGGGGTTGATTTCTCACAATTGTAACAAGTAACATAATATGCATCTTTATTCGTGTAGATTTTGACTTTCTATCAATTTTATAATGGAATTGATGCAAAATATGACTTGAAATAGTGCAGTTCCATACTTACTTGTTCAAGTTAAGTCATGGTGGTGATGTCACCAGATCCATTGGATGGGGTGTCATCATTTGCATTGCTTGTCCCAGCTTCATCATTTCTTGAAGCTTTTATCCACATTTTGTCTCTTACCCTTCGGATATCTTCAATGGTGTTTCCATTGGGATATGTGCTTGTTTCTGTCAATTAGTCCTTGCAATCTTTCTTGTGGTGACCAACTTTATGACAGTGCAAGCATGCCATTCTAGGGTTTGACCAGCCTCTAGACCTTTTGGTACATGCTCTCATGCAGTTTGCAGTAATGTGACCATATCTACCACATGTTGTATAGTTTGACCATGTATTGTAATCCCATTTATATTGATTACCTATTCTTTTTGGTTAATAAGGAATCTTTTGACCTTTAGGCTTCCATGCTTGGTTTTTATTTTTCCAGCATTCTTCAGATGTGTGCCCATTCATCTTGTATGTAGGACAATATTTGTCCATGTAGGTTTCCTTCTTTGGCTTTTCTATCTTGCTCCTTTATTCATAAGCCTTATGTCCTTTCTTGTTACATTTATAAGATAATCCTATGAATGTAGGTGTAGATTTAGGAAAACCTTTCATTTTACCTAGACATACATTTGATGTGTGCCCTTTTTTTCCATAGTTCTTGTATGTAGCTTTCTTGGTCTTGGATTTTCATACAAATTCTTTGATCTTGCTTGATTTGATGATTCTCAATTTTCAGTAAAGCCTATACCATTGTTGTTGTTTACTCTTCATTGTCCTTCAAGAAATTCATCCATTCTTTTATTTCTCTCTTCATCCTTTCTGATAATCTCATTATACTATTTCTAAATTCTAACCTCATGTTTTAGCTTTTCATTTTCTTCTCTTAGTTCACTGATAATTTGTATTCTCTCAATGAGTTCCACATTTATTCTATTTGCTTCTTAACTCATAAGAATAATCTGATTTGTGAGATCATGGTGATGCTCAGCATGTCTTTGAATTTCCAATTCCTTTTCTTGTAGTTTCTCTGTAATCTTCCTTCTGTCATCAATAGCAAGTGTTCTTTCTATTTCAGCTTGTCTAGTAGAACTCATCACATCAATCATTCTTACCATCTGACTCTCTTGACTAATTTGCAGCATCTTTATTTTCTCTATCAGATGTTTATTGATCTTCTTTAGATTTGTGATGTTCTCTTCTAATGTATCTGATATATTACTTGTATTTGATCTTGAAGTTTTAAAGGAATCTGGAATCTCTTCTTCTTGATAATCATTTTCATTGTTTTGGGTAGCCATACCTTTCCTCTCATCTAGCAGAGCTCTCATCTTGATTCTAGCTTCTTTATATTGTTCATAGAACATCTGTATCTCAAGCTTTTTGTTCTCAATGTTCTTATCAAGTTTGTACTTCTCCATTGTATGATCTTTGTTCTTAAGCCTTTAAGATTTCCAAGAAGAGACTTAGCTCTGATACCAATTGTTGGAATTAATGGGAAGTAGTACGGAGAGGGGAGGGGTGAATCAATACCTCTAAAACTTTCGACACCTTTCTTAATTCATTATTAATAATCATACATTACTTCATTACCAACCATTATTGTTGTCCTTTCTTATGTATGTATTGTTCATTCATAATCTTTAAGGTTTGTAGTATTCATAGAAACATTCATGAAAGTGATAAACACATAACACAAGATATGGTATCATAGAAAACTCATGTTAGGAAGTAAAAACTGTGATAGGGATGACATCCATAAAACTTCACTATCTGCAGAATGGAAGGGAGCCAATTAAGGCTTAAAATTTGATCACTTTTGATGATCTACCATGTTAGGAGTATTAAGGTGGAGACCTATTAAGATATACTATGTTAAGAGATTTAGCAACACTAATTTAAGTGTGCACTCAGTTATGAGATTTTACAATAGGACGGTTAAGCCCACCTTTCTTGAAAGGATTTCATTAGTGTACTACACTTGTTAGAATGAGTAAAAATGTTGATCTGACTGCATACAATCTTTAATTGTTGATTATATATCCATTAAAGCTCTCAGAAGTATAATATCACCTTAAGTGATTAATGAATACCTTTTCTCTACTTGTCGGTAGCCTCCGTTCTATTCTTGAAACTGACTTGATTCTTTTTCTGTCCTTCTACATGAATTCTCTGTCTGGTCTATAGTTTCTCTTCGTGGCTACTATCTTCATTGAACAACAACTATTCTCAATGGATTGAACACCTATTTATACAAGTATTTCACCTATCTTGGAATTCATGCATTACAATGTTAACTCTTAGATCCAAGGTTTACAACTTGACCTTGATCTTTAGTTTGCATGTTTTAAATTAGTAAAACTAATTAAAACAATAATAAATACATTTCTTCCTTCACACATAATGGATTTAAAAGTAAATCAAGAAGCTACAAATACAACTTGAGTAATTTATCTGACGTGGAAAGTCAGATCCGCTTTTTATGGGTTGTAACAGACTATCGATTCTTGGTCATTGGGTTGAACTTGAAGTCTATCGGCGTTCCTTTGTTTGAACTATTTGTCGGGTTCCCTTTGTCTATCAAGTTCCTCTATGTGTTGTTCTGTTGGGTTGCGCTATTGTTACTCATTAGGTTTCCTTTAACCTTTTTTTCATCGGATAACACTTAACAATGTTTATCGGGTAACCTTAGCATCGGGTTGTGATGTGCCCTGTCTGTCGGTGTGGAGTAAACCGATGGTGCAGATCATGTTTTTCCTTAAGTATACTAATGGAAAAACATAATGCCTTTAGAATCAAGGCTACCGAGAAAGAGAGGTATTACTCAATCACATTAGGTGATACTTTGTACATGTTATTTTAATGGATCTATAATCAGAAATTGAAGATTTCATACACTCAGGTCATTGAGTATTTTAGTCTATATTCTAGCAAGTGTAGAAAATAGAAGAAACCCTTTCAAGAAAGGTGGATTTAACAATCCTTTGTAAATATCTTAACCGATTGCACACTAAACAATGTTGCTAAAGCTCTTAACATAGTAGACCTTAACTAGTGTCCACATAATACTCCTAACAGGGTAGATCATCAGGAGTGATCAAAATTATAAGCCTTAACCGACCCCTTCCAATCAGCAGATAGTGAAGTTTTTGGGGGTGTCATCCCCACCACAGTTTTTACCTTCTAACAAGGGTTTTCTACATTACCATATCTTTTGTCATGTGTCATTACATTTCATGAATGCTCCTATGAATTTTTACATTCTTATTCAATTTATGAATTGATATAACTTACACAAAGATATAATAGAATATATGGTTGGTAATACAATTGATTACCCAAAGGATTATGGTTAAAAGAGATAAAAATTTTACAGGTACTGATTCACCCCTCCCCTCTTAGTATATACTTCCCATTATTTTCAACAATTGGTATCAAAGCTAGATCTTTTAATTGGAAAAGTTTAAAGACTTAAGATAAAAGATCATACAATGGAGAAGTACAAGTTTGACAAGAGTATTGAGAATTAGAAATTAGAGATACAGATCTTCTATGAACAATATAAAGAAGCTATAATAAATATGAGATAGTTTTTGGATGAAAGAAATATTATGGCATCTCGCTATAATGAAACAAACTTCCATGAGGAAGAGATACCTAATCTATTTGAGTCTTCAGGATCTACAACTAAAAAAACATCAGACACATCTGAAGAAAGCATCACAAGTCTGAATGAAATCAATCAACATATGGCTAGACAAGTGAAATCTCTACAAATCGGTCAAGAGACACAAATGGTAAGAATGATTGATTTCATGAACAATGCTAGACAAGTTGAGCAAGAAAGAACACTAGCTATTGATGTCAGGAGGAATATTACTGTAAAGCTACATGAGAAAGAGTCAGAAATATAAAGACTTACAAAAAATCATCATGATATCACAAATCAGATTATTCTTATGATTCAAGAGGCAAACAAAATGAATACAAAACCCATTGAAAGAATAGAAGCTATTACTGAGCTAAGAGAAGAAAATGAAAAGCTGAAACATGAAGTGAGAATTTAGAAACAACACAATGACATGATTAAGAGAGATGAAGAAAGAACTAAAAGGATGGATAATTTTCTAGATGGACAAAGAAGAGTCAACAACAATACTAGACTAGGTTATATTGAAAATGAATAATCACCAAACCAAGCTGATCCAAAGAATGTCTATGCAAATCTAAGACCAATAAATAAGTCATGCAATCACTGTGGAAAAAAAAGCCACACATCAAATGTCTGCAAGAAAAAATAAAAGGTATTCCTAAATCCACACCTTCATTCATAGGAATTTGTTATAAATGTAACAAGAAAGGACACAAAGCATATGAATGTAAATCCTAGGTGAAACAACCAAAGAAGGAAACCTACATGGACAAATATTATCCTACTTGAAAAATTCATGGACACACATCTCTTGAATGCTGGAAGAAGAAAAAGAAAGCATCGAAGCCTAAAGATCAAGAAACTGCTTATCAATTAAAAAGATTCGATAACTCATATGCTTGGGATTACAAAACTTTGGAAAAATGCACACCATGTGGAAGATTTGGTCACATAGCTGCAAACTATATGAGACAATGGATGAGATATTCTAGGAGCTGGACTAACCCCAGAATGTCATATCTACACTTTCATAAAGTCGGTCATCTAAGAAAAGACTGCAGAGACCGAGTGACAGAGACAAGCACCTTTGCTAATGGAAACACCATTGAAGACATCAGGAAGATGAGAAAAAAAATATGGAGGAAAGCTAAAAACACTAATGAAGCTAGACCGAGAAATGCAAATGGTGACACCTTATCCAATGGATCTGGTGACATCACCACCCCCACCTAAGCAGAACAAGTAAGTATGGAACTGCATTATACCAAGTTATATTTTGCATCAGTTCCATTATACATTGATGAAATGCCAAACAAGCATGATTAAAGATGCACTATGGTATTACTTATTATAATTTTGTGAATTCAATCTCATCGGTCAATGATTACCGAGAATCATTGATGTACATACAAAGCTAAGTTTCCTATACTTACCAAGCATCTTCGGTTAACACAAAAATGCTAATTCGCTAGTGTAAACCAAAATCCTTCAGTAAAAATGTAAAAAGGAAATGTTTTCTTCATCATATACCGAGATTCATTGGTAAATAGTCAAAAAATTTGACACCTATCCTAAGCATCATGTTCTCACCAAGAATAAAGTGTGTGTGCTACCCGATGACTCCATCTTCAAACACCGAGAAGTGGGTGAGTATTTATGACATGACTTAGGGAAAAAGTCTATAAATGGTCGACGAAAGAGCTCATTATTCATAATGTGATTTGAGTGAAGAAGAAGAGTGAAACTAGAGCATGAAGTGACCATATTGGAGAGTGACTCCAACCCTATTCACAACACTTAGAAAGATTCCTAGCACTCACAAAAGGTTGAAGTAAGTAACAACAATCACCGAGAACTTTGTTTTCATTTACAAGAAAAATCCCTAAATTCTGAAATGATGGCATCAACTTCAAGAACCTCCAAGATCAAGAATGAAAAGAATGCAAAGGAAAATATAATCAAGAATACCACCTATGAAGAACCTCATTACAAGATTTGTCCTGAGGTTGCTTCACAACCCAATAATGTTGGTGTATTCTCCAGTATACCAGCTAGGGTTTTTCTCATTGAAGATGTCAGAGTGTATATACACTACAAGATTGTAGAAATAAGAGACTTGGAAGTTGAGAAAGATTTAAAAAATCTTTGCAAAAATGATGGAACTATCAAAGAAGAATATAAGCACATTGAATTAAAAGGGCTCTCAAATGCCCTATTATTCCCAAAGAAATTCAAGACCGAATGGATTTGGTTAGTACTAAGCAGAATACATGACTGAAATATATGGCTGGATGAGCCAAAACTGATAACCAAGGATCTTATACATGTTGTTACCAGTTATCCCATAACCAATAAAGTAAAGGCATTAAAGCACCATCCTAAAGGTGACATTGAAAAGAA
Source organism: Thuja plicata (assembly GCA_018584345.1). Lineage (NCBI taxonomy): Eukaryota > Viridiplantae > Streptophyta > Pinopsida > Cupressales > Cupressaceae > Thuja > Thuja plicata. The sequence goes on along the minus strand of MU226888.1, from coordinate 1,858,583 downwards.
CACAAGAACATGATGGGATGGAAGAGGATTAAAAGTATCCAGCATCAATGATGTTGAAATGAAATTTGGAGCATGTGTCTTAGGATACAAGTTCTTTCAGGCTAGCAGGATGAATAATATTGCATCCAGAGTAGTAGATACAGCATAAAAAATTCTCAAGAAGGGACTATAGTTGGATCTTTCAGAACTTCTTCTAAGAAAATTAGATGAGAACATGAAGACAATAAGGAATGCAAATTCTAACTCATGTAAGTTTGGTTCACTCATTATGTGCATATTTTTCTATTTTCAAGAATCCTTTCCATCTATCAACAATGTAAAATGGGACACTACCTGACCAGTGACCACACAGATTAGTGAGTTCATCAAATCACTAGGAGATAAATTTGAATCAGTCATGGATGAATACTTTGTTGGATTCAAAGAAAAAATGTAGAAGAGAGTGAGGATTCTAGAGCAATTAGTAGAAAAGTTCAAGACTGAAATATGTTTTATGGTGGACACTGACTGCACCTATATCAAGCCAATTGTATTGAGGACAACATCGCTAGCACCACTTGACTATGAGGTTAACATAGATCAAGCATCAAATGCTATTGAGGCATTCATAAATGAGCCATTGGATAAATCACAACCTAAGTTTGGAACTTATGAGGAAGTCAAGGAAAGGATAAAAACTATCTTAGTTGTGAAAAAGATTGATAGGAAGAAAGATAAAATGGTTACACTAGTACATTTTGGCAAATATGTGACTATTTGACTAAAAATTTTAGTCACACCACTAAAACATTTGGTCACGTGACTAAAATTGATCATATTCTACTAATTTACAAGTATAGATGACTAAATAAATGACTAAATAAACTACTAAATAAATGACTAAATAAACTACCAAATAAACTACTGAATAAACTACTAAATAAATGACTAAATAAATTACCAAATAAATGACTAAATACAAGTGACTAAATAAACTACTAAATAAATGACTAAATAAACTACCAAATAAATTACTAAATAACTAGTCACCTAAACAAAAATGACTAAATAAAGGACCAAATAAATGACTAAATAGTTAGTCACTAATAATCCCATTTCACTAGTAACGTAAGAGGGATTTGATTTCTTTGCTCATCTTGAATCCTTGTTCTTCACCCATGGGATTTTCCACCCTTCATCTCCCTATGACATATATTACCACTACTATAATTTTAATTAAATGTATGCAATGTATTCAGTTATCCATATAGGCAAAGTTATTTGAGAATTTCAATGCATGAATGGAAATGAAAATTTCTTGATAAGAGCTTACTATTATTGCAAGACATAGTGACAATTGTTTTCTATACTTACTCAAAGAATCTTAATCGCATCCTCAATATGTGCTACAATAAGGTGATTACATTTTCACCTTCCCCATCAAACCCTCAATCGTAGTGTTGTCCTTATGCCAGTTAATTCTACAATATTTTACTTTTAAATTTTACTTTCATGGTTAAATACCTCAC
>MU226888.1:1835261-1856975 GCA_018584345.1 Thuja plicata | reverse complement strand
CTAAATTAAAGACCAAATAAACTACCAAATGACCAAATAAACGACCAAATAAATGACTAAATATATGACCAAATCAATGACCAAATAAATGACTAAAATAGTTTAGTCATAAATTTGGTCACGAGATGAATGACCGGAAATAAACTACCAGTGGTCATGTGACCAAATTTGGTCATTTATCTACAATTTTTGGTAGTTTATTTGGTCATATATTATTGTTTTTGTACTAGTGAATTAATACTTTTAAGAAAAAGTTGTCAGTGAATGAAGAGGAAACAAAACACACAAAGGAAACTGAGGGTCAATCACCTATCAGTGAAGCTGAGAAGGAGAGTGACTCAGAATCCATAGATTCTGATACACCACCTCCTCCACTAGAAAATAATCCAAGCACTACTATTGCATCTAGGACCAGGAGTTAGACAACAAAGGATGCAAGTCCTTCATGATGTGGAAAGAAGTCTAATTGCTACTATAGAACCATCTTGGCTCTGTTCTAAGATATTTATCCTAGATCTCTTAGGGTGTTCACAACCCTAAAATGAGGTAAGTCACTCTCAACTCTACCTCCTCTTCAAGACTCAGTCCCCCATCAAAATTCTTTTAATCTCCTTCTTTCTTAACCTACACAAATAGATTCATTCTACTCACTTATTCAATGTATTCTGAACATTGCTGTCATTCTCTTCCCTAGCCAGACTATTACAAAGCTTGCCTGGGGTAAGATCTCTAGACTCTTTGTTGTTTCTTCTCCTACAGAAAACAAAAAGGAAACTATGTACAAGGGTTCCTCTCGAGTTCCATTCCAACACATGATTCTCACCATGGATTCAGGAATCTCGAGGGGCCATTATTGTTTACAACCCAGAATGGGTGAAGAACTAATAACTTGCAAAATATAAAATAAATTAACTAATATACTTGCATTCAAAATGAACAAAGAAGCTTGATATCCACTAAACACACAGTCTTCAAATTCTCATTTCTAGAAACAAAACAGTACAATAATATGAAAATCTCTAACTTTCCTATAGTTTCTCCTCTTCTTTAATCTCTCCCTTCTCGATCACTGAAATGAAGGCTTGGGATGTTATTAATAACCATCCTCTCATTGGAATAACCTTAACTACCCACATATTCACAAGGATCTCTTCAAGAACCATTACAACTGCCCATACTGTCCATAAAAGACAAGATCCACTTTTCATGGGCCGTTATGATGGAATATTGCCAAGAAATGGTAATGTAAGACAAGCGCCAGTCGCAATCAGTGTTTGTCAAGCTTTAGTGTTATCCGAGCTCAGTGTTAGCTGAGATCTAGTGTTAGCCGAGCTTCAATGTTAGCCGAGCTATAGTGTTAGTTGAGTAGCAATGTTAGCTGAGCTATAGTGTTAGCCGAGAAACAGTATTAGCCAAGCAGCAGTGTTAGCTGAGTAGTAGTGTTAGCCGAGCAACAGTGTTATCTGAGAAGCTTATCAAGGGTTCCTAATGCCTTGGTTGGATTTCCAAAGGCTTCCAAACTATCTCTCACACACACACAACTAAAGGAGATCAACTAAGCAACCTATCTAAACATGGATTGACCTAGTCATATCCATCTTAGGGAAATAAAAAAAATGACCTTCTAAGGTCCACACACACTCTCCTGACTTGGCTAGAGTCAGTACATGCCAGAAATAAAGAGCTAAGGATTTGAGCTAGGTGTGCTCCTGTACCACACTCCCCCAGACAAAAGAAAGGTTAATCCATCCTTGGATTGAGCATGTTTGGATCAATGCCCAACCTCTTGAATTTTGTTTCTCTGATCCAAGTATCATCCGCATCTTCTTTTTCATGCCATTTGACAAGGTGCTCCATGTAGTCCTTGTTACTAGTCTTCTTGTAGACCCTTGAGTCTAGTATCTTTTCAGCTATCATAGATGGAGTAGGGGTTAATTTTAGATCTTTTACCTCTTTTATTACCTCTTGAAGGTTTTGATCAACATCTTGAATTGGTCCTTTTTATGCTATCAAATCTGCAATGTTGAAAACCGGTGACAACCCAATGTCTTTAGGAAGCTCTACCTTGTATTCATTGTTTCCATACTTTGCAAGTATCTTACATGGACCTAGCCTCTTCATATGTAGCTTGTGAGGAACACCTTTTTGCATCCTATGTCTATTCAAGTGTACCATCACAACATCTCCAATCTAAAATTGAACATCCCTCTTTGTTGCATCCACCTTTTTCTTTACCCTTTCCACATTTTCAATCAAGTTCTTTCTCACACTTTCATCGAATTCTCTCATTGAATGAGAAAATTCCTCATCATATCCACTACCATGCATTCCTTCCTTCAATTCTCTAAGTTCAAAAATCCCTCTTGGGTGAAAGCCATAAACAATTTCAAAAGGACTCTTACCAGTTGATCTGTTCACTGTATCATTATATGCATATTCAGCTTGTCCAATGAGTTGGTCCCATGCTTGACCATAATCCTTTGTGAGGCATCTTAAGAAGTTACCAAGACTCCTATTGACCACCTCTATTTGTCCATATGTTTGTAGATGGTAGGAAGATCTAAAAGACAAGTTAGTGCCAAGATTTTCCCATAACGTCTTCCAAAAATGGCTCATAAATTTGGTGTCCCTATCTGAAAAAATACTAAGTGGGAGTCCATGGATCCTCACCACTCCACTAAAAAATAATTGAGCAATTTTACAAGCATCATGAATAGTTTTCCAAGTTATGAAATGATCCATCTTGCTAAATCTATCAACAACAACATAAATATTGTCCTATCCCTACCTTGTTCTTGGAAAACCAACTACAAAATCCATGCTTATGCATTCCCATGGTCTGGTTGGGATTGAAAGTGGCTGATAAAGACCCACATTGGAAGATTTTCCCTTTTCTTTTTGACACACTACACAAATCTCAACATACTGTCTACCATCTCTATTCATTCTAGGCCAAAAATAGAATCTAGTGACTAGCTCTTGAGTCTTACTTACTCCAAAATGACCACTAAGTGATCCATTATGTTTTTATTGAATCAAATTCTCTCTCATAGACCCTTTAGGAACACAGAGATGACCTCCTTTAAACAATAAATCATTCTGCAAGGTATATTTAGAAAACTCACCATGAAAGTTGTTTCTAAACTCCTTGCATACCTTGTAGATCTGGGAAAAATCTTCATCTTTAGCATATTTCTCTTTGAAGCTATCAATACCTATGCTTTGTAGCTGAACTTCTTGGACTGTGAGAAGCCTTCTTCTTAGTGCATTAACAACCTTATTCTGTACTCCCTTTTTATGCTTGAATTTGAAAGTGTAGGCTTGTAGATACTCCACCCACTTCATGTGTTTGTTGCTAAGTTTTTCTTGATAGTTAAGGAAGCTGAGAGCTTGGTTATCAGTATATACTATGAACTCCTTTGGAAGAAATTAGTGCCTCCACTTCTTGAGTGCTTGGACTAGAGCATACAACTCTAAGTCATAAGAAGAGTACTTCTTCTTTGCATCATTTAGCTTCTCACTATGGAAATCTATTGGTCTTCCTTCTTGTCTTATGACAACCCCAATGGCCACATTACTTGCATCACATTCTACTGTAACAAGCTTATCAAAGCTTGGAAGAACTAGAGTAGGCAACTCTTCTATCTTCTTGTTGAGTGTCTCAAACCCTTTGTTAGCTTGTGGTGTCCATTGAAACTTTGTCTTCATCCCACCTTTAATGGTTTCTAACATAGGTGCACAAATCCCACTGAAATGTCTAATAAAATTTATGTAATACTGAGCCAAACCATGAAAACTTCTCACCTTAGTTGCAGCCTTGGGAGTAGGCCAACTTAAAATAGCATCCACCTTTTCTTGGTCCATTTTGAGGTTACCCTGTGACAAAACAAACTGAGATATATAAGCTCTTGCTTCATGAAGTCACACTTCTCTAAATTAATCATTAGCTTCTCATCATTCAATTTCTTGAAAATAATTTTCAAATGCCTAATATGGTCCTCCTTAGTTTTGCTGAAAACTAAAATGTCATCTAAGTAGACAAAAACAAACTTACTAATGCACTCTACCAATACCTCATTCATAAGCCTCATAAAAGTTGAGGGAGAATTAGACAAACCAAATGACATTGAAAGCCATTCATACAAACCTTCTATAGTTTTTAAGGTTGTTTTCCATTCATCTCCTTCATTTATCATGATTTGGTGGTAACCACTCTTAAGGTCAATTTTGCTGAAGTACTTTGCCTCCCCTAAACAATCCATCAGGTCTTCAATTCTAGTTATTGGAAAACTATACCTAATGGTGATTGTATTTATGGCTCTATAATTAGTACAAAGTCTCCAAGATCCTCCTTTCTTAGGTGCTAAAATAGTAGGGACTGCATATGGGCTTATGCTCTTTCTAATTAGGCCTTGGTCTAATAACTCTCTAATTTGCTTGGCTATTTCCTCATTTTGTTGAGGGGTCATCTTATAGGAAGTTTTGTTAGGTAAGGTAGCTCCTAGTATGAATTCAATCTTGTGTCTAACAAGTCTCTTAGGAGGTAGGGGAGTGGGATAGCCATCATTCACAATGTCTCTATATTATTCAAGTATTTCTCTTACCTCATTTGGTATCTCTGATTTCTTGATAGAAGCTTCATCTTTTGGCTTCAATAATAAAGCAAATCCAACTCCTTCTCCTTCTCCTAGATTCTTCAAGAACTCCTTCTCATCAACCATAAGAACACTTGGACTTGATGTTTTCATTTCTCCTTCTTCTATTAAGAATTGAATTTTGAAAGTCACCCCATCTTTCTTGAATGAGTATGCATTCTTGGTTCCATCATGCAAGGCTTGCCTATCAAATTGCCATGGCCTTCCAAGTAGAAGGTGGCATGTATCCATGGGAACAATGTCACATATAACTCTATCTTTATACTTTCCAATGGTGAATTCTACCCATCCTTGTTCTCTTACAAACACATGATGTCCTTTGTTGAGCCATGTAATGTTGTATGGGTTTTCATGTGGAATCCTTTTCAAATTTAACTTGTTGGCTGCCTCTTCACTAATGATATTATCAGTTGAGCCTGAATTAATAATGACTCTACACACCTTTCCTATGATCTTTCACTTCACTCTAAAGAGTTCTCTCCTTTGGCTTTGTTCTTCTTTGCTTGGCTCTCTGATTAAGGTACCTTAGATGGCTTGCTGCTGCAACTTGATTCTTCTTGGACATAGTTAACTCTCTTTCCACCTCCTTGAGAAGTAAAATATTTTTTAGGACACCTATAGGAAGGATTCCCTAGATTATTGTAGAGGTATCATTTCATGGTGGAAAAGTAGGATGCTCCTCTTCCTTGATTACTATTTTTACTTCCTCTCCAACTAGTGTTAGAGCCTCTACCTCTGCTGAAACCTCCTCTATTTGAGTTTCCTTCCTAATTTTCAGTGAGCTTGTTCTCACTTTTCTGCCATGAATTTGATCCTCTTCCACCATAGCCTCCTTTTCCTCTTCCTTCTATACCTCTACCTCTTCCTCTGAAGTTAGATTCTGATTTATTTTTGTTCTTCTCTTCCACTTTCAATACAAGTTGGAAACACTTGTGGATGGTTGTGGGAGTTCCCAAACTAATTTCCTCTTGGATATTCCATTTTAGGCCTCCAAGATACCTCGCCACCTTGATAGTCTCATCCTCTTGGACTCTTTACCTCAAGCACAACTTCTAGAATTCTTTAGTATACATAGCCACATCCAAATATTTTTGTTTCAAATTCTGCCTCTTCTTGTGTAACTGGATTTCATAATCCTCAGGTAGGTATTTCTCCTTTAATTTGTTTAACATGGCCTTCCAATTTTAAATTGGATGCTTACCCATCTTCTCCCTCTCTTCTTGGAGTTATTTCCACCATGTTAATGCTGAACCTCTTAACCTTGACTTTGTAACTATTACCTTTTGTGCTTTAGTTATGCCCTCACATTCAAAATGATTCCCAATACCTTATATCAATTCCACAACTAGTTCACTATCCATTTTTCATTAAAGAATGAAATTCCTTCAAGACTTTTGCCTCCTAGGGCTCTGAGAGCTTTTAGAAATGGCTCCTCATTCATTTAGGTATCAAGTATTCTTCATCAACTTTCTGCTTCCCTTTGTTGTTGCTGACTTCATCTCCATCTCTACTTTTAGTTGCATCTACAACTTCTTGAAGTTTTACCTTCATCTCATCCAGGGCTTCTTCAAGGAGTCTACTCCTTTCCCTTTGATCTTCTATTACCCTCTTCTTCTCATCTACTTCCTTTGCAAGATCTGCATTGGTAACCATATTGTTTTCACCTACTGATACTGTTGGCTGGAACATTTACCACAAGCCCAATCAATTTGGACTTTAATACCAATCTGATGTGGATAGAAGTCTCATTGCTATTACAGAACCAACTTGGATCTATTCTGAGATATTTCTCCTAGATCTCTTAGGGTGTTCACAACCCTGAACTAAGGTAAGTCACTCTCAACTTTACCTCCTCTTCAAAACTCAGTCCCCCATCAAAATTCTTTTCATCTCCTTCTTGTTGAACCTACACAAATAGATTCATTCTACTCACTTATTCAATGTTTTTTGAAAATTGCTTTCATTCTCTTCCCTAGCCAGACTATTACCAAGCTCGCCTAGGGTAAGATCTCTAGACTCTTTGCTATTTCTTCTCCTACAGAAAACAAAAAGTAAAATATGTACAAGGGCTCCTCTCAAGTTCCATTCCAACACATGATTCTCACCATGGATTCAGGAATCTTGAGGGGTCATTACTATTTACAACCCAGAACGGGCGAAGAACTAATAACTTGCAAAACAAAAAATAAAGTAACTAATCTACTTGCATGAAAAATGAACAAAGAAGCTTGATATCCACTAAACACACAGTCTTCAACTTCTCATGGATTGACCTAGTCATATCCATCAAAAAATAAAGTAACTAATCTACTTGCATGAAAAATGAACAAAGAATCTTGATATCCACTAAGAAACCTATCTAAACATGGATTGACCTAGTCATATCCATCTTAGGGAAATAAAACAAATGACCTTCTAAGGTCCACACACACTCTCCTGACTTGGTTAGAGTCAGTACATGCCAAAAATAAAGAGCTAAGGGTTTGAGCTAGGTGTGCTCCTGCACCACTTCACCAATCAAGAAAGGTTAAGTGAGGACCTATAAAAGAAAGACTCAAATAGGGAAAAGGGGACCAACAAAAAGAGGAAATTTCCTCACAACTAAGGAAGACATAGAAGAAAAAGAGAAGGATGAACAATTTGTACAAGCTAAGAAGAACAAACATCCAGACACAATTGATTAGGTATGTAAATCTATCATTAAGAGGGGTACAGTAAATGATTGCAAGATTAAAAACTGGCTAAATCTGGACACCAAGGACCAGAATAAAATAGAAGAAGCAATTATCACAATGATGTGTGCATTGAAATATGTTCCAATACAATTTGCAGATAAAATTCCAAAATAAACTATGAATATTTTTTTAGCAAGGTGGACATTTTCATTACATTTTGAGAAACAAATAAGGGAAAGAGCCCTAGTTTCTGTCATGCCACCCAAGTCTAAAATAGAGGAAATTAAAGAAATGATGAAGAAACACTCAAAAAGGTTCTCACCAAAGTTAAGAGCCTACCAAGTGCTTCAAGGACATCTAATTGAGATAGACAGGAAGAGTGGGGATAAATGGTGAAAGATACTTGATATACCTAAAAAGGATACAAGTCCCAAGCCACAAATAGCTCTTACCGACAAGCAACAAAATAAAGATGATCAGAATAAACAGAGCTCAGAACATATTCTTATTACTGATGAGGATGTTAATGAAGAATCATTGAACACAAAATCCAACAAGGATATGGACATTGCAGATGAGACATGGCCCGATAATATTATTATTGATATTACTAGAGAAAATCCTACAAATGAGGTAAAGAAAGATGAAGATTTCACTATTGTTCAAGACCAAACTAATGGACAAGACAATAATACAGATTCTGCACAAGTAGACACATGAGGACAAATCTCATTATTGATACAAGTTATCAATATAATCTCAGAAAAGGAGAAGTCACCTGACAAGGAAACAAGCATTCCCAAAGATCCAGGGGAAGAAGAAAATAAAGAGACAACCAATGAACATGTATAAACCGGTGGAGAACAAAATGTTACAAATGTAGATCACACACAAAAAGATGGAGATCACACCAAAAGGGGTTCACAAATGAAAGATACAGATGAAGTTAAAAAAGAGAAAGGTAAACAAGATAATCCAGTTGATACCAATCCTAAGGACACCAAAGGAGATGTTGCTGATACACAAAATGTTGATGAGGAGATGTCCACACACAACCAACATGAAAACCCTGAGCAAAAAGTAAAAGGCACAACACCACCAAAGCCTTCCTTCAACACATCAGACCAAGTAGAAAAACTTTCTATGGTACTGCATACAGGTGCATCTCACAAAAAGAAGAAGAAAACCAAGAAGAGCAAGTTAGACATAACACTTGAAAAAATCATTGAGATACCCAAGTGTGATCCAACTACTTTGGATTATGAATCTCTCCAAGAATATGGAGAAATTTTTCAAAGAAAAGCATTACAAGAAAATCTTAGAAAAGAGCATAGGGACTCTCTAGCGATGGAAAATACAAGAGATATCTTACACCAGATAGTTCCTAACACTGATACTAATTACAATGCCCCCATTGTGGATCAAGTTTTCATTATAGCCAAAGCCATCGCAACTCAAAATGTGGATGTAAAAAAATCCATTGAAGAACAAGCAGAGCAAAAGTTCCAATACAAATTAATCGAGAAGATTAGCCAAGAAGTGGCAGAAAACAAGGTAAAGCTTTCTGAATTAGCAAATGAATTAGACCCTGTCATTTCAGAAGCAATAGCCTTAATTCAAAAATTGTGCACCTTAGAGAAATTCACTAAGGAAATTAGTGATAATATAGAAAATATGGATTCTAATCTAAATGCAAGTGCACAAGGTCTAACCATAGATGACAATGCAATCAAACTACATTATGCCAAGATTATAGAGATCAAAAGGTTGAGACAAGAAATTTGGGAAGTAGAATCATAGTTTAGAGATGAGGTTACTGAGCTATAGGCTCAACTATTTCCAAACCTTACACTTATGCAACAACGCATGACTTTGGCAAGACAGCTAATTGTCACCCCTGAGATGTCTATAGCAGAGAGCATCTATGATATGCATGTCAAAATTACACTAGAGCACATATCTCTTAAGAACCTAAAGGAGAAATGGGAGAAAATGATGGAGGATATAAAGACTTCTCATTCCCATATTTTTGTTAAGTTGTATGTATACACCTTTGCCCTTACTATCAAAAAAGGGGGAAAATAATATGTATAATAAATATAAAGAAAAAAGGGGAAAATGTTGATATATAACGTATTAAAGGGAGAATGATATGAGCATAAGGTGAAAAGGGAGTATAGTATAAAGGAAAGTGTATATATATACATATACCATACTGGCATATACATAGGGGAGTCATAAATGACAAAGTAAACACATGGTGTACATACTACACAGTTTAGTATTTTACACATATCAATTTTTTATACTAATGTCAAAGGGGGAGATGGAAGACATTAATTTTTCCATTAGTATATGCAAAGGAAAAATATTTGTTTGAACCGTCAGTAACACTACACTAAAAGATAGGCTTATAGTTCAAACCAAAAGTGATAAGTTCAGGACAAACCTAACGAAACACTTTTATAGTGCAAACTAAAAATGTTGAAGAGGAAACCGATAGAGGAACCCGACGAGAAAATTACATTGTAAACCAAAAGAGTAGACAAGAAGAGAAACCCAATAGAGAAAGGGAACTTGATGAACAATTCAACAAAGGAACACTAAAATACTTTCAGAGAAACCCGAGCATCAGACACTGAAAGTCAGTTATATGCTAAGAAAAGTGGATCTGACTTCTGTTTTAGATAAACCGGTTATGTTTTATATTTAGAGTTTTGATTTGATTTAAAACCATTTCTTGAGGGAAAAGAAAGATAATTGTAACTATTTTAATCAGTCTAACTGATTGAAAACATGCAAACTAGGAGATCAAGGTCAAGTTGTAAACCTTCGATCATAGAGTTATCTTTGTAATACGTTAAACTAAATTAGGTCAATCTATTATATAAATAGATGTGTAATCATTAATTTCAAAAAGGATGAGAGGATGATAGTATCCAAGGAGCACATCTATGGATCAGACTGATATTTTCAAGAATCAAAATAAAAAAAGATGAATTTGGTTACCAAGAACCAAGAATCAAGGCTAACGAGAAAAAAAGGTATTAATCAATCACATTAGGTGATACTTTTTATATGTAATTTTAATGGATCTGTAATCAGGAATTGAATATTGCATACACTCAAGTCATTGAGTATTTTTGTCTACATATTAACAAGTGTAGAAAATAGAAGAAATAAAGGTGGATTTAACAATCCTTTAAATAAAGGTGGATTTAACAATCCTTTGTAAATCGCTTAACCAAGTGCACACTAAAAAGTGTTTATAAAGCTCTAAACAGAGTAGACATTAACTAGTCTCTATGTAATACTCCTAACATGGTAGATCATCAGAAGTGATCAAAATTGTAAGCCTTAACCGGCCCCTTCCAATCTATAGATAGTAAAGTTTTTGTGGGTGCTATTTTTTACCTTCTAACAAGGGTTTTCTGTGTTACCATATCTTGTGTTACCATATCTTGCATTATGTTTCATTACATTTCATGAATGCTTCTATGAGTGTTTACATGCTTATTCAGTTTATGAATTGATATAACTTATACAAAGATAGGATATAACAGATGGTTGGTAATACAATTGATTACATAAAGGATTAAGGTTAAAAGATAAAAAAATTTAGAGGTGTTATGTGCTTGAATGTGACCTATAAATCAAGAACAAACCCAACATAGTCCCTACTCAATCATTCAATTCACAAAGATGAACATGAATTGTTCATTTTGCAAATTTGATTGAAGCGACTTGTTGCCTCCTAATTAGTTAGGGATGTCAAATTTACTCTCAGAATGAGAGCTAACAACCTTGACCATTGCTAAAGTGGAGGATTTCTAAAGTATGAGAGAAGCAAATTGCCATTAATCTATGAAAGAAAATGCAATTAATCTAGAAAGTAAATGTCATTAATCTAGAATTGAAGTGCATATTGATCTAGAATTGCTTGAAAAGATGATGAAATTAAGATACAAAATATGTAAGAAAACTACATTAAGAATAAACATATTACTTAATCCAAATGAAACTAATCTAATTATGCAACAAAGCTAAAAAGCATGAAAATCAATACAAATTTAACTATAATTTTGATTCTCTCCAATTCATCCTTCCAAATGAAGAAAAAGATGTCCAATATATAGAAAAACCATGGAAAGAGGGTGAAGAGTTTCTTGAAAAGAAATGGTTGCCTCTTCATTTTTTAGAAATGGAGATTGAGACAAAAAAGAATGAATTATTTAATTAAAAGAGTGGATTATTGCCACATGAGTGACCTTTCATATAGAATTATGGAATTCTTTTTGAGGATAATCCATTCAAATAATTAAATAACTATTCAATTCCTTTTGATGTATATTAGCTAAAGGGGGTAGAATTAATTTAATTTAAAAGCACTTAGGACTTTAGAATTAAATTAATTAATCATAGGGATTTTTTAACTAATAAACCTTGATAATTTAGGAATTAAATATAGTGTCAGATTTATGCAAATTTAGGTTTTCTGCATTTGAGACCAAGTCAATTAAAGTCAATTAGGAAGAGAATTTGCATAGTACAATAAGAATTCAATGACAAGAAAATGCACCAAAATTGATTAGAATTATAAGGTGCCAATTTTGGGGTGTTACAAGAGGTACTAATTCACCCCTCCCCTCTCAGTACATCCTTCCCATTATTTCCAACAGGAGGTACCCATACCTCCAAAACACTGAAAGGCCAAAGGTTTTTGGTCCTTTTCACCCTTTCAGAATTTTGGTGTTTCGTAGGTCCATAGACCTTTAAAACATCAAAAGGCCAAAGGATGAGCATCATATCTTAGGGTTAGGGTGTCATAATTTCATATTCTGACACTGCGACATTCCTTATGACATCAGTACACAATCTCAGCTTATAAAAGAGGGTTTTCAGGTTTTTTTTTTCATTCTTTGATTTGTCTTTTTAAGCTCCAGATTTTCATAGAAGCTAAGGCCTCTAGAGAATCACCTTAAAGACTCTTTTATGCCCTTTTTCTAGTGGTTTTGGCTTTGAGTAGTCATTCTTGAGCTAGACCTTTGCAATTGTCTTCATCTTCATAGCCTTTTGGGTAGATTTTTTCATCTTTTTGTTTCCTTTATTTTCCTTTGCCTATATTCCCTTGTCCATTTTAAGGTTTGTTGCATCATTTAGCATTTTAGGTTAGGGTTGCATCATTTAGAGTTTTAGGGTTTGTGCTTAGGGTTTTATTCCTTCTTTGAGAGTCATCAGAGTTTCTCTATTTGAAAATCTGAAAGTCTTCCCCCAATGGATTTTGTAAAGGCACACATCTCCATTGTTTTGGTATTTTGCACATCAATTTCATCATACACCTCTGACAATTCAAAAGTGCGAAGAACCATGGGGCCTCAAAAATTGACTAGCTCTCTAAATCCCCTTCATAGTTTTGCACTTTCAGTGTTTTGCACGCTCAAATGAAACCATGACTCTGATATGCCAAAGATTTATAACTTTCCAACATTTCACCATTTCATAATTTCACACCATGAGCATGTTATCAGACTACAAATATCTGAAATTGCAAAAAGTCCAGGGTGTTTGGTTTTTTCGCTCAGTTTCTATTTTTTTTGTGTTTCTTTCTAGTTTAGGGTTTTCTTTCTTTGCTTAAGTTTTAGGCTAGTAGATTTATTTTATGCTTTCAATAATAGATAGTTAACAACATTTTTTGCATATAGAATGCCAGAAAAGACAACAAATCTACTGATGAAGTACCATTTCAAATGGTACAACACCCCACAAAGGTAGAGAACTTACATGTTGAGATTATAAATACCAACATTGGGCACCTGTATTGGGATTCATTCTTGAGGCATTGTAAAAATTCGATGGGAAGATCATTAATCTGCATTGCAATGGTCTTTGTGGGCCTGGTGAACCTAGTATCACATCCAATCTCCATCCTTTCACCAGATTTGATTATGACCCTATCTCATCACTACATCTTAGATGAAAAAGTGGTGAAGAACATGGCTAGAGATATTGTGTTAGATATGAGATATGCGACTTGACACCATCAAAGACGCTTTCCATCTACACAAAGGGGTCAACCACTTATACCCAATCCATAAGGAGAGAGGGATGAGGTGGTTTGAAGGTAACACTTTAGATGCTTATGACATTGTCAATAGAGAATATCTCATTCAACAACTCTCGAAGAAAAAACTGGAAATAAATTATATGAGGAGAGGTTATATGAATGATGACATAAAGGACACATTGACAATGTTGAGCTCGATGTATTATCTCCCCCAAGCACACCAATTAGAGCCATGGATGTGTAGACATCTAAAATCATCCTCTATATAACGTTATTAATTAAATCTTATTTAATTAATGTTAACTTCTAGTTAATTAAATATTATTTAATTTACACCCTTAGCCATATACTTGATTTTAGTTAATTAATTATATTAATCCCTTCCATCTACCTATTTAACTATATTTATTTAATTAAATGGTTTCATTATCCTCCTCTTCCTAAAAGTATTTAAATTTTATATAAATATATCTCACTTAATATATTTAAATCAGATTAAATACATGTTACCCCTTTACCCCTCATATTTAAATAATCATTTCCTTCAAATCCCCTTAACTCATGATTTAATTAAATCTTATTTTGATTAAATTCTAAGCCCATCCTAATCCCCTATTTAATTAAATATTATTTAGTTAAAATCCCTAATCCTTGATTTAATCTAAGTAAATCCTAAATCCTAACCTAGATTACTAATATACTCCCAACACCATCTTCCTAAACCTACTTTTTGGCTAAATCCTAGATTAATTAACTTAATCTATGTGATTCCTAGAAATATTAACTTAAGTGGGTGCTCACATGTGAGAAAATTTCTACTCTTGGTGTTAATACAGGTCTAATTACTGAGAGGGGAGGCCTGAATCAGTAATCAACACAAATTCACCAATTTAACTACTTTAAACTTTATGCACCAAAACATATAGCAACAAATAACATAAGTTAACTTTCAATGCATATATCCACAAGTAATCAACCACACAATGTAAACACCATTTTTATCATGTGGAAACCCAACTGAGAAAAAACCACGTTCTGAGATGATACCCTTAAAATTTGTACTCTTTTGGAATACGCCCTGTTAGAAGCTTACCATGTTAAAGGTTTATAAAAATAATGTTAGGTGTTACCCAATTAAGAGATTTTCCTAAGACCTATTAGGATATTTTCCCTCTTAGGAGAACCCTTTCTAGAGGACTTTAAAACACAAGCTAATGTGTCACCTTGTTAGAGGATTTACAATAAATACCTATTAGGATCCACCCTATTAGGGGATTTCAATCTTACAATGATTAGAAAGTAACAGATAAAATAATCTGTAAAAAATGCACTACCTCTACATAATTAGATCCTTTTAAGCTCTTTAATATGTCACCATACTATATTCTCTTCCTTAGCTCAATAACACTTGATTCCTTTACTTTCTTTGTCTCAAAATCCTTCTTCAATTCACAATCAGCTCTCTCCTCTCTCTGTTCTTCTTCAACTATTCTACTAAATAGAATTACTTCCACCAAATTATAACAAACCCTAGATCTAAGATATGAATGATCTAGATCACCTTAGGTAAGATACAATGTATTTAGACACTCATAAAATATTTTCCTTTGACCATGTCAGCTTGCTCATCAATTTTACCTTGGTAGTTGATCCATTTCAAAAATCCTCGTTTGACCAAAAGAAACTTCCCAAAGAATCATCTTCAAATGTATACCTTGATCAATGTGATGTCAAGTAAGTCCCAAAAAATATAGACCTAACATTATACTTTATGAAAATCATCACATCATCCACTTGCCACATTGAATTCTATCACCGATCTATAAATCTTCATACTTGTTCAAGAACTCTATCTTACTCACCTATTCATTCTATTAACACTGCTTCTAGTCAATTGAACTAGTTGTGTCAGTTAACAAAAATGGTTCATGCTCATACATGTAGTATTTTGACATCATTTACAATGATATAATATAACTTCTCCATCCAATATTCATCAATGTATAATAAAATTCAAATCACTTACTATTTATCACTGATTGTTTTAGCAATTACCTGGTTTGAGTCCAATCAACCATAACAACCTTAATTCTCCACATGAAGAGTTAGGCTGGAAAATTTAACATCACCACACATGATATAAAATTTCATAATAATAGAAACTTTAGAAACATACTACAACTCATGATTCACTTACACAATATCAGGTAACATACTGAAAACACTAAGTCAAGTAGTTGACATCAATGCCAACCAAATAACTGATTCACCTGTCATCAAATCTGTACCAATCTTCATCAATGCATCACTGTATCATTTATGCTAACACTTGGCCTCTTACAAATATTACAAATTTATTTTCTTGTTTCTCTTTTTAACTTCTTACAACTCTTATAGAGCTGTCTCCCTTTTCTTTTCTCTCAAAGATGCCCACATGTCAAAAACTTTCCCCTTTTAGAAAATTACAACTCTTAAAAGGTTTCTCCCCCTTTCCTCTTTCCCTTAAAGTTTCTCACAAATATTTGAGAAACTTAATACTTCTCACATTACCCACTTTCCCCAATCCTTTTCATTGACCTGTCACTATCACAAGTTTTCTCACACATGTGTGAGCATCTTTGACCCTAATGTGATCATCCCTTTATTCAATGGATCTCCCATGAGTCACCTCTTTTTTAATATGGTATTTACATGCATATCCTATGTGGAATCCACATAAGATCCACCTTATCCAAGCCCCCTAGATTCCCTCTTAAAATCTATAAATAGAGCCTCCCCCTTTGCATTATTCATTCATTAATTGTTATAGAGTTATTATGCTAGTTTTCTTTCAAAGTGCATTGTTATCATTTTAGAGCATATAGAGATAATTTTTAGTTTTCATGTTTCATAATCTCATCTTGTAGCATGTTAGATCATTTTAATCTTGAATCATGTTAGTATGATAGTTGCATTTTCATAATAGATTCATATTCTCATCATCTTGGTTGAAAGTTTTTATCTAGCTTCTTATAGTAGTTTGCAAGCCTTTCAACTTCCATTTTTTCACTTGGAGATCCATATATTGTGTTTGGAGTGCATATCCACACAAAATCTCAAAGACAAAATCAACAAGTCTTGGGTGCACTTGTTTGGATCATCTGAGATTATGGAGAAACCTTGTTGTGTCTTTTGTTCAAGTTTTTATACATGTTTAGTTTATTTGAATGCTAACCCACTAATATTTACATATTTGAGCTTGTTCCACACAGGTAGATTTCTCCATCAATATTTTGGCATGCCTGGTGGGACCATTTCCACATCCACTCTTCTTTATATCTTCCTATTTTTTATTCACTTGTAGGAAATATCTAACCCCTGGTCATATGGGTGATGAGGGGCTCTACTAGATTCTTAACCTTGAACTTCCTGCATGTGGTCACGTGGGATCAAGGGGCCAATTTCTAGGGGCTTATCTTAGCCCCCTTTTACCTTGCAACTCCATAAAGAAGCATTTCATAAAAATGCATGTAACTTTTGCAAAACATATTAGATTTTCAAATTTCAACAAGTGTTGGAAAGATGACTCAGAGCTATTTTCAGATTTGTAAGCTATTAATTCATATTACACTTTAGAAATTCGGTGCACATGTTCAAATTTACTCTTTATTTTTCAATTTAAAAATCTTATGTCTTGTGCTAAAAAAATCATTTTTTAGTGAATTCTTTGTGCATGTCATCTTTATTGCTTGTCAAATATCTGAAAAAGATCAAACTATTAATAGTTGGTCTTGCAGGATGTTACTACAAAACTTTGAAAAACATTAGACTACTCAATTTGTGTCTTGTAGGTTTCCTAGGAGATACAAATAAACATTGTGTCTTTATTAATTGATTTCTTAGGCATATTAACAAAGGTTCACTTGTAGTGTCTTGTTAAGTGATAGGGGAGTATGCTCTTGTCTTTATGAGATAATTAGAAACCTAGACTCATTTGTCATTTCACTTAGAAAGGAACCTTGGGAATGATAAACTTGCTTGATGTGCTTGGGAGAAAACAACATGGATAGGAGATTATGCTCTTTTACCTAGTGGAAAATGAGAAATCCAGACTCCTAAGTTTCTAATCCATTTCTTGTATTGCACATTTAGAGAGCCTGATGGTTGAGGAAAAAATATCCCAAGATTACTCAAGTGGGAACAAGGCCCTACACCAGCCTCTTCAAACCCACTATAATTAAAATTCTCCTTGAGATTAAAGTCTCAGAGGATGTATCTTTTCTAATAATTTATTCTTATTATTGATAATTTTAGGGTTGCAAGGCCTCAATCCTGCGTTCAAGACTACATTATCTAAGTAACTTGTAGGGCTAGAGGCCTCAATCCTATTTATAGGACTACAAGGGATTTGCAAACGGATGCACTTTCTATCACCTTAGTGTAGAATCTACCCAATTCACACTCGAAAGCATAATAATCTGAGTGCAATGAGGATAGTAACCTCCCCAAGACACTTTCCATATCATGCCTTCCTGAGCATTTGGAGTCAACTAATACGACATTGTTAACCCATTGCATGGTTGGCAGTCGCCATATTCTGATTATCTCTTGAAGTGTGCATAAGTTTGTGAGAGATGATTTTCATGCTATACCAACTACTTAGGGTAGGGATTGTTCTTGACTAGATTTATTGAGATTTAGCCAAGAACATACATACCTCAAAGACACATTGTTTTATATTAGATTCATTGTCACTACTACTTGGATCCTGCAAGGTTGTTTTGTCCCTTCCTAGACTATTTCCATGTTGGAAATATTTATTAAAGGTACTAAGAGGGGGATGGTGAATCAGTACCTCAAACAATGCACATTTTTTCTCTATCAATCTCAAACTTAAACTTATGTGTTTACCAATACCGATATCTATTTTTCCTTATACCGATAACTGCTGCAATATTAACTGATAGTTGATAACTTGAAAATTAACAAACATGAAACACTTAACACAATATTTTGGTGTCACAAAAAATACTTGGTATGAGGGAAAACTATGGTGGGGATGAGACCCACAACTTATCACTGCAATAATAAGGTGACCGGTTAAGAGCTTACAAAGATGTCATCTTATGAATAACTTTACCTTGTTTGGAGTAATTAATACCCTGTTAGGAGAATTGAAAGTCCTATCAAAGATTAATCTGTTAAGATATTTTATCCCACTTATACAATATTCACCCTGTTAAAGGATTTACAACGAGTTACTGAATGGAACTTCTAAGTCCGGTTAGAGACTACCTGGCTAAGGGATTTCACAATCTTGTTGATAAACTGTTACGGATAAATCAACAAGAAATTTGACATGTTAATTATTTCTCCTAAATATTTTTAGATCTTTTTCTACTCTGTTCCTTCTTTGATTTACACTCTACTAATCTTCACCGATACTTCTTCATACTCTACGTTTCTACTTCTTTCTTCTTCTCTCCACTCTATCTCATTCTTTCTTTGATCTCCTTTTTAAGTATTTTCTTGACCTAATTAGTGTTTCTTGATTCTTGCATAGGCCATTGTGATAATAGGATGGCATCCCTAATTCTATTCTTTTCTTTTCCTTTCTCCGATAAAACTTTCTGATAAGCTTTGCTGATAAATGTAACCTTTTGTCAATAAACTATTCTTTCATGATAGTACTCTATACTTGATGTTAGTTTCTAGCAATGGAAAGATTATCAAAATAATTCATTAGTTGTAGAGGATTTTTTAAAATAAAATTTAATACATATGAATACTCTTTTTCTCATTTCATTAATTCTTTAAAATTGGTTCTTTAAATTGAACAGATTGACCAACAATCTCTCCGTGAAACATGACTGATTTAGGAAAGCATAAGAAAGTGAAACTCCCAGTTCCCCGTGTATATAGAGAGAAGAAAGAAGCTGATAGAAAATCCAAGGAGTATCAACATATAACCAAATAAATTTAGAAATAAATAGAGGACTTTGAGAAATTTGATGCTATCAGCTTCAACAACAAAGTTTCCTATGTCATGGCCAAAAATCATGTGACTCATGCCTTTATCCATTTTGAGAGATATGACTAGATGAGCCTCATTGTTGACCTTTGATCCTTGAATCAATTCATCACCTCCTCATTATCAAAAGATCATAATTCCTACTTAGAGAAAACAAAATCAATCATCCTTGGACTATAATCAAACTAGTCAAATAAAATCTAATCTTTCAATCCTTCATCCTTCCTAGGTTGAATCAAAAGTGTCGCATGGACCTTCACTTCTAGAAAAAACTTTTAATTTAATTTTTATTTTTATAATAGTAGTCTGTCTCAAGTAATTAATTCCTTTTCCTATCCTATTTTTCTTTGGATCATAGCTTTATCTTCAAGTAGAAGAAGATATCCTCCAAATCAATCATTTGTGCTTGCACCATCATAAGGTCTTATCTCACCTAGGTTTTTATCTCAAAACCTTTAAACCCAATCCAATTCAAGTCAATCAATCTCAATCAAATAAAATTAAATCAAATTAATCAAATCTAATCCATCATGATACAAAATCAAAATCAAACCAAATCCAAGTCCTTTCTGATGACATGTAACTGATTGAATGTTTGACAATGTTAAGTTGAAGATGATGCAAGACATAAAATCAGTTAATGGTTTGTATTGTCATTGATGTTAGCTTGATATCATCTATATGGTCATATACATAATGCCAAAGAATTCATAGAATCAATGGAACATAGGTTATGCCTTCAGCAATGCATAAAATTCAAGTATTCACTAAAGTGACAGACCACACCGGCGGAGTGCACACCATCGGTAAAGACAGAGATAAAAGTCACAGTGATACCTGACGAGAAAAAGATAGTGTTGCCCAATGAAATAAAATCACAGGATGCCTGACGAGCTGAAAATAGTGTTTTCTGACAAGCAAGATCCAATGATGCCCGACAGATGGGGATCCTGAAGCTAACTGAAGTTGCACCGACAGAACTGGTAGTTGTCACCGGCAATGAATTGCAGAATTGACCAACTAAATAGAGAGATTAGAAAATGACAAAATATCTAGCTGACAGAGCTAAAGGATAGACTTATATAGTTTTTTTATTTGTTTTATTCAACCAAAATTAAGAAATTGATTTATACATTTGGCAAGAAGATAACTACAATATAAATCAGGAGTTAAAGCCGTAAATCAATTTGGCTGGATTGTTTTTCATGCCAAGAATCAAGAATCAAGAACCAAGAATTAAGGAATATCATGTCTATATAAGAGACAAGCATAATTAATTTCCAAAATAAAATTAGATACACAATGGAGTGAATTGAAAGAAGATGCTGAAGAGAAATTGATGAAGGTTAAACTTCATGCAATCCTGATCAATCAAGCTAATAGAGAGCTAAAGAATTCTACAGACACCGACACACAGTGAAGCACAACATCACAGGGTAGAAATAATAAAGTAAAAAGGAATTGAATTGATACATTGATTAGAAATGTATTGTACGTAAATAGATCTGAATATCTACAATTAAAAGTTGCATTAGAAATAGGTCATTGTGTTTTAGTTTAACCATTGAAGCATTAAGTCTCTTAACAGAGCAGGACTTAACAGTCTTTTATATTTGAGGTATATCCTAACAGATTACCAAAAAGGTTGATTCATGATAGTAGCATTGCTCTTACCTAAAGCCTATTGACAGTCTAAGAAGGAGGTTGATTCAAGGATGGTAGTAACATTAGCATAAAGCCTATTGACAATCTAGAGACTGACTCAAGGATGGTAGCATAGATGCTAGATACTTAGTGACAATCTATGTATAAAAATCCTCTAACAAGGTCGCACTTAACCATGTGTTTGTAACCTTTAACAGGGTTGGATCCTAACAGGGCTCACTTTATAAGAGTGAAATTTTGGGGTACCGATCCCAGTGGTTTTTCCCTTAACATGGTTTCCATGTTAAAATCCATGTGTTATGTGTGTATGGTTTATTACTTTATTGTTTTACATTTCACATATGCATTTATGTATTGACTGGTATACTCTGCATATTTACTGAGTATCAGTAAATAAGTTTTACTGCTTATCATTAATCAAGGAGAGTAAGGATAGACAAGGTAAACCGACAGACAGTTATTTATTTCAAGTATTTCAAAGGCATACACCTTGTTGGGACTTAAAAAATCTGAGGAGTATTGATTGGTGGATTAAATTTTAAATTGGATAAATTTTTGAGGCCACTGATTCACCCCCCCCCCCTCTCAGTTATTAATAAAAATTGGTATCAGAGCTTGTGTGCTTAGAAGGAAGGTTTCAAGACC
>MU226888.1:1815961-1829230 GCA_018584345.1 Thuja plicata | reverse complement strand
ACTTAACCATGTGTTTGTAACCTTTAACAGGGTTGGCTCCTAATAGGGCTCACTTCAGAAGAGTGAAAATTTGGGGTACCGGTCCCAGTGGTTTTTCCCTTAACAGGGTTTCCACATTAAAATCCATATTTTATGTGTGTATGGTTTATTACTTTATTGTTTTACATTTCACATATGCATTTCTAGATTGACTGGTATACTCTGCATATTTACTAAGTATTGGTAAATAAGTTTTACTACTTATCGGTAATCAAGGAGAATAGGGATAGACAAGGTAAACCGATAGACAATTATTTATTTTAAGTATTTCAAAGGCATACATCTTGTTGGGACTTAATAAATATGAGGAGTATTGATTGGTGGATTAAAGTTTAAATTGGATAAATTTTTGAGGCCACTGATTCACCCCCCCCTCTTAGTTATTACTAACACTTTGTCCTAGGTTCATCCTTCATCATCATAAAATCTTCCAAACTTCATCCTTCATCTTTCATCTTTCATCTTTTGGAGGTTACCATTTTATGGTAGTTACTCAATCCCAAGCTAAAAATAGGAGGCATAAACAATTAAACACCAACCATGATGATGATTATCCTTTTTTCTCATCCCTTCTTTCAAGGCCATAAAGTACATGTTGAGGAAATCACCCATGTCCCTGAATAAAATGAATTGGTAGATCAAGATGAAAGACCTACTCAAGTGAATGATTTCCTCAATGATACATATAATTTAGAGATGGTTGAGAAGGCCATTAATTATAATAGTGGAGATATTTATCTAAACCTTATCAAGAATGGTGTCATAGTACCCATCGACTTCAATGAATCTCTCCTTGTTAAAAATATCATTAAGGCTACAGTCCTTGCAAACACGAACACCACCTCAACCTTTAATACAACATCATCCCAAGGAAGAGGCACCACCACTTCTAGTGGACCTTCTACATAAATCCCCACATCAACCTCTCAACCCAAATTTCAAATGACAAGGGAAAAACTTCAAAATACCCTTAGTTTCTTTCCCAACATGACCTTTCATAACAGTACTCATACCACAATGAGCACCTCTACCAATGTTGGTGATAATGTTTTCAACATAGGGCATACTTCCATCCCCTTATCTACACAACTAGTTTCATCATCACAATTCACATTCCCGTCATCTATAAGGAAGACATACAGTCAACAAACATCCCAAGCTTATCATTATACACCCCTATAGTTGATATGACATTGATAGGCTTTTCAGCCTCACAATTAGGAGGTAGACAATATTTTGTGATGACATGTAACTGATTGAATGTTTGAAAATCTTAAGTTGATCATTGAAATGCAGAAGGATAATGCAAGACATTAAATCAGTTAATGGATTGTATTGTCATTGATGTCAACTTGATATAATCTAATCGGTTATAATCAAAGTGTCAAAGACTTCAGAGAATCAAAGAGAAAATGATTATGCTTTTAGTAATTCATAAAAGACAAGTATTCACAATGTGACTTCAAACACCGATGGTCAGAGGCAACTGATAGACAAAGATCATTGAAAGTCAAGTCACAGTGATGCTTGAGAAAGAACATTGATGAGCATTACCGATGAGAAGAATCACAAGCATAACCGACAGCCAAAAACATAGTTTAAACCTTCAGAGAAGCCCAAGGAGAACTAGAGTGTTGATCAAAGCTATCAAAGAGTTAAACACCAAAATTAACTTGAGTTCAGAAATGACAAAATATCTAGCTGGAAGAGTTAAATATGGACTTAATTATTAGTTATCTTTGTTTCATCGACAAGATAAAGCCAGAGATAAGTAAAGGATTTAAATTTGTTTTGTCCAGTTGGCAAGAAGATCTCTGCAAGATTAAAAAAAAAGAGTTTTTCCTTAAATCTAATTGGTGATAATTGTGGATCATGCCAAGATCAAGAAAATCAAGAACCTAACAATGGTGATATCATGTCTATAAAGAGACAACTCAATTCATTACTAATTGTGAGGTGGGTGAATGAATGAAAAGAGGATGTTGAAGAGAAACTTCATATAGTCTTGATGAATAAAGCTGAGGAAAGAGCTAAAGTTTTCAGTGGACACTGAGTAGCAGAGCACAACATCACCGAGCATAATCAAAGTGGAGAAAAGGTATAAATAGAGATATATTGATAAGATTAGTTTATGAGATTACAATAGATCTGAATATCTACAATTATAAGTTGTATATGTGAACAGATCATACTATTTGAGTTTAACCATTGATTCAGAAAGTCTCTTAACTGGTCAGGATTTAAATATCCTTTCTATATTGAGATACATCCCAAGGAGTATCAAAAAGTTTGATCATGAAGATAGCATGAGATTCCAGATACCTATTGACATGCCAAGTGAGTTTTTGGTCAAGGAAGGTAGCATACAGATGCCTGATATCAAGTGATAGACTAAACTTTTAAATCCTCTAATATGTTCACACCTAAGAGTGTGTTTGTAACCTTTAACAGGGTTGTCTCTTCACCAAGATCACTTCAGAAGAGTGAAAAATTTGGGTTACCGGTCCCAAGTGGTTTTTTCCTTAATAGGGTTTCCATGTTAAAAATTCTTATGTCAATGTGTTTATGAGTCATTAATTTATTATTTTGCATTACACATAGCTTAACTAGATTGATCGGTATACTCTAGATAATTTAATTTCTTTTAGTAAATTAATAGACTGCTATTCGGTAACCATACAATATAAGGTTTAAGAAAGAATTTTGAGCACTAGTAATTTGATAAAATTATTTGGAGGCATTCATCTTATAGGACTAAAGATAAATAGAGGCTCAATATAGTGGTACTAAGTTTTTGGGTTGTTTATTGGAATATTTTTGAGGTAACTGATTCACCCCCCCTCTCAGTTATTACTAACAATTGGTATCAAAGATTGTGTGCTTAGAAAGGGAGTTTAACAACTCAAGCTAAAGATCACAAGATGAACAGATGAGATGTGACCAAGTTGAATAAAGACAACTTTACATCATGGCAAAGTAGAATAAGACCCCACCTATCAGGTATTGGAAATGATATTGTTCAATACTTAGATACTGAATATATGTTTCCTACAAGACCTCACACTCTTGATAAATTAAGAGTAAAGCATGAGCATAACTGCATGATGATAGAACTTGCATCATCACTCTCCGATAATGAGTTTGAAGATGTCAAAACCTACACCTCTATAAAGAAAATGTGGGATAAGTTGAAGCTGGTACATGGAGGAGATGCCAATGTACTAAGAGCAAAGGCAGAAATCCTAAGAGGGAGGTTTGATGACCTAAGAATGAAAGAAGGACAAAATATCACTTAGTATAGTTGTACAATCAAAGAGGTAGTAAATTCTATCTAAGGAGTTGGGGGTGTACTTGAAGAGGAGACAGTGGTAAGTAAAATCTTAAGAACCTTACTGCTTGTATATGCTATTAGAGTTTCTTCTATTCAAGAAATGAGAGCAGTTGCAAACAATACAGTTACTCTAGATAGTCTGATTGGTAGACTAATTTCATTTGAGATGAACAACTTTGATAATAGTGTCTTACCATCTATAAAATCTGCATTCAAATCTTCTTTAAAGGTAAGCAATTCAAGTCATAGACATGCTATTAGAAATGATAGTGATAGTGATAATGAGGATCAAGGAATTGATGAGATTAAAGCACTAATGGCCAGAAGATTACAGAGAGTCAAAGGTAGATACAAAGGTAAATTACCACTTCTATGTTTCAATTGTAAAGAGGTTGGACACTTTGCTGCAAGATGTACAAACAAAAGAAAAGATGACAAAGGAAATGATAAATCATATGAGAAGAAGTTTGACAATGGTGATAACAAAGATTACTGGAGCAACCAACAATCTGACAAGAGAGTTACCTGAGACTATAAGGAAAAAGGAAGAAAGCTTATTACCTAGTTGAGAACAGAGTTGATGACACTGACACTGAATCAGAAGAAGACATCAAGATGGTATTTGTAGCCATAAAGGATGATTCAGATGAAGATGAAGAAAGGTATGTAGAAACTGCACTCATATCTAAAGTTAGTAAGAATGATGTCTAGATCATAGATAGTGGCTGTACTCACCATATGAATGGTGATAAACAAAGTTTGAGACTTTTGAATACTATAATGGTGGTTCAGTGAGAATGGGAAATGATACACCTTCTCCATTGGAAGGTAAAGGAACTATAATATTGAATAACTTGTTAAAATGTGAATATGCTTACTGGGTAAAAGGACTGAATTATAATTTGTTAAGTGTTTTACAATTGAACAATTTAGGTCATAGAGTAGCATTTGAAAACAAGAAGGCAAATATCTTCAATGAATCAGGAAGATTGATTGGTACCAGTGAGCCAACAAAGACACCAACACCACTTGTTTAATGGATAGAAACAAAGACGTATGGCTGTGGCACAAAATATTGTGTCATGTGAACTTTGACAACATAATAAAGATAAGAAAAAAAAGGAATGTCAAAGGATTACCGAGCATGACTAAGCCCGAGCATATCATGTGCAAAAATTGTCAAAAAGGTAAGATGACAAAGTCTAGTTTCAAGAGTAAAACCCATACATCTAATGCAATTCTAGAATTAGTCCATACATATCTATGTGGACCAATGATGGCAAAGAGATACTATGGAGATAGGTATTTTATTCTCTTTGTTGATGATTATTCTAGAATGATGATAGTCATGTTCTTAAAAGATAAATCTGAAGCATTTAAGATGTTTAAATGGTATAAGACTATGGTAGAAAAACAAAGTGAAAAGAAATTGAAATGCTTAAGGTCAAATAGAGGAGGGTAATTTACTTCAGAAGAATTCACTAACTATTACAATGAGCATGGAATTAAAAGACAATTTTTTGCACCAAGAGCACCACAACAAAATAGAATTGCTGAAAGGAGAAACAGATCAATTGTTGACTGTGTAAGAACATTGATGATTGAGAAAAGAATCACTCAAACTTTATAGAGGGAAGTTGTCAGTACTGCTGTCTACACATTAAACATAGTACAATTGAAGGACACAAAGAAGATACCCTATGAGATTTGGTATGGTCATACACCCAATGTAAGTTACTTCAGAATCTTTGGTAGTCAATGTTATATTTTGAAGAATGATAGAAATGGAAAAATTGGCTCTAAAAGTGATGAAGGTATCTTCCTAGGGTATTCAACCAAAAGCAAGGCTTATGAATATCTTAACAAGTCATCTAACAAAATCATTGAAAGTGCAAATGTGAAAATATATGAATTTGTAGAAAAAAATGATAAGGAAAGAAAAAAGGAACTAGAGGAATACAACAGGTTTGTTTATACAGAGTCTGACACTCTACCTGAGGAACAGTGTGTCACTCTTGAGCATCAAAACATTGCACCCGAGCATCAGGCTACAATTACCAAAAATTAAGAAAATACTCATGATTATGTTCCTAACAATGGAGATGAGAATGAAGGTCAAGAAGATGATTAGAATGAACACAGAGCTGAACCAAAACTTGCTAAGTATGTCAGAAGACATCATCAAAAAAATCAAATCATAGGAGACAAGAAGACTGGAACAAGAACAAGAAGTAAATCACTAAACACCAGATGTTTACTTTGTTATTTTGAGCCTAAATCTATTAACAATGCACTTGAGAATGAAGAATGGATTAGTGTTATGAATGAAGAAATAGAACAAATTGAGAACAACAATACATGGACACTAGTACTGAGGCCATATGACAAGAATGTCATTGGTACCAAATGGATATTCAAAAACAAGCTGAATGAGAATGGAGAAGTCACAAGGAATAAAGCAAGGTTAGTATGCAACAGATATGCACAAGAATAAGGTATTGACTATGGAGAAACCTTTGCACCCATTTCTAGACTAGAAGGAGTTATAATTTTACTTTCTTATGCTGCATTTAAAGGATTCAAGGTATACCAGATGGATGTCAAATCTGCATTCCTAAATGGAATACTTGAAGAAGAGGTATACATTGAACAACCAGAAGGGTTTGTTGATCCAGACAAGATAAACATGGTATGTAGACTACAAAAATCCTTGTATGGATTGTAACAAGCATCTAGAGCCTGGTATGAAAGACTTCACTCATATCTCATTAGCATAAAATTTGTTAGAACAAGTGAAAATAACAATCTATACTTAAAAGAAGATACCGATGGTAATATTCTGATTGCTGAAATTTTTGTTGATGATATCATTTTTGGGGGAAATGAATTGTTATGAAAATCCTTTGCTAATGAAATGAGAAAGGAATTTGAAATGTCTATGTTTGGAGAGATAAAATTCTTTCTTGGTCTATAGATTAATCAATAAGATGCAGGCATATATATCACTCAGTCCAAATACATCAAGGAAGTACTGAAGATATTCAAGATGGAATATTCCAAACCAGTTGGAACATCTATGGCTACCAGATGTAAGTTGACAAAAGAAGACAAATCCAATGAGGTAAATCATACCTTATATAGATCATTGATTGGAATACTGATGTATGTTGTTCATACCAGGCCAGATATAGCACATGCAATTGGAATAGTTGCAAGATTCTCTGCTAACCCCAAAGAATCGCATATGACTATTGTCGAGAGAATTCTAACATATCTGAAGAACACCAAGGACTATGGATTATGGTACAAAAGAGAAGGAAAATTTGAGCTACAAGTCTATACAGATGTTGATTGGGCTAGAAACACTGATGACCAAAAGAGAACAAATGGAGGAGCATTCTTCATGGGGGACAAACTTGTCACATGGATCAGCAAGAAGCAAGGATGCATCTCTCAGTTTAATGAAAAAGCAGAGTATGTGGCTGCTGCCACAAATTGCTCCAATATTACATGGATCAAAAAATTGTTGGAAGGTATGAATATGAAGATTCTTGAACCAGTAATTATCTATTGTGATAACACCAGTAAAATAAACATTTCTAATAATCTAGTCATGCATTCTAAGACTAAGTATATTGCTATAAAGTATCACTATCTAAGAGAATAAGTGCAAGAAAAGGAAGTGTCACTGGAATATGTTCAGTCAAAGGAACAGTTAGCTGATATATTCACCAAGCCATTATTGAAGGATAGATTTGAGTACCTGAGATAGAAACTAGGGTTCCAACCCTTCTTTATCAGTCAGTAAGTTGACTAGGAGGTTGCATCATCCTATACCAAATATGAAGATCAGTCGTGTTGATGCACACTCTGAGATGCACAACAATAGATACATCTATACATAGCAAGGTACAAATCTGCACCAAAAAGTAGAACATTGTATTGTTGATGGATAGGGAAATTCAAGAAATATATTATGTAAAGAATGGAAGATGATAAAAACAAGAAGAAGTGTTTTTGTTTGGCATTGTTGTCAAAGGGAGAGATGATCTCATTATCATTAGGGGGAGATTATTCCATTATCATAAAAGGAGAGATATGGTAAAGGGAGAGATTATCTCATCGATAAAAAAAGATTATATCATTATCCATAAAGGTGAAGTTCCAGAAAATAATTGAAGAAAGAGTTAATCAATATTCAAAGGGAGAGAAATTGATTACATATGAAATATCCATCTAAGGGAGAGAAGTAACAAAGGGAGAGATTTCATAAAAAGAGAAAGATTGTTATCAAAGGAAAAAGAGATTATCAAGAAGAGGAATAGTCAAGGCATAGCACATATCGAAATAGATATATCAGATGATACATCTATCCAGTAAAGGGATTGAAGATTGAAGAAAACCTTTCTGCATGAAACAAATCTAAGCTATTTTTGAGCTTACTGAAAGCCAAATATTTGTAATGGTTACATTAGGAAAGCTTGATGAAACTCTTATATTTCATATTGTATTATTGATATTATAGTATGATAATGTAGTATGTTTCCATCAATGCCTAAGGGAGAGATTGATGACATGTAACTGATTGAATATTTGAAGATGTTAAGTTGATCACCAAAATGTAGAAGGATAATACAAGATATTAAATTAGTTAATGGAATGTATCGTCATTAATGTCAACTTGATATAATATAATCGGTTATAATCAAAGTGTCAAAGACTTTAGAGAATCAAAGAGAAAAAGATTAAGCTTTCATTAATGCATAAAAGACAAGTATTCACAATGTGACTTCAAACATTGATGGTCAGTGGAAACCAAAGGACAGAGATCACCAAAAGTCAAGTCATAGTGATGCCCGAGCAAGAACACCGATGAGCATTATCAATGAGTAGAATCACAAGCATAACCGATGGCTAGAAACATAGTGTAAACCAACGGAGAAGCCCGAGGAGAACTAGAGTGTTGACCGAATCTATCAAAGATTTAAACACCAAAATTAACTTAACTTGAGAAATGAAAAAATATCTAGCTGGCAAAGCTAAATATGGACTTAATTGGTAGTTATCTTTATTTTCATCGAAAAGATAAAGCCAGAGATAAGTAAAGGATTTAAAGTTGTTTTGTCTAGTTGGCAAGAAGATCTCTGCGAGATAAAACAAGAGTTTTTATTTAAATATAATTGGAAATAATTATGGATCATGCCACGATCAAGAAAATAAAGAACCTAACAATGGTGATATCATATCTATATAGAGACAACTCAATTCATTATGAATTGTGAGGTGGGTGAATGAATGAAAAGATGATGCTGAAGAGAAACTTCATACAGTCCTAATCAATCAAGTTGAGGAAAGAGCTAAAGTTTTCTACGGACACCGAGAAACAGAGAATAGCATCACCAAGCAGAACCAAAGTGGAGAAAAGGTATAAAAAGAGATATATTGATCAGATTAGTTTATGAGATTACAATGGATCTGAAAATCTACAAGTATAAGTTGTCTATGTGAACAAATCATATTGTTTTAGTTTAACCATTGATTCAGAAAGTCTCTTAACCAAGCAGGATTTAAAGATCCTTTCTATATTGAGATACATCCAAAGGATTATCAAAAATTTTGATCATAAAGATGCCTGATATCAAGTGATAGACTAAAATTTTAAATCCTCTAACAAGGTCACACCTAACAGTGTGTTTGTAACCTTTAACAGGGTTTTCTCTTCACCGAGCTCACTTCAAAAGAGTGAAAATTTTGGGTTGCCAGTCCTAAGTGGTTTTTCCCTTAAGAGGGTTTCCATGTTAAAAATCCTTGTGTCAATGTGTTTATGATTCATTACTTTAGTGTTTTTCATTACACATAGCTTAATTGGATTGATTAGTATACTCTAGACAATTTACTATCTTTTGGTAAATTAATAGACTTCTATTCAGTAAACATACATTATAAGGTTTAACAAAGCATTCCAAGCAGTAGTAATTTGATAAAAGTATTTGAAGGCATTTATCTTATAGGACTGAAGATAACTAGAGGCTTAATATAGTGGTAATAAGTTTTTGGGTTGATTATTGGAATATTTTTGAGGTAACTCATTCACCCCCCCTCTCAGTTATTACTAACATTTTGGACCACAGTTCATGCCTCACAATGCTCATAACCTAGCTGAACAAGTCAATGAGCTTAAGAATCTTGTATATAGTGTGCAAAGTGGAGGAAGGAAATAATTCTCCTTTGAAGAGATATTTCCTTATCCGCTTTTCAAGTCCATCTCCATACAACCATTCCACCCAAACTTTGAGATCCCTAAATTTGAGAAATACAAAGGGGAGACACGCACAGTCCAACATCTCAAATAATTTTATATTGCATTCCAATAGGACACCTATAATGAGAATTATCTAAAGAGACTCTTCACTAGGAGTCTTGGCAGTCCTTGTTTGGAGTGGTTCATGGCCCTCCCTCATGGATCCATATCTACCTTCTTTGTCCTCACAAAGAAATTCATTACACAATATTCTTATATCATTAAACATCAAGCATCATTGAGTGAATTGTGTAGTACCAAGAAAAGGAACGGATAAACCTTTTCTAGATTTTTACAAAGATGGAGATACATTTCAAATTGTATTCCTTGGAAAATATCCGACAATAATTTGATAGACATATTCACTAGAAATTTGGTATCTAAAATGTCATTCCAAGTGAAAATGGCTTCTCACAATACTTTTGAATTACTTGTTAAGAAAGGGAAGAAAATTGAAGATGGAATTTTGAAAAAAGGTGCCATTAGACATTATACCCCTTCCTCTAATAATGAAAAACTAGAATTTTGGAGTAAGAACAAAGGGGTCATCAATGATAGAGTGAAAGATACCAAACACATCCCAAATGTCCAGGAATCTAATCAGAGCAATCAAAATAATCACAACAATATTAATTAACACAATTCATCACAACAACAATCTGAACAACAACCTAGCAATCAGTCTTATTTGTTTCCTCGAAATAAAAATAAAAACAATAACAACAACACTAGACAATGCCGACAATTCACCTCCCTTGCGGAGTCACTTGATGTGGTATTTTAATGATTAGTGGAACAAGGGATGATGTTATATCCTAATACTCTGAAATTTGATGAAAATCAACCCAAACCCACTTGGTATAAAGATAATGAATATTGTGATTATCATCACATCAAAGGGCACGATACCAATAAATGCATGAAACTGAGACACTTTTTCCAAGACCTTATAAATGATGGAAAAAATGAGGTTGGAGGACAAAATTTGTCATCATCAAATACATAACTGAAAGACTATAATGAGCCCTTTCCAAAATACAATAAAAAAAACACATCCAAAACCATTCCATATGATTATTCTACAAACACCATCACGGGCGATGATTGAACATGTGGAAGTTTTGAAGAGAATGATAGCTTTGGATTTGATCCACTCTGTGGATGTATCAAATAATATGACAACCATGTAAACACTCTGACACTAAAAGGCACAAATTTCAATGCTACCACATGAAAAGAAAGAGTCACTATTCAGGCTGCTAATAATCCATCAACCTCTACAGATCCACTATCTGCACCATCCAAAACCACTCGGCCTACTTAATGCTATGATTTATTGGCCCAGTTAGGAAAGACAACTACACAAATATCTATCCTTGAGATTCTTCATACATCTCCTATCCACAAATAATTTCTCAAAAATGTTGTTAGTGAGTCACGTGTCCCTGAAAACATCATCGCTTCCCAGTTCTAAGCTATGATTGGGAATTCAGCTACACAAGAGAATTTAGTATTTACAGATAAATATTTCCATGGCCTAGACCTCCATCATAATAAATCACTCTATATTGAATCCAAAGTCCACTCCACTTAAATCAAATGGTCCTTATAGATGATGGATATGGTCTCAATTTGTGAGCATTAAAAATGATTCGAAACATTTGTCTTTTGAAGAGCTTCTTGATGTAAATAAAAGAATCACAATAAAGGCCTATGATGATGGATAAAGGGAGAGAAAAATTTTGATAACACTCCCTCTACAGGTGGGCCCGTCTCTAATTAAAACAATTTTTCATGTGCTTGACCTTGATCTGCCATATAACACATATTTTGGATGACCATGGATACATGATATCAAAGGTGTACTTTCTACATATCATCAATGTCTGAAATTACCACATACTGGTAGATAAATAACTATTCCTAGAGATCGAGATCCCTTTCAATATCATAAAATATTGGAGGGTAAACAATCAAATTGTTTTCCTTTGAATGAATTTGGTTGACCTATTGAAAAGGATAATCCTACCCCACTTGTAATTCAACAATCTTCTTATAAAAGCACTGAAGAGACATCAGAGATCCCCTAAGATCAATCCAAAGGAAAGGAGAAAGTCATTGAAGAAAATATTCCTGAGTCAAAAAATAAAATCAAAATCATAGATCAAGGCATGGGGGAATATAAGTATGAAAGTGCTATGTGCATTGGACAACTCCCCTTGTCTCAAAACTCTTACAACAGACCATCCCAATTAACTCCCTCAAGAGGAAAGGATATCATAAAATGCAAAAAGAGCACTTTTGAATATTGGGGTTCTTTATCAAATGAACACATGGAATCTAATGTCCTAGATTGGCTTTATAAGGAATAAGAAGTGTCATGCCCAAAACTAGGGCAAAACACACATACAATTTTTTTTTTTTAAATACGCAAGTTCAAACCATTAACAAGGATGTTTTGGAAGTAATGTATTATCACAGTAAGGGTTGTCTTCAATTTGGAAGGTATATGCATAAGTTGAATTAGATTGTTCTGGTAATCGCTTAATTTTCTAACCTTTGTCACAACTTATTCCTTTAAATTCTAGTCCCCATTTACTTTCGACCATTAACCCCTAGATTTAAATACAATAATCAAGCCTAATCTAACCCTTATCCTCCTAACACAATTAAACTCTGCTATACAATTTCTCATAAAACTATAGTCCTTAAATTTCTTGATAGAATAGTAAATTGATCTCAATTAGAAGATTTACATTGACCTCTAATCTTTCAAAACGCATACGCAACATACTTTAATTTGTCAAAATTAACATCTAACTATAATTTTCTTTTACATAAAAACTACATCCTTTTTCAATAATTAACTATACCAATAAATAACTATGTCTAACAAATTTTCATGATTATAATTAAATAATGAGTAATTTACATCCGCAACGTAAATTCATTCTTTATATTATTCACACATAACAAAGGTTCCAATCTAGAATTAATTAACATAATTTAAAATTAAGTAAAAGGATTACCTCTATTAAATGGGACCACTTAATTTGAATAAGATAAATCAAATTTAAATCTATTAAAAACTTAATCTAATTGCAAATAATACTCCATTTATAATAATGTCTATAATGGAGAGAATATAATACTTTTAAGAAAATAGGATACTAAACTAAATTAACTATGTAATTAAACCTAGAATTATAATAAACTGCCTATAACAATAGCCTTTAAGCCTACCTATCCACTAGCCTCCTATATACTAGCTCCCTATCTACTATCACTTTCCCCAAGGGTCACATCACTAGACAAGTGGGGGGGAAAGGTGCAAATTTCCATGCTCCTCAAAGCCTACGAATTTCTAAGGAGGTGATTTTGAAAGAATTCCAATGGAGGCAAGTTGGTGGGGCCCACAAAAAATGAGGTGAAGTTTCTAAGGGCATAAATTTTGCATGGGAGAAATGAACCTGTTGCAGCAAGACCAAGGCATAGGTCATGCGAAATCCTTCATGAAAGGGGTGGGACCCTATGTCAAAGACCCAAGCTTAAATATGTTTTAATACAATACTTAGAACAAGGGGGTACACAGCAAGGT
>MU226888.1:1781229-1803533 GCA_018584345.1 Thuja plicata | reverse complement strand
ATTTGAGAAAGATGATTTTAGAAGAAAAAAGATGATTAATGAATGATTAAGAAACCATTAATTAATAGATGAAAATTAGGGTTTTAATGTAAAGTTGCAAGCCTGTCCATTTTAGGGTGTCTACAGTTTCATTTTTACATTTTTCATTCGAGGCTTCTCTTTATCTCCCCATCATGTTGCATTTCACTATCCTTCAACCATTTCTTTCCTATGCATTTAGTTCATTTCAAGATAAAATCCCCAAACTTTTTTTTTGCGTTATTTTCTCGAGGGGGCACATCCTTTTATCATCGTTGCTTTGACATGACCGTTAGACCTCTGCTTCTCTCTAGGTAATATTCTTTTCTTTTCTTTAACACGATGCCATTTCAGACACCCCATCAAAGAGGGGAAAAATGTAGACGTCTAAAATCATCCTCTAACCTTATTAATTAAATATTACCTTCTAATTAATTAAATCATATTTAATTAACACCCTTAGCCATATAAATGATTTTAGTTAGTTAATTATATTAATCCCTTTCATCTACCGATTTAATTTTATTTATTTAATTAAATGGGTTCATTATCCTCTTCTTTCTAAAAGTATTTAAATTTTATTTAAATATATCCCACTTAATGTATTTAATTTAGATTAAATACATGTGACCCCTTTACCCCTCATATTTAAATAATCATTTCCTTCAAATCCTCTTAACTCATGATTTAATTAAATCCTAATTTGATTAAATCTTAAGCCTATCCTAAACCCCTATTTAATTAAAGCTTATTTAATTAAAATCAATAATCCTTGATTTGATCTAATTAAATCCTAAATCCTAACCTAGATTCCTAGTCTACACCCATCATGATCTTCCTAAACCTATTTTTTGCTAAATCCTAGATTAATTAACTTAATCTATGCGATCCCTAAAAGGCTTAACTTAATTGAGTGCTCACATATGAGCAAATTTATACTCTTGGCCTCTTACAACTCTTAAAAATTTGTTTCCTTCTTTCCCTTTTTAACCTCTTATAACTCTTACAAAGTTGTCTCCCTTTTCTCTTCTCTCAAGGTTTCTCACATGTGAGCAACTTTCCCCTTTTAGAAACTTACAAATATTACAAGGTTTTCCCCCCCTTTCCTATTTCCCTTAATTTTTCCCACACATGTGAGAAACTTAAGCCTTCTCATATCACACACTTTCCCCAATCCTTGTTATTGACCTATCACTATCACAAGTTTGCCCACACATGTGTGAGCATGTTTGACCCTAAT
This sequence comes from Thuja plicata, assembly GCA_018584345.1. Taxonomy (NCBI): domain Eukaryota; kingdom Viridiplantae; phylum Streptophyta; class Pinopsida; order Cupressales; family Cupressaceae; genus Thuja; species Thuja plicata. The sequence goes on along the minus strand of MU226888.1, from coordinate 1,802,275 downwards.
ATGATTATCCCTTTATCCAAAGGATCTCCCACAAGTCACCTCTTTTGTCCTACGGTTGTTCCATGTGTATCCTATGTGGCCTCCAAATAAGATCCACCTCATCCAAGCCCCTTGGCCTCCCTCTAAAATCTATAAATAGAGCCTCCCCCTTTGCATTATTAATTTATTCATTATTATAGATTTATTATGCTTGTTTGCTTTCAAAGTGCATTGTTGTCATTTTATAGAATATAGAGATAATTGTTAGATTTAATGTTTCATAATGTCATTTTGTAGCATGTTATATCATTTTAATCTTGAATCATGTTAGTATGATACTTGCATTTTCATAATAGCTCCATATTCTCATCATCTTGGTTGACAGTTTGTAGCTATTTCCTTATACTATTTTACACTCCTTTCAACTTCCATTTGTTCACTTGGAGATCAATATATTGTGTTTGGAGAACATATCCACACAAAATATCAAAGAGAAAATAAAAACATCTTGGATGCACTTGTTTGGATCATTTGAGGTTGTGGAGAAACCTTCTTGTGTCTTTTGTTTAGGTCTTTATACATGTTTGGTTTATTTTAATGCTAACCCACTAATCTTGACATATTTGATCTTGTTCCACACAGGTAGATTTATTCATTGATTGGATGATCCACATCATGGAGAGGATCAAAGGGAGAATGGCCATAATCGATTGGGGAACAATACTGAGTGATAACCTAGATTTTTAGTTGAGGCAGGTAAATCCTGACCCCAGATTCTACATGACATCTTATATAGTCTACCTCGTCACTACTAGAGCCAAATATCAAGGGCTCACCAAGAGAGGATAATGCAATGAACAAAATGAATGGTCATACACTATATACGCTCAACTAGTGAGGAAGGAAAAAGTAAAGGATGATAGTCTAGAGTACCAGATTCTAAATGATGCTTTTGTCTTTGTAGTTATCAGATCCTTTGAGGGAGATTATGCCAAGAGGGTTTTAGAAGAATATGTAGCCAAGGTAAGATCCCTAGGGTCTTAATATATTCAATTTAAAACCTTTACTTACACCTAGGTTATTGGGAGTACCATTAATCCCAAAATGTTTCCGCGCTATCCATCCTATAGAATTGTGTTACTAGAGATAGGAAAGCAACTCTTAGATTCCTATGAGGTTATCAAGTTGAAAAAGAACTATTGGGACTTCACTATCTCCATAGGGTCCTACTCTTTACAAGATTTAAAGGTCTAAAAATCCATAGAGTTGGAGTGAGATGATCTCCCTCTATCAGAATTCAAGTCAATAAGATATAGGTTTGAACCCATTGGGACATTCAACCACATAACAGGAGGCATTATCAACATGATCCCCATTATTATTGTAGAATATCCCTTGAATTGGCTAAGAATATATTGGAGGTCAAAATCCTTGCCAAAGTGTGGGATAAAGATTCCCAAGATGTATTAGATCTATTGTTCAATAAGGATGAGTTGCATACCCAACCTATTTTGAATACTGAGGTTGGTAGAGATGAAAATGATTATATTGACTTCAAGGCTTGGCATGTGATTGAGCTCAAAAAGAGGTGGATAAGGATACCTTTCAAGTTAGATCTATTTCCCATGAAACCTCAACTAAATCCACCTTCCTAGGTAGAGAAGGAGAAGGGGAAGAACATAAACATCCCAACTTTGAAAGAGGTAGCTCCCATACAAATAGAGATAGTTTACAAGCATGAAAGACCTTCCACCTATAGTCCTATGGAGAAGGGAAGAGGAAAAGGTGATAATATAAATTCTATTGCAGGACAGGTTGACATTCCATCTTGAACACTCGGGACCCCTACCACACTAGGGAGATGGAAGGAGGAAGAAGAGCCCCTAGTCAAGAAAATTTTTTATAAAATAAAGAGGGCTTCAGTATAACCTCAAATAGAAACATTTCCTGAAGAGGAAGAGGTAGAAGAAGATAATATTCCTTTGGTAAGAAGAACTTGACAGGCTACTATGGCTACTAAAAGAGTAGAACAAACAAAGCTTTCTCAAAACCAAGTACAAAAAGAGCCAATTAATTTGGAGACTAGTAAAAGGGAATAAATCACTAAGGGTGACTTGGGTTATATGAATTAGAGTTATCATACTTTGAGAATATTCTTGGATTCTTTAACCCCCCAAGTCAATTTGTTAATCCAAATTTTGACTCCATTGCACCATCAAAAAGAACACTCTTCCAAATGAAAGGATAGGTTGGAGAAGTTACTTCTCAGAAACAAGTACATATTCATCCATCCTTTCATGAAGAACAAGAAGAAGAAAAGGGTACATGAGAGGAGGAGAAAGGAGATAGAAGAGGAAAATAGACAATAGAGCTTGAGGACGGAGAAGTTGATACAAATCTAGAAACTGAGGAACCCAAGGGTGATAAATTAGTATAGGATACTAAAAAGACACATATTTTGACTCCTCCACTTTCATCAATTTTTAGGTGACAAATGAACATGTGCCCCTATTGGAGCAGAAACAGGAACCAACTACTTGGTTGTTGGAAGAACTATTGGATGATTCATCTTCTGAGGAAGAGAAAGGAGAGACTCTTGAGGATGTAAATGATAAAATAGAAACATAGGATAAGGTAGAGAAAAAACAACTTCCTTCACCACCTCTACAAAGAGATCTTATTCCCAAATGTGAGCAACAACATGATGAAGAAAGGGAGGAAGAAGAAGAGGAGACACCAGAAAACTCTAAGATGAGGGAAGCCCTATAAAAGGTTGAAAAAGAAGAAGAAAAGGAAGATGATGGGATCACAGAGGAATATTTTCCCTTAGAATATCCCCATATGAGCCTCTAACAGCCTCTAATAAGCCCACTTGGTTGGCTAAAGTGCTACAACCCTAGAGAAGGACATACACCAAAGAAAAAGATGTTGATATGTCTACATTGGGGTAGACATTCTGTAGGGGGTGTGTGTGTGAAATCATGTTGAGTACCTGCAAGCTATAACACACAATTCAATAGATCCTTACTTGATTAATAAAAACTAAATGCAATAAACAATGACTAATTTAAATTGATCTATTTCCTTCTAGTAGGCATAAGTATGAGTTTTCTCTCAGGTCATCTCAAAAATCAATAACTACACCTGTTCTAAATGAAGGATTTAAAGAGCTATATGATTGATCTAAATAACATGCAAGCTTTTATAAATCAAAAGCTAATTTAAGAGTATGTTTTAGAGCACCAAATGAAGTGTGATTGTTTATTTTAAATCACAAATCCAAGTGTTCTCTAAGTTATGAAGTTTGCATGTTTTGAAACAAACTAAAACATTTAACAAAACTAAACAATAGAAAGCTAAGAATGCAAGAATACTTGAATGCAAAAATTGTATAATAATGATAATAAAAGCTCTAGGTGCTTTGTGAAGGAAAATAGGTTCTCTTTTATAGAAATATCTCTCGAATTGACAGTCGAGATTGAAAACAAAGAGTGGACAAGATTCAATTTGAGGAAGCACAATCCATGTGCAAAGAAGATGATTGATCGAGAGAGTTAGTTGACTGAACTGACTGATCAGTTATTTTGGAAACTTCCAAAATCTATTTTTAGTTAACTAGATTATTTCCAAAATGAGAAATAGACAAGAATGAGTTAACTAAATAAAACAGATTTGTTTCCAATTCAAAAATCAGTTAACTAAAAATGATGACATAATATGCATTTTTAGAGATTTAAATGATTTTAAATGCAAACTTTGATTTTATTAATTAATTTAATTCCTTTTTGAATTTTAATTGATAATTTAACAATTTATTTAATCAATATATAAAAATATTAATTAAATAAATAATCTAAGGTTTATTTTCTAATGTAATGTATTTTTAGGAATTAATTAATTAATCAAGTATGATGATTAATTATGACATAGGGTTCAGGTCATATCAACTTGAAATTGATGAATTGCCTATTTGGTTTAGGACATAGAGTAATCAAGATTAGGGTTTCTTGATAAGTGATTGAGATTAGGGGTCTAGGTTCTAGATGACCATTTTTAGATCATTACATTTTCCCCTCTTTGAATTGATGTGTGATCAACGCATTGATTCAAAGACTTGTTAGCGATGAGACAAAGAATAGTTTCATTTCAAGCGATAAAACTATTCTTGTCAAGGAAGACTGACTCCGAGCTTGATTGGACAAAGATCAATCAAAATATATAAAAAAAATACTCAGTTTGATTTAAAGTGATGAAATTGGGCATCTGTCATGAAATCTTGAACCTTTTGATTGGTTTGAACAAATAACACGTTTGATTTGAAGTGATGAAACTGATTACCGTTAACAGATTTGATTAGCAAGCAAATTGACTTGATTTGAAGTGATGAAGCCAATTTGATCATTGTATCTAGTTTCAATAATGAAAAGCTCGTATAAGACCGATCTTGTTTGGTTTTTAGTGTATTAAATACTATATAAGACCATTGATTAGGTTGCCTTTGATTTAAGATGATCTCAACTTGATTTGATGCGATGAAGTTGAGATGTCCCAAGCGATAGGGTCTTGATTGAGGATGTGATCACTAGACTATTGATGTCCTCATCCTTCCCCCTCGAGAGAAAAATAAAAATATGACTAGGTGCCCCAGTGATCAGAAGCAATTTGATTGATAACATGATGTAGGAAGAAGCTGATATTATTAGAAAGAGGTCCCACACAGTTAGGACAAAATCTACACTTGATGGAAGTTCCTATTAACCAGATATAACTAAGATTTATGATAGGAGGATTGACCGAAAGAAAGTATGAGATATTTCTATTAGTTTGGAATCCAGAGACTGATTGTGCAAGTGATCAGTTATAGTTGACTGAAAAGGTCAAACGTAAAAAATGACAAGTAAAATTATTTAAAATTTTGATTTTGGTCCTGAAAATAGAATCAGGATAGTTGAATTAGCTAGGGGTGTCATTTTCATGTCAATCAACACACAACTAACCACTTGGAAAAAGGAAGATTGATCAATTGGAGCCTCACATCCTTCACATTTGAGAGAGATAAAGCTATTCTGTGAATTTCAACACCATATAGATACAATGCAAAACTACCATTAATGCAACCTAAGGCATAGTCACTGAACATTAGCCTTGAATTTTTTTTATCATCGAGCATTTTGGAACATCGGAGTTGCTACAACCCTTACTAGTGCTAATGCAACCATAAGAATATGAATATGACTTTCATCGGATAATATATGGGAAACTAACGTAAGCATCGGGGTACCAAAGTTGAGATGACCTGAACGTTGTTTCTAGTTGATGTTGCAAGTGTACACCAGTATCGGAGAATTCAAAGATGAGATAACCATGAGTGTGACCTTGCCTAAACAAGCAGAGCAATAATGGTCAAGGAGATAATTTTGAACTCACCTTGGCATACAAGTAAATAAATTCAAGGGAAGTGAGGCTTTTTTGCCTTAAATATAGGAGCTCTTATCACATACACCCAGTTTATTTGAAATTTCTAGATCATCGGGACCACACCAACAAGTAGTAGACAAAGAAAATATTTAAAAAAATCAATGAGAATAAACAACATACAAAGAAAATTTCAGCATACTTCAGCTAGTTTCAAAGTTTTTCGAATGTGTACATGTATGAAGTGTTGAGAAACACCGTTGTTCTTGTGAGTGTGTTATATTTTATTGTTATCAATCTATTGCTTACATTTGCATTACCCAACATGTGTTGAGAAAAATAGATGTATCCAAATAGTTAGTGTTAAGAAACACAGTTGATTAGGGTGTTGAGAAACAGCATTTGCGTTAGTAGCAAGATGTAATTCAGAAATGACAAGATTACTGACTCTGGTGTAAGCCAAAGATGCGATAAAATTAGGGACCTATGCCCCCTAGTAGAAAAATCAGATTGTGATGATTGAATTGACTCATACTGCAAGGACAAAGACAATTCAATTTCCCCCAGACTATGACTCTGGATCGGTTTCAACCTAGGAGGGTTCTTAGAAGAACCAAAGTTTTAAGAAAGTGACTAAAAGCTAATTCAAAAACTAAAGTGAAAAAGGATTACCAGGAATGAGTATTGGTAGATGGAGTGATGAGTATAAGAGGCACATGTTTACCAGGTTTTCACCTACTTGGAAGAGATTCTATTTTTGCTACCAGGGAACCTATTTACTAGGTTTTCACCAAGGTTTTTTTTTCTTCTTTTTCATTTTTTTTAGTATTTTTCCATTTTTTTCCCTTTTTTTATTTAATTTTTTTAATTTGATTCATGAAGGCAACTGTTTACCAGGTTTTCACCAAGATGATCATTTTTTAGGACTTTTTTCAAATTTTAGTCTTTTCCAGGATCATAAATATGTACATGGTGTTGGTCACCGAGAATGCCTTAGGTGTAGAAATTATTCAGATGGAGAGTGTTGATGGGCTCTTGGAGATGTTCTCCTTTAGGTGTGGAGAGTTGATAGGCTCCAGAGATGAATGATATAGTTATGATATAAGGACTCAACTATTTGAGTTCAAATTTCCCCTTTTGTTTTCTATGTGATTGATTATGGGGAGTCTCTCTCAACACTAGGTCACCCACCTGAAGTTATCTTCATTTGACCTTTCTGTTATATCCTCTAGACATTCTTTTATGATAATCTCTAAGGTGATCAAATGCCACTTGCCAATGTTCATCCAATAGTTCTATTTCTTGTAGCCTTGAGACCCTATGGTCTTCATCTGTGATCAACCTTCATTGAGAAACTCTCAGAGATGAGAGTTCTATTTCTATGGGTAATACTACTTCTACTCCATAGACGAGAGCAAAGGGGGTTGCCCCAGTATATGTTCTAATACTTGTTCTACAAACCCATACTATGGGATTGATCTATAGGTGCCAATCCCATCCAAATTTGTTCATAGTATGGTGTAATTAGATTTTCAAAAAAAAATTATTAGAGGCCTCTGCCTGTCCATTACCATGTGGATAGTAAATGGAAGAGAAATGTTGTTTGATCTTGAACTTCTCACAAAGTTCTTCCCTATTGGTGTTTTCAAACTATCCTCCATTGTTATTTATAATTGTAGAAGTAATTTCATATCCATAGATAAAGTGATTCAGAAAGAATAAGGCCACATGTTGGCCCATAGCTTTGATTAGTGGGGCCGCCTCCACCCACTTTGTAAAATATTCAGTTGTGATGATGATTAATTTATGCCTATTAGAAGAAGACAGGTGTATCTGATTAATGAGGTTAAATGCCCACTATTGGAAGGGCTAGTGTGTGATAAAGGGAATCAGCTCCCTTGTTGGAGCATGTATAAGATTGCCATGCAGTTAGAATTTATTACACATCTTTTCATATCTCACTGCTTCTTTTTCCATATCTGGCCAGTAGTAACCCGCTCTCTACAGTTTTTGAGCCAGAGTCAGACCATTAGAATGAGAGCCAAAAATACCATCATGGACCTCAACCAATGCATGTTTAGACTCCTCTTTTTCTAGACACCTAAGAAATGTACCGTCTAGTCCTCTTCTATAAAGATCATCAGCTATGAGGACATACCGTGAAGCATTATGGATAAGGTGTCATCGTTCATTATGGGTAAGTGCATCAGGGATGACCTGATGGCACATGTAAGTATAAACATGTTTGTATTAGGATTAATCATGTCCTATGATAGTACTAACCATGTGGGAGTTGGTGGATTTGTAAGCAAGGAAATGAAGTTCTTCCACCAGGAACTCATAGTGGAAGTCTTCCTCTTGTGGTTATGAGAATGATAGTGTAGCCATTGCATCAATTGCTTTGTTCTGTGTCCTTGGGACCTACTAAAATGTGATGTGGGTAAAATATTTTTTTAATTCATCAACCATTCTCTTATAATCAATGAGTTTATAGTACATATTTTGGTAAAAAACATTGGTTTGGTTGATGATGAGGTGGGAGTCACCATAGATGTGTAACTTAGATATGTTCCATTTGATAGCTACTTTGATTCCATTAACCAAGGCTTCATATTCAGCAATGGTATTTGTATAAGGGAAAAAAATCTTGGATGCCTTTGGTATGGAATAACTCTAAGGAGTAATGAATAGTAAACCTACACCTGAACCTAGTTGTGTGAAAGATCCATCAAAGAACATTTTCCAAGACCTGTGAGTTATGTGCAGAATAGAGTCATCTAGAAATTCAACATTGATAGGGAGATCATCCTGTAATGGAGTATAACCTAGTTAATCTGCAATGGCATATCCTTTGATTTATTTGCACTCAACATATTTGATATCAAACTCATTGAGGAGCATGACCCATTTTGCTAATTTTCTAGTTAATTTAGCTTTACTCAAAAGATATTTCAATGGATCAATCTTTGAAACCAACATTTTAGGATGAGCTAACATGTAATGTCTCAGATTTTGAGATGCAAATACAACTGCTAGACAAGATTTCTCTATCACTGAATAATTTTTTCATACAAGACCAAGGTTCTAGTGATGTAGTAGATGACTCTCTCTTTATTGTTTTCATCTTCCTATGCCTGAAGTGCCCCCAGTGATGTTGCTATGGTAGATATATACATGATCAATGGTTTTCCTTGTGTAGGAGGCATCAATACTGATGGGCTAGCTAGGTATGCTTTGATATGATCAAAGTTCTTGTTACAGTCTTCATCCCATTGATATTTGACTCCCTTGCACAGAGTTTTAGTGAACGGTTGTTGCTTGTCTACCAATTGTGAGATGAATCATCTAATATACTAAATTCTCCCTTGGAGTACACTCATCTAACTGATGTTTTTAGGTGGTGGAGTCTCTAATATTTCTTGCACCTTTGTAGGATCTACCTTGATTCCTTTTGCTGAGACAATGTATCCCAACAATTTTCTAGAGGTTACACCAAATGCACACTTCTTTGGGTTTAGTTGAAGCTTGAACTGCTCCATTCTATCAAGAATTTTACCCAAGCCTTGTAAGTGCATGGATGTTTCCATGGTTTTAACAAATGTATCATCCATATAATATTCCATGTTTTTATGCATTATGTCATGGAAGATTGTTTTGGTATCCCATTGATAAGTATCACCTAGGTTTTTTAGTCTGAAGGGCATAATGTTCCAGTAGAAGGTGCCCCAAGCACATGTGAAGGTTGTCTTTTCTTAGTCTTCCAAAGCAATCTTGATCTGATTATATCCAGAGAAACCATCCATGAGAGTACATTTGGTACCCATCCATCATATCTAAAATCATATCAATATTCAGCAAAGGAAAGTCATTTTTTGGACAAGCCTTGTTAAGATCCCTGAAGTCAGTATAGACTTGGATAGATTTTTCAGGTTTTGATATTAGTACAATGTTTAAAATCTACTCTATAATCAATAGCTCTAATGAACCCATCTTTGAGTAACTTTTCTAGGTCTGCCTTTATCAACAAGACAACATGAGGATGCATTTTTTGGAGCTTTTGTTTCACTGGTTTGACACCTAGAGCAATAGAGAGATGGTGCATAATCATATCTAGATCTAAACCAGGCATGTTTGAGTAACTCCATGCAAATTTGATTTTTTTCTTTGAAGAATTCAGTAAATTCTTTGAGCTCTTATGTTGATAATGATTGTGCTACATGAATAATGTGTGGATGCACTATTTTCCTAATATTCACAAGTTGTATTAGTTTGATTAGTACTGACGATTGATCCTAAAAGTGACTAGGAAGGATATCAAGTACCTCATCCTTTGGCACCTCATCAAGGTTTTCACCATCAGATGCATCTTTTCTTTTTACTATTTTATGTTATGAAACTGCCACAATGTGGTTTTTTCCTTCAAAACTCTTTTTATTTTTCATTTTAATTTTGTGACTAAGATACTTGATATCCATTTCAGTCATATTCATGCTAGGTTTGTTAGTGGAAGAAGTTACTCCTTTCAACAACATTTATGCAGCAATATAGCACGTACTCATTGGGGAATGTAGGGATGTTTATAGGTTGTGTTTACAAGCCCCAGTAAATGAGTTTAGGATGTATGAGTGGAAATGGATTGACAGGTTCAAGGATATTCATGGTATATTCATCATATGTTAGGAATAATAGTACAAAAGACAACTAAGAGGGGGGTGAATCAGTTGTAGTATAGATTGTTAAACTTTAAACTTTATAAACCATATCAGCAAAAGTAAATGATAACACAGTAAATGCCAACACCATAACACAATACTTTTTGTCAAGGAAACCCTATTAAAGGTAAAACCCCGATGGGAATTAACACAAACAAATAATGTACTGAGAGTATAGTACCCCTGTTAAAAGATATTAGCCTTATTAGGAGCTTATTACAACATTACAATATATATTCCATGTTAGGAGACAGATCTTGTTAGGAGTCAAAGAAAATAGTAGGCTCACTGCCAAGGCACACTACCCAAAGAAGGTTAAATCCACCCTCAAGGATTTACAATTCAAATCCAATTTGTAATCAAATACACAATCCAGTGAACTGTTTGATAGAAACTGTCTTTGCTTGATCAGTTCTAATGAAGTATAACAATCATCAACTCTACTCTATATCCAGCAGTAAAAAAGCTTCGCAACTTCCACAATTCTCTGTCCTTATTCTTTGCCACATATTCTCTACAAGAAAATATCATCCATATATAACCTCTTACAATAATTTATTAGGTCGGCCAGTTAAGCTTTCCTAATACATAATTAATTAGGTCGGCCAATTAAGGCTTTCCATCATACAAATAATAATATAACCCCTTGCTAAGATACACATGGCACCTATAAAAAGTAAACATAAATTACAATCCATCACATATATTTCTAGATCTGTAATCCACGCTCATAATTAATTCCACACACTACATGTCTGAAGTCGGCCAGTAACTAGGTCTTCTCTAGAATACATGCCACAACTGATGTCACCAGTAACAAAACAACAATAAAACTCAACCCATTACTCTAAAAAATTTCAGCTATACACCAATAAGCTTGCATCATATGAAGTATCTTCGCCAGAAAAATATACCAGAAACACAAAGACCTGCTCTTTCCAGAATCACAGCTACAGTCTAGAAAACCAGTCTTCACCAAATCAACTGTAACATCCACAATATGTAACATTAAGTCAAGCAACCTTAGGAATAATATTAGTACACATCCTTGTGCTAAATTCTGATTTGGAATGTTCTAAATCATCCGTACAGTGTCTGTATGCTTCTTCCAATCAAGTAGCTAGTCTGTCTTCTCCATAGAAATGTATGTTGACATCAGTGACAAAACATGAATATCAACAGCATGATCAATAACCAAAACTAATATCATCCAACAATCTCCCCATTTGGAATTGATGAAAACATATGAAAAATCCATATGCATCAACCCAAAAGTACTCTCTCAATATAATCTTCTCAATATCCTCAACATAAATCTCCCCAAAATAGTAGAGATTTTCACATAGATTCTTTCCCCCTTTGGCAGCACTGGAAAAGGGTTCCATAACTCATTTGTAGTCTTCTGTAAGGTGTAGCATTTTCAATTCTTCATGTCCAACAATTAGGTGCAAGATCACCCAAATGTACTCCATTGTGTTCTCCTGCGATCACTCCCCCTAAGGTGTAGATCCATACATCAAGTCCAAATAATGAAATAGCTCTGAAAATCATTGGACTGATGCATATCTACATCAATTAATTACCACTGGGAGGGGCCACCACCCCAATAATGCCTTTGAGATATTCAAAAGCATCTTTTGGAAATTTTTTGGTAAATATGTCTGCTATTTGTTCCTTTGTGCTAATGTACTCGAGTCTAATTTCTTTATTTGCTACCTTCTCCCTCAAGAAATGATACTTAATAGAAATATGCTTAGTTTTTGAATGCATTATAGGATTATTTGACATGTTTACTATGCTAGTTTTATCACAATGAATAACCACTTGCTCTTTGAAAGTTATTTCAATGTCTTCCAACATGTGTTTCATCCAAACAACTTGTGTGCAATTTATTGCAGCACCAACATATTCTGACTCAACAATAGATTGAGCAATATAGTTCTACTTCTTGCTCAACCAAGAAAGCAGCCTTTTCCCAAGGAAAAATGCACCACCACTTGTACTCTTCCTTTCATCCACATTACCTACCCAATCAGCATGAGTAAAAACCTGCAATGTAAAATCATCATATTTCTCACACCATACTCCATATTCTATTGTCCCTTTCAAATATCTAAAAATTCTTTTCACATCAGCAAAATGTGTTTCTTTAGGATATGCTTGATATCTAGCCACAATTCCAACTGCATTGGTAATATCTGGTCTAGTGTGTGTTAGATATTGTAGACCTCCAGTCATTAATATGTACTTAGTCTGAACAAAACTTTGAGTCTAATCACTATTAGTTAGTTTGTTTTCTATCACCATAGGTGTTCCAATAGGTTTACAATCTTCCATTCCAAACTTTTTCAACATTTCTTTAAGATACTTGGTTTGAGATATAAAAATCCCATTCTTACTCTGATTAATTTGCAAACCAAGGAAGTATTTCATCTCACCAATCATTGACATTTCAAATTCATTTTCCATTTCTTTAGCAAACTTTTTACTCATCTAATCATTGCCTCCAAAAATGATATCATCAACAAAAAATTCTATAATCAAGATTCCATCTTCTTCAGTTCTTAATTATAAATTACTATCTGTATTACCTTTTCTAAAACCAAGATGAAGTTGATATTTGTCTAGTCTTGCATACCATGCCCTTGGTGCTTGTTTTAGTCCATACAATTCTTTCTTCAATCTGCAAACCATGTTTTCATCATATGTCAAAGGAAAACCATTAGGTTGCTCAATGTAAACTTCTTCTTCTAAATCACCATTCAAGAATGCTGACTTTACATCCATTTGATAAACCTTAAAGTCTTTGTGTGCAACATAAGCAAGGAATAATCTCATAGCTTCCAATCTAGGAACAAGAGAAAATGTGTCTTCATAGTCTATGCCTTCTTGTTGTTAGCAGCCCTTACATACTATTCTATCCTTGTTTCTTACCATTGTTCCTTCCTCATCCATCTTGTTTCTAAAAACCCATTTACTGCCAATCACATTTTTGTTCTTAGGTCTTGGAACCAATTTCCAAGTAGTGTTCTTCTTTATCTATTCTAGTTCTTCTTCCATGGCTTTTGTCCAAGATTCATCTCTACATACTTCATCAGTAGTCTTTGGCTCAACTTGAGAAATCAAACAGATCTCATTTCTAACTCTAGATCTAGTCATCATTCCTTTTCTTGCATCACCAATAATTTGATCTTCAGGATGGTTCTTCTTAACATACCTCAGTGTCTTCAATGTCTTAGTAGATTCAGTCTGTTCATCTTCAATATCATTATCAATCATCAAAGATTCTTCAGGTTCAGCAGTAACCTCTTTTGTTTCTATAATCTAACCACAATCATATATCCTTTCCTGAATTTGAAACTTTTCATATATCCTCACATTGGTGCTTTCAATCAATTTCCTCAATCTCTGTTTAAAACATTTATAAGATTTACTCTTAGTGGAGTAACCAAGAAAGATTCCTTCATCACTTCTAGCATCACACTTTCTAATCTCATCATCTCTCTTGATATAGCATTTACTTCCAAATATTATGAAATATTTCACATTAGGTGTATGATTAAACCATAATTCATAAGGAGTTTTATTTGTACCTTCTCTGATTTGAATTCTATTTAGTGTGTACATAGCCATCCCAACTACTCTCCAGTGAACATGTGACATATTTCCTTCCAACAACATAGTCCTTGCAGCATCTAATATAGTTTTGTTTCTTCACTCTGCTATCCCATTCTATTGTGGAGTTCTAGGGGCTGAAGTTTGTCTGTGTATTCCATTTTCTTCACAGTATGCATTAAACAGTTCTGATGTAAACTCTCCTCTTTTTTTTTATCTCAAACACTTCAACTTTAAACTAGATTCATTCTCAAATTTTTCTTTGAATAACTTGAATTTGTCAAATGCTTCAGAGTTCTCTCTTAAATATGTAACCCACATCATTCTAGAAAAGTCATCAAAAAATAGTATAAAGTACCTTTCACCATAGTATGATCATGTTCATGTAGGACCACATAGATATGTATGTACCAGATTCAACTTCTCGTTAGTTGAATAAGCTTTTATTTTGAAAGTGCTTCTAGTCTGCTTCCCCATAACACATTCTCTACATATAGTGTTAGATGGCTTTACAATCTTGGGTAGATCTCTTACTGCATTAGTTGTACTTGCCTTTACAATGTTATCAAAGTTAACATGACAAAATATTTTGTGCCATAACCAACTATCATCAACCTTCACAATAAAACAAGAATATTCAGATGTGTTCAATTCAAATACATCACCTCTAGATTTAGTACCAGATCCAATCAGGTCTCTTGTTTTACTTTTGATAGAAAATTTCCCATTGATGAAGTTCAATTGATAACCCTTTTCCACTAACTATCCAACACTCAACAAATTATGCTTAAGTCCATCAACAAGTAATACATTGTCAATGTTAGTCTTTCCATGCAAAGAGATAGATCCAAATCCAATTATAAGCTTAGAAGTATTGTCACCAAATCTGACAACACCTCCATCATGTCTTTTCAAACTCACAAACTTGTTTTTATCTCCAGTCATGATGTGAACAACCACTGTCTATAACCCATTCATATTTGTTTTCAACTCAAGCTACTAAATATTTTTCTTCATGCATAGGTACATCATCCTTAATATAAATAAATCTAATTTCATCATAGTCACCATCATCATCATCTGATATACCCTCACTAGCATAATAACATTCCTTGTCTTTTGAATATTTAGACTTGAAAAACTTAGGTTTGTGATTTGGAACTCTTTTAGGACATCTGGATGCAAAATGACCAATCTTGTTACATGAAAAGTATTTCAAAGGTAATTTTCCTTCAAATTTACCCTTACCTCTCTTTTCTTTTCTAGAAATCAGTGCCACAACTTCATCTAGCTTTCTTTCTTCCTCTTGTATCTATTCTCATTCATCAGCATAAGCTCCAAGATCTTCTCTTATGTCACCACTATTGGTGCTTGCAATTCTAGATAAGGTATTTTTGTTCTTGTGCATGGTTTCCTTGAATGCTGACTCAACTTTAGGTAAAGTATCTCCTAATTCTGCGGCCTCAAATGTAGTTAGCTTTCCAATCAACATTTCTCTGGTGAAGTTCAGTGTCAAAGGTATAATTTCCTCTATGGCTTGTACTTTGGTTCTGTATACAGGTGTCAAAGATCTGAGTATCTTTGCAATCACTTTTTCCTCACTGTAAGTTCGTTCAAAGTTTCTAATGCTAGTAACCACTTCAGTAATTCTCTATGCATATGCCCTAATGTTCTCATCTTATTTCATCTTCAGTTATTCCATATTTTTCTTCCATTTTTGTAACTTTGGTTGCTTTGTAAGCTTGTCTCCAACATATAATGCTTCCACTCTTGTCTAGATCTCATGTGTAGAGTCCAAGTCTTTTACTTCAGTGAATTCTCCTTCTAAAAGAGTGTTGATGAAAGATTCCCTTGCAACCATATTGCATGAAAATAATTTCTTCTGATCTTCAGAAGCTTTTTCTAGCTCATCCTCAGTAGCTATCTTTCCATTCTTCTTTGTGATCATCCAATAATCAATTCCAAGACATAGCAAGTGTGTTCTTATCTTGTTCTTCCAACTGTCAAAGTTTTTAGGGTCAAACTTTGGACTATCCTTCCTATAGTAAGTCATCTTTAGGATCACCTCAAGCTGTTAAAATTTCTCTCTAAGGACCAGTGGCTCTGATACCAATTGTTAGGAATAATATTCCACAAGACAACTAAGAGGGGGGGTGAATCAGTTGTAGTATATATTATTAAAATCTAAACTTTATAAACCATATCAGCAAAAGTAAATGATAACACAGTAAATGCCAACACCATAACACAATATTTTTTGTCAAGGAAACCATGTTAAAGGTAAAACCCCGGTGGGAATTAACACCCACAAATAATGTACTAAGAGTATAGTATCCCTGTTAAAATATATTAGCCCTATTAGGAGCATATAACAATATTATAGTACATAGTCCCTGTTAGGAGACAAATCCTGTTAAGAGTCAAAGAAAATAGTAGGCTCACTACCAAGGTACACTTCCCAAAGAAGGTTAAAGACACCCTCGAGGATTTACAATCTAAATCAAGTGTATGAATAAAATACACAATCTAGTGAACTATCTGATAGCAACTGTCTTTGCTTGATCAGTTCCAATGAAGTATAACAATCATCAACTCTGCTCTATATCCAACAGTCAACAAGCTTCACAGCTTCCACAATTCTCTATCCTTACTCTCTACCACATCTTCTCCATAAGAAAATATCATCCATATATACCCTCTTACAATAATTCATTAGGTTGTCTAGTTAGGCTTTCCTAATACATAATTAATTAGGTCGGCCAATTAGGGCTTTCCATCATACAAATAATAATATAACCCCTTGCTAAGATAGACATGATACCTATAATAAGTAAACATCAAGTAAAATCCATCACATATATTTCCAGATCCATAATCCATGCTCATAATTAATTCCACACGCTACATGTCTGAAGTTGGCTAGTAAATAGGTCTTCTTTAGAATGCACGCCACAACTGACATCACCAGTAACAAAACAACAATCAAACTCAACCCATTACTCTAACATATGTCGGCTCTCCACCAATAAGCTTGCATCATCTGAAGTATCTTTTCCAGAAAGATATACCAGAAACACAGAGACCTTCTTTGTCCAGAATCATAGTTACAGTCCAGAAAACTAGTCTTCCCCAAATCAATTGTAACATCCACAATATGTAACATTAAGTCAAGCAACCTTAGGAATAAGATCATTGCACATCCTTCTTCTAAATTCCAACTTTGATCATTCTGACTCATCTATACAGTGTCCATACACTTCTTCCAGTCAAGTATCCAATTTGTCTTCTCCATAGAAATGTATGTTGACATCAGTGACAAAACGTGAATATCAACAGCATGATCAGTAACTAAAACTGATATCATCCAACATCATAAACCTGGACCAACAAGTACAGACCTAAATCAATACCCTATACAGATGTGTTTAAATTAGTAAGATCCCTAACAACATCATCAAATTCCATGTCATGGATTAGAGGTCTTAAGTCGTAAGATCTAGATTGTAAACCTTCAGCTACCTCAAACAGAGTTACGTATTTTTGTACAGTTTCCATCTCCTTGTCTTGAGTTCCTTCTGATAAACTATTGAACTCATACTCATGAGAGTCTATTTCAAAATAGTCTACCATGTCTAGGACATGAGTGAAGTCCACTCATTACCCCCAGTTTGGGTGAGATCTGTCTAAAAAATTTACTATGGTTAGATTCCCATCTTATATATCCAGACCGTGTTCAAATGTGGTGCTCTCTGATTGATCTGAAACCATTGGTGATTCCTCTAAAAAATGCTCTTCAAAAGTGTTGATCAGTGGTGTTTGTTCTTCTTATGTAAAGAGGAAAGAGAGGATGTTTGGAGGAATAGGAAAAGGATACTCATATTCATTATCTAACTCATCCCACTTGCAAGTAGGTGTTTTAGTTCTTTGTTCTATTGTATTCTTCTCTTCTTCATCTAGATGGACCTGATGTATCTTTTCTTTATCTAGACAATTTTTGGCCTTTTGTGCTTTCTTTGATAAAAAACCTAGACTAGACATGTCCCTAGACTATGAGAATTCAACCAAGACAGGTTCCAAGAGTCCATTTTGGTTACATCCAAGGGGTCCTTTTCCTAAATAACCCATTCATCGAGCTAGTTCATACCCCACTCCATATGTCTCTGGGAATATTTCACATTATTTTACTTCAATTTTTCAGGCTCCCTATATAGCCATTCCAAAATGGATTTTTCTTCTTTCTCATCCTCTAATGGTATATCTTCATTAACAAAGTTGCCATCATAGATTGATTGAGCTGGTATTGGTTTCATCTCTTTTGAAGGTCTTCCGTAGGACCTAGGTGATGTGGGAAGAGATGTGATTATAGGATTGGTTTCACTGTGTATCCAACCATACCAGTGTCCTTTATTTTCAAATTATTTTCCATTTCTTTCATTAAGTCATTGGTTGACTCAAAATTTGAAGCCTCTATGTCATGTGGGATGAGAGTCTCTACTACCTGGTGTAGTGCATTACATGTGTAGCTAGTGTGTGCAAGAATGCTGACTTTGACACCATTGAATGGAAACTTGACGCACTCATGGTAGGTGGATGGGACAACTTGCATTTCATGAATCTAGGGTCTTCCTAACAAGATTTTGTAAGCCAATGGAAGATCTAACACCTAGAAAGTGACAACCCTCTCCATGGGATCCACTCTGATGGAGAGAGTTACAAGACCTTTGGAAGATATCTCTTGATCATCATATGCCTTTATAGTAATTTTCTTCTTTGGATCAATGTCATATTTTGAAAAATCCTAGTTGTTCAATTAGCTTGTATGTATAGATTTTCAACCCTGCGCCTCCATCTATCAAGACTCATTTGATGCAATTTTTATAGGTCATGAATTCAATGTGCAAGGGAAGATTATGCGGATGACTCAAGGAGTTACCATCTTCCTCTAAAAATGATAGGTAGTGGGGTAAAGTCAAACGACCCACCATAGATTGAAACCAATCTAGATCCAAGTCTTTAGGGACATTGGAGGTTGACAAGGATTTATCTAAGATCTCTTTGTGAGCCGGAAAGATTTTGGGCAATTCAAAGATCAAAATCTGGGTGTTAGTTCTTTTCAATTTCTCAACAATGCTATAGTCTGCAGGATGGGACAAAGCCATTTGTTTAGACTATGACACCTTGGAGGCACTCGCGGTCAGTTTTTTTTTGGTTGACACCCACCATTTAGATGATGTTGGTTAGTTTTGAAATGAGGAGTTGGAAGATCCCCCCTTGCCCAAGGTGACCTTTGCTTGTGCTTGGGTCACAACGTTGGTTGTTCTAGACTCTTTCTTATCATTTGTGAAAATGATGACATTACAATACTCGGGAGAGACTGGTTCAACCATGTGGATGACCTTATCATCCTATGTGCTATATGTATGAATAATCCTAGCACCTTGTTTAGAAGTTTCTAATTTCTCATATTCAAGCAAGGGATTCTTGAATGCCTTATGATCAGTGTTCATAGCAAGGTTGTCAAATAAGATTTTTTCATTATCAATGAGGTCTTAGATCTCATGTTTTAACCTCATATAGTTCTCCATTGTATGTCCTTTATTTCTATGGTATGCATAGTAATCATTGTCTCTTCACCATTTTGGTTTTATCTTCGGTTTGTATGGCTTGGAGTTATCCGGCAATGTGATCAGTTTGTTTTCCAGTAGAGTTTTGAGAGTTGATTTGGAAGATTCTCCCAAAGGATCAAAGTCCCTCTTGCATTTAACCCAAGGTTTTTATTTCATGAGGATACTAACCCCTTTTGAGGGTGACTTTGTGGTGTTTTAAGCAGATTTTAGGGATTTGGAGCCACTCATTAAGTTGAAGACTGTTGGTTTGGATTGAGGAGAGATGTTTTTGACTACCCCATCATTCACCACATGTTTTTCCTTATTCCATTATTTGGTCTTATCTTTAGAACTAGAATTGACTTTGGAATCCTTAGAAAGGGCAACCTCACCCTTCTTGACAAGCGTTGTTTCTATCCTTAGTGCACTCTTCACAAGTTATTCAAAAGTGGAGAGGTCTTGCATTTGAAGGGGATATTTGTAATCTTCAAGTAGCGCATTAGTAAATATATCCATATTTTCATACTCAGGAATGAGTCATGGATATCTAGAAAAAGCTCTTCTCCATCACTAAATAAAATTCACGAATGATTCTCCCATCTTTTGTTGAATGTTGCATATAAGAACGATCATAGACATGGGATGTTGTATGTTATATGAATACTATTGTAAAAAAAGATTCATCATTTCATCAAAATTTATGATTCCAGTGGGTAACTTTGAAAACCACTCTATAGCTTGACCACTTAAAGTTTGGGGAAAGAGATGCATGAGATACGTCTACTCATGGATAAAATCTATACATAGGGCACAAAATTCCCAAATGTGGTCTTGTCGATCAGAGTGACCGCTATACTTGTCAAATCTAGGGATTTCTACTCCACATGGAAATGGAGGTAATTGGAAGTCCTTGTCGAAAGGAAATGGACAAATGGTATCCATAGAGAATTTTTTCATTGCTTTATCTTTTTCATGTTTCATTGCTTGCATCTCTATTTTTAGAGCTTGGATTTGTTTGGTCAAAAGTGTCATAGGAGTTTCCTCCTCTCTAGCAATGATATCTTCCACTCTATAATGAGAGGGAAGTTGGGCTCCTTGTTGAGCTAGTTCTAAGATGTATTTCTCTTTATCCATATTCATGATAATCTTCATTACCTTGAGGAATTCTTGGTCTTATAGAAATTTTTTAACTTCCTCCTCAAAATCTTCAGGATCATTAAAATCTGCTGGAATTTTAGCATCATGATTATTTTTCCCAAACATTGCTGGTTCTGGTAGTTTATCACCGAGAGGTATTGACTCATGTGTAGTGTTTAGTTATTCCTCAAACAAAGGATTTTCTATAAGTGGGGGAAAATTTCCTTCCATGTATAGTTCTCTAAAAGAACTCCTAGTTCGTACATACAATAACCAGTTGATTCATCCAACTAGTGCTGAGGTGATATCTAAAGTGCTGACTAAGTCCAAGACCAAAAAGACAAAGAGACAATGTCCAACTAAGAGGGAGTGGTGCAGGAGCACCCTGGAGATGCCAAGAAAATATGGTAGTCTCTTGTCATTTTGGTGTGCTAGTATGTGTAAGACCCTCTAACAGGGAAATGTAAATATATAAGGTCATGTTGACCAAGAGTAGTTTAGGTTGTTTTCATTTTGTGCTTCTTTTCTTGTGTAAATAGCTCTTTTTGGCTCCATTTAAATAAGGTGTACTTGATGATGTCA
>MU226888.1:1734249-1775207 GCA_018584345.1 Thuja plicata | reverse complement strand
ACCCTAGGTGGTCTAACTAAGGTTAGATAAGGTGGATTGGTGGAGTAAACACTTAGAAAGTGTTTGTTGTCAAAAGATGAAAATGTTGCTATGCAACATTAGCAACTTTTGTTGTCTAGAGGGATTTTGAGGTGTTAAGAGTTTTTTAAACCCATAGAAGGGTTGGAACATGGGGCTTAACCATATATAAGGTGGAAAGACCCTAATTAAGGAGGAGAAATCATTTTTGTACGGACTGTTATTGGGAGCCAAGAGTTTTCTGGAAAAAAAACCAGATTTGAAGCATTTTTGTGTTTTTTTTGTATTGAATGGATTGAAATTAAATCTGTGATCATTAGAGATTGTTTTTATACATGTTACCAATATTTTTCATTCATTAAGTTTCTTTGTATTTGTTCTTTGTTTTCCGTTTGAAAAATCTTTTTGTTTTGGACTGTTTGTTGTCCCGTTTTGGACAAGGGGCAAAGATGTGGACCTAACTCCAATTCCCACCATTGGTTTTGTACAGCCACCTAGGAATGGATACTAGGTCCATGGAGCTACCATACTGTGGAAGGAGGAGCTCTGAAAGTGCTGGCATGTATTTTTAAACACTTGCCCTAGGCGAGCTAAACTCATAGCCCGGTTAGAGGAAGCAAGTGACAGTTGGTTTAAAAATTGTAGGGGGTGTTATCATGAGCCCAGAAGGCCATGGATGTGTTTAGGGATGTTGTTTAGGTGTTCCCTAAGGTGTAGGAGTTCCCAAAGATCCAACAAGATGATTTTTGAAGCCCAAGACCTCAAATTGGTCCAAAAACAAGAAAGAAGCCATTTTCAAGAAGTACAGTGTACAGACAGTACTGTACCCTAAGACCTAGAACATCCTTTTGGGTTTTTGATTTAATTGAAGACTACTAGAAGATATTTTGGGGTTCTTTGAGATATTTTTTCTGTTTTTGAGGTTTCCTAAAAACTAGGAGGCCTAATTTGCAAAAAGGCTACAAGGCTTAGAAAATAAGAATCTAGAACTCGATGGGAACATGGACCAATTTGATGGTTTCAGAGCTGGGTTGCAATCCAAAGATGGAGTATTTTGAAGCCCTGACCCTCCTGCAAATCCAAATTTAATTTTAGGGCTTGGAGTTGTTTGAGTGGAAGGTTCTTGTAGAACACAAGAATGGTGTTTTTTAACATGATAGTTAGTTTCCTTGGTTGGAGAGGAAGAGTTGATTCTTCAAGGTGTTGAAGGGTGGACTGAGGAAGCCCTAGAGGTCCTAAGAGAGACCTATTAAGAGTTTCAAGAAAACTCAGAAGGTTACCAAGGAGGCTCCCTATCAGGGAGATAGCAATGACTCTGATCTTGAGTCAAGGTTAAAAAACCTACTCTCGCAACTCAGGATAAGTACAACACAGACAAAGATGATTAAGCCAAAAAATTTAATGGGTCACTTGGACTAGCAGAGAAGAATTAGACCTCAAGACAAAAAATGGGTAAAACTATCAGTAGATTGAAATCAAAGAAACACTAGTAGTAATGTTGTGAAATCACGGATTTGAGAAAATTCAGACAGAACCAACATAGCGAAAATAGAACCAGATGGTGAAAAATACCAAATTACCAATGTTTTGACATGGGATACAGAGTTCTCGTATGAGAATATACTATGTTCAATATGAGTAACACACTGATCTCATTCAAGAGTCAGTGTCAAACAACAAAATGACCTAGTCTTGTACAAGCACTGGGTTGACTTGATACGAGTCACAGGTCTCTGTGATACGAGAAACTAGTGAGGATTATCCTAACTCATATGATCCAGGACACAAACTCGTATGAGAATGTGTGATTTTACCCCTAAAATGTGTAATTTTTTTAAATCTTTTATCATATTTTTTTTGTATTTTCACTCACATCAAACACATCATGAAAGAGCTTAATAGAATCAATCATAGAAAACAAACCCTATGCCTAAGTGGCTGGCAAAAGACAATACTTGTTTGAATCCTCTTACAATAAAATACTCATTCAAGTTGGATAGTTAGAAAATTGGAAACACTGGCTGCCCTCCATGACACACACTTCTTGGGCCTACCAAGCTTCAAATTTATTGAGATCCATAGATCATGTTAAATTTACTATCTCAATAAGAGAGGTACATTAGAGGTTTCTTAGGCATGCGCATCTCACAACGCCCATATCAACAAGTAGAAAGGATTTTGGCTAAAATTCTAAAAATGGTTTTAGTAAGGATCTCTATTTAAGTGTATCCTCTATGTTGACGCAAGCACAATTGAGGCTGCTAACCCTAGAGAGCACCTTAGCACCAGTAATTATGATATGTGATTCAGACCGACAGTCCTGACTATGTGTTAGGCGAGAGTCGATTATAAGGTCAAATTCCACTTATCTTTCGAGGCTTTAGTCTCAAGGAAGCATTTTTATAGTGAGTTAGTGTAGCTTGGTGTTATCTCATTCTCACTTGGGCTATTCTCCAAGGGTGAGTACTTTTTCCCTCTTGGAGAGGCCATCTAAAGTTGCAGATCTCAAACAGAAACTGAAAACAATGTTTCTAGATTTATGATCATCCCTAGAAGGGCAAGAGCGTAACCTCCTGACACTATTACCATTCCTAAAACACCAAACATAAATTCATTTTAAAATGTCTTGCATGTGGGTTCCTAGTTAATAAAAATGAGAAAGAAGGCATATAAAACAAACTTTGGTTTGCTATTGAACAAGACAATGTAGAAGACAAAATGTCAGTAGATTATGTATTGTCTACTTTCAAACATCTTGCATTCCATGGTTAAGTTGTAAGCACGATAAATTATCACCAAAGCCAACAAACACAACAACAAATTGTCAATATTAGCAAGAAAATGAAGTAATCTACTGCTTTTGAGAAGTAAAGTACAGTGACTTGTACGCATTAGACAGTAACCCCATATGAGTATCTGTATGTTGCCATACAAGTTTCTGGTGAAACTTACAAAAACTCATATGGTTTAGTAACAATACTCGTACACATTTTTGAGACTCGTACTATGGACAAAATATCTAAAATTGGAAAAGAAGACAGAAAATGGTAGAAGAAGAGAGAAATGATGAGACATAAAAAAATTTATGCCCCACAGCAGGCACTAGAAATGTGCATGTTAAATCATGTTGAGTACCTACAAGCTGTAACACACACTTCAATAGATCCTTACTTGATTAATCAAAAATAAATGCAATAAACAAGGACTAATCTAAATTGATCTATTTCCTTCTAGTAGGCAGAAGTATGAGTTTTCTCTCATGTCATCGCAAAACTCAGTGACTACACCTATTCTAAACAAAGGATTTAAAGAGCTATATGATTGATCTAAATGAAATGCAAGTTGTTGTAAATCTAAAGCTAATTTAAGAGTATGTTTTAGAGAACCAAATTAAGTGTGATTGTTTATTTTAAATCCCAAAGACAAGTGTGCTCTAAGTTATAAAGTTTGCATGCTTTGAAAAAAACTAAAACATTTAACAAAGCTAAACAATTGAAAGCTAAGAATTCAAGAATACTCAAATGCAAAATTGTATAATAATGATTATAAAAGTTCTAGGTCCTTACTGAAGGAAAAGAGGTTCTCTTTTATATAAATCTCTCTTGAATTGACACTCGAGATTGAAAATGAAGAGTGGATAGGATTCGACTTGAGAAAGAACAATCCATGTGTAAAGAATATGATTGGTGTGATAGCTAAATGTGGCCTTATTACCTAGCCATGCACTTCAACCTAGTCATTATTCACAACTCACATACAAGAATGGATATGAAATTATCCATCTTGCATGTCTGTATGACTCGACTTGTTGCCTTCTATCTAGTTGGGGTTTTTGGAATAAGCTCTCAGAATTGAGAGTCCAACAACCTAGACCATTGCTAGAACAAAGGATTTAATCAAATATGCAATGCAATATTAATCTAGATAGCTTAGTTTATTCTAGAAATGAATGTGAAAAGCTATATTAATCTAAGAAATTGAATGTAAAACTAGATTAATCTACAAATGATTATGAAGTTAATCTAAGAATAAACAATGATATAAGAACTAAGATTGCTTGATAAGAGTTTAACTATGCAAATTTAATCTAAATGATACTAAACTAGCATGATATTAAGATTATTGAAACAATTATAAAAACAAAGCATTCAATTAGAAAACTAGTGAATTCGAATTACAAGACTACCAAATTCAAGACTGTTGGAGATTTACTTATGGAAGCTAGTAGATTGTATGTTTGTCATTGATGAAAACATATAATATATAGTATTCTTCTATATGTACTTATCAAAATGATGTTATCAAGACTTGCATGGTTATAATCATGTTTTTTACATTTTTTTCTTACACGCAGACTCAGATATGAAGTTTCAGTTGTGTTGTGTTATTCTATTAGCGGTAGTTACAGTTTCTGGAGTTTGTCTGTACAGAGCTGATGTACTGCATTGGTTCTTGAGTTGCACCTATCTTTGGGATATGTGTGTGTATATTCAAGTTTATTTATGAGTTTAAGTTAGTTATCTAAAGGTGTCAAATGTGTTTCAAAAATATTGCAATGTTAGAGTTAATTTGGCGAGGTTGACTTTGTGAAGCGTCACATCTATTCAGTTTATATTGCACAGTTGTAATTATGGTTGCATGATTAGTTAAGCTGACA
The DNA here is from genome assembly GCA_018584345.1 of Thuja plicata. Lineage (NCBI taxonomy): Eukaryota > Viridiplantae > Streptophyta > Pinopsida > Cupressales > Cupressaceae > Thuja > Thuja plicata. The sequence continues at coordinate 1,770,532 of MU226888.1, read as the reverse complement.
AGGATGTTATGAAGAGTTTCCTAATAGGTCCCATGATCTCATACTTTTAGGAAGATACTTATAGTAGTTCATTTGTGGAACGCTAAGTGTGAATGAGAAGATATGAGACAGAAAAAGTATAGAGCAGAATATCAGTTGTGTTTCATTCATCAAGGATCTATGTGAAGAAGTAAAAGATTACAATACATTGGAACTGATCAAGACATCAGGTCTACTCTATAGTTCATCATTAGATATATTGCATATATGTTCTACAGAAGGTTGTAGCCTTCACCATTGAAGCAGTGAGCTTTTGGACAGTGTGTCCTCACCCTTAACAAGGTTATTTGTAAAAGACTCCTAACAGGGTCAGACCCTTAACCAGGTCACTATACTTATTTCATTGTAAGGAACAAATCCTAATAGGGTTGCAAGATCTTCTAATGAGGATTATTATAAACAAGTATAGTTCATTGTGGGTGTTAATTTCCACTGGGGTTTTTACCATTTGGTTTCCCCGTAACCAAATTGTGTTGTTTTCTATTGTGTTATCTGAATGTGCATTTAATTTATTATATTTTGGAGTTAATAAAGAGAAAGAATTAAATTAGCTGATAACTGATTCACCCCCCCCCCCCTCTCAGTNTATTTTGGAATTAATAAGAGAAAAGAATTAAATTAGCTGATAACTGATTCCCCCCCCCCCCCCTCTCAGTTATCCTTTGGGACTATTCTAACAATTGGTATCAGAGCCAAGTGCCTTGAAGAGAAAGCCTAATAGCTTAAGGTAGATCAAATGGCATACTTCAGAAAAGAGAGTCCTAATTTCGATGGATAGAATTATCTGGATTTGAAGAACAAGATGATAACATATCTACAGTGTGCTAGTTTTGACATCTTTGAGATAGCCACACAAGAAGTTATTATTCCCTCTCTAAAAGACCTCTCAAGAGATGATGCTACTAGTAAATAAAAGGATACATTCACAACTAATGCAATTTCCAAAGAAGCCCTTATAAGTGCACTATCTAATAGTGAATTCTTTGATATCAATAAATTAGACAAGGCATACACAATATGGAATTATTTAGAAGACATGTTTGAAGCAGATATCCAAGAAAAGAATGCACGCAGAAAGACATGGAAAAATAAATACAACAATCTTGAGATGTTACCTGAAGAGAACATCAGAGCCTACAATCAGAGGATAAATGAAGCAGTTTCTGGAATCAGAAACAATGGTGGAGAAATATCAGAAGAAGACATAATGGACAAGATGATGAATAATTTCACAATAGACTATGAGAACAAGATCAATATTATAGATGAAACCATGCAATTCTCACAAAACTTCAAGAGAGAGACTTTGATCAGTAAAATATCTGCATTTCAGATATCAAGATTGAAGATTGAACCCAAAAGTGAAATAGCCTTCAAAGCCTCAGTTCATGGTAAGAAACCTTTACACATCTCTAGCAATACTGAGAAAGAAGAATTTGATGAAGAACTAGAAGAAATCATTGCCATGATTTCTAAAAGAGAAAAGAAAGGCAAAGGCAAGTATGAAGGATAGTTTCCATTTAAATGTTTTTCATGCAAAAATATTTGTCACTTTGCATCCAAGTGTCCCACAAGAGTAAAGAAATTTAGATCTGATTATAAACCAAAATATAGAAAGGAATGCTATCATGTTGAAGAAGGTGTAACTAATGAAGATTCATGAGAAGATGAAATTGTATTCGTTGCCCTTAAAGACATGGAAAAATTGCTTGAGGAAATGGACATTGAAGATGAAAAGGAAGCATGGGAGTTAGCCCTAATTTCCAAAGCAGACATTAGAACTGATTGGATCATTGACAATGGATGCTCTCATCACATGACAGGTGATAAAGACAGATTTGTTCATCTAGACAAGTAAAAAGGTGGTATGGTTAGATTTGGAGATAACACTCCCAAACCTATCATAGGTAGAGGAGCTATCACCCTAGATGGAAAGAATAAGACAAATGATGTTCTGTATGTTGATGGATTACATCACAATTTACTAAGTGTTGGACAACTACTTAACAAAGGTTATCATTTGGAATTCAAAGACAACAAATGCATTATTAGCAACAAAGAAGGAGACATGATTGCATCAGGCTCAAATACAAAAGGTAATGTTTTTCTCAATTCAGATGTAAGTTGTTTTGTTGCAAAAGTGGATGACAGTTGGTTATGGAACAAGAGACTATGTCATATCAATTTTGACAATATAGTAAAGATAAGCAATGTTAAGGAAGTTAGAGACCTTCCAAGTATTGCAAAACTAGTTGACACAATGTGCAGGGAATGTGTTATGGGAAAGCATGTAAGGAGCTCTTTCAGAAGCAAGCAAAACTATGTTGAAAACAAGTTAGACCTAGTGCATACAGATTTATGTGGTCCTAATCAAACTAGATCATACTACGAAGAAAGGTATTTCATTTTGTTTGTTGATGATTTTTCAAGGATGATGTGGGTTGCGTTATTAAAGGAGAAGTCTGAAGCCTTTGAGAAGTTCAAAATATTTAAAGCCACAGTTGAGAATGAATCTAGGATAAAACTAAAGTGTTTGAGATCATATAGAGGAGGAGAATTCACCTCTGACCAGTTTTATGACTACTGTGAAGAACATGGAATCAAAAGATAGTTGAGTGCACCTTGAACCCCTCAGTAGAATGGGATTGTAGAAAGAAGGAACATGATCATACTTGATATAGCGCACACTATGATGATTGAAGGAAAAGTTGTGCACACCTATTGGAGAGATGCAGTCAATACATCAGTCTATACTATCAACAAAACACAACTAAGACCAGGCATAGATAAGAAACCTTATGAACTTTAGTTTGGTAATGTACCTACAGTAAAATACTTTAGAATCTTTGGCAGCAAGTGCTACATCAAGAGAGATGATGGTGTTGGCAAGTTTGATGCTAGAAGTGATGAAGGTATTTTCCTTGGTTATTCTACTAAAAGAAAAGCATACAGATGTTTCAATTTAAGATTAAAGAAGATAATTGAAAGTACTCATGTAAAGATTGATGAGAAGTTCATGGTTAAAGAGAGGTACTATGAATATGCACCTATGATTGAGGATGAACGTCCCAGGCCTAACAGTAAAGACATTGTTATTGAAGAAATGTTCGATTGCATTGATGTTTTATGTAATGAACCTGAATCAAGCAAAGAAGTATCACAGATTACAGATGAGGATGTCACACCAAAATTTTCAAAATTCACATCTAGGTATCATTCAAAATATGATATCATTGGAGATCAGAGTAGAAATGTTTTGACTAGATCTAAAGAAAAAAGCTTAACAGTGGATGAAGAGGTATGTTTACTTTCACAAATTGAACCTTTAAATGTTGAAGATGCTTGCAAGGACTTTGATTGGCAAAAAGAAATGGAAGAAGAATTAGATCAAATAATAAAAAATGACACATGGAATTAGTTCCTAGACCTAGTGACAAAAATGTGATTGGAACAAAGTGGGTATTCAAGAACAAAATGGATGAAGATGGTACAGTGGTCAGAAAAAAAGAAAGAATAGTGTGTAAAGGATATGCGCAGAGGGAAGGGATAGATTACACTGACACATTTTCCCTTGTGAGAAGATTAGAAGCCATTAAGTTATTTTTTTCCTATGCAACATTCAAGGACTTAAAAGTATATCAAATGGATGTCAAATCAGCCTTTCTGAATGGTGACTTGAAGGAAGAATTCTACATAGAGTAGCCTGAAGGATTTAATCTATAAGATAATCCAGACATGGTATACAGATTGAAGAAAGCACTCTATAGACTTAAATAGGCCCCAAGAGCTTGGTATGAGAGACTAGATGGTTATCTTACCAAGATTGGATTTAAGAAAGGAGCGGCAGATTGTAACCTATTCATAAGAGAGACACCTGATGGACTATTACTTGTTGCCATATTTGTTGATGACATTATATTTGGAGGTAATGACAAGCTTAGTGCATAATTTGCAAAAGAAATGCATAATGAATTTGGAATGAGCATGATTGGTCCTATAAAATATTTTTTGGGATTAAATGTAAAGCAGATAGATAAAGGAATATTTATAAATAAGTCAAAATATGTGAAGGAAATACTGAAGACTTTCAAGATGGAAAACTGTAAGCCAATATGCACTCCTATGATAACAGGAAGCAAGCTTTCTAAAGAAGATGATTCTGCAGTAGTTGACAAGACATTGTATAAGTCTATGATTGGAAAACTTATATATCTTACTTAATCTAGACCAGACATATCTAATGCAGTTGGCATTGTTGGTAGATTTGCAGCTGAACCAAAACAGAATCACCTAATGGCAATAAAGAGAATATTCAGATATCTAAAGGGAACTATAGACTATGGTTTATAGTATCCTAAATTAGAGAATGTACAACTTCATGTGTATATAGATGCAGATTGGGTAGGTAGTATTGATGATAGGAAGAGTACTTCTGGAGGAGCATTATTTCTTTGAGATAGGTTGGTTTCTTGGGTAAGCAAGAAGCATAATTTTATCTCTCAGTCAACAACAGAAGCTGAATATGTTGCAGCAGCATTGAATTGTTCAACAATGGTTTGGATCAAGCAGATGGTTAAATATTTTGGTTTATAGGTTGATTATCCTATTGTTATTTACTGTGATAACATCAGTACTATCAAAATGTCTAGGAACCCTGTGATGCACGCAAAGACAAAGCACATTGAGATTAAATACCATTTTCTTAGAGAAAAAGTTGCAGATAATGAAGTAAAATTGGATTATGTGAGAACCAAAGAACACTTGGCAGATATTTTCACAAATCCTTTATCAAAAGATACTTTTGAGTATCTCAGGGAGAAGTTGGGATTAATTCCCTCTCCTGAGTCTGATTAGATAAAGAATCAAGAACATCAGTCCATAGTGACTGATGAATGGTTGACTACTCTACTTCTGGAGTAGTACCTATGCCTAATTGTTTATGGCACCCTTTGCCATTAATGTCAAAGGGGGAGTATATAGTAAGGGGGAGAATATACTCTGGGGGAGTATAAACATAGATAGAGGAGCTGTAGTAGTGTAGAGGAATCTTTGATGAGGATATTGAGAAGATTGTAAAAAGAAAGAAGACACCATGTGTTGAAGATGTTTTTAAATATCATATGTTGCCATCAATGTCAAAGGGGGTGATTGTTGGAGATTTACTTATGGCAGCTAGTTGATTGTATGTTTGTCATTGATGACAACATATAATATATAGTAGTGTTCTATATGTACTTATTAGAATGATGTTATCAAGCCTTGTGTGGTTATATTCATGTTGTAGACATGTTGTTTATGTTTTGTTCATACACGCAAACTCAGATATGAAGTTTTAGTTGTATTCTGTTATTCTGTTAGCAGTAGTTATAGTTTCTGGAGTTTGTCTGTACAAAGCTGATGTATTGCATTGGTTCTTGAGTTGCACCTATCTTTGGGATATGCATGTGTATATTCAAGTTTAGTTATGAGTTGAAGTTATTTATCTAAAGGCGCCAAACGTGTTTCAACAAGATTGCAATGTTAGAGTTAATTTGGTGAGGTCGACTTTGTGAAGCATCGCATCTATTCAGTTTATATTACACGGTTGTAATTATACTTGTGTGATTAGTTAAGCCAACAAGGATGTTATGAAGAGTTTCCTAACAGGTCCCGTGATCTCATACTTTGAGGAATATACATATAGTAGTTCATTTGTGGAACACTAAGTGTAAATGAGAAGATATGAGACAGAAAAAGTACAGAGCAGAATATCAGTTGTGTTTCATTCATCAAGGATCTATGTGAAGAAGAAGTAAAAGATTACAATACATTGGAACTGATCAAGACAATATGTCTACTCTACAGTTCATCATCAGATATAGTGCATATCTGTTCTATAGAAGGTTGTAGCCTTCACCATTGAAGCAGTGACCTTTTGGACAGTGAGTACTCACCCTTAACAGGGTTATTTGTAAAAGACTCCTAACAGGGTCAAACTCTTAACAAAGTCACTATACTTATTGCATTGTAAAGAACAACTCCTAACAGGGTTGCAAGATCTTCTAACAGGGATTATTATAAACAAGTATAGTTCATTGTGGGTGTTAATTCCCACCGGCGTTTTTACCATTTGGTTTCCCCATAACCAAATTGTGGTGTTGTCTATTGTGTTATCTAAATGTGCATTTACTTTATTGTATTCTAGAGTAAATAAAGAGAAAGAATTAAATTAGCTGGTAACTGATTCACCCCCCCCCTCTCAGTTATCCATTGAGACTATTCTAACAAAGACTAGTTTGAATGAGAGCTTAGAGAGTTCTTTTATAGACCTAGAGTCCGTTTAGAATAGAAAGTTTCCTTGGAGAGAAATAGTTAACTTATTGAAGATCAGTTGAGAATAGCAAGTTTCTTTTCAGAGAAACAGTCAACTGTTGCCTTTTTGAGTTAAGGAAGCAATTAACTAATTAGTTGCACTTTTCAATCACAGTTAACTCAAATTTTCTATTTCTGAATTGGAGAGAAGATTTTGAAGAGAATATTTAATTAAATAAATAGAATATGACCTCATAAATGTATTTTCTCAATTATTTAATAATTAAATTCAATTATTGAAATGAGGATATTTAGTTAATAATTAAATATTATTAATTCCTTTCTATGTGTTTTAGCGAAAAGGGGTGAATTTAATTTAATTAAAGTGCTAGGACTTTATAATTAAATTAATTCGATCATTAGGTTTATTTAGCTAGGTAATTGATATTTTAGGAGTAAAATATAATGTATGATTAATGCAGATTTAGGGTTTTCTGCATTTGACACTCAAGTCAAGTAGAGTCAGTCAAAACTCAGAATTGCCTTGTATAATAGGACTTTGATGATTCAGAAGAATGATAAATGCAACAAAATTTGTTAGGGTTGTCTGATGCCAATTTCGGGGTGTTACATTTTTCCCCTCTTTGAATTGATGTGTGAGTAGTGCATTAATTCAAAGAATAGTCTGATGTATGAAGCATAGAAGAATAGTTGAAATTGATTTCAAGAATTGATGATATAAAGATTTCAAAGCTATTTCTAGAGCAAAGCTTAACTCTCCGAAGTCCAGGTTAGATTGTCGAGACGCCGGTTAGATCATGTTTTTGAGGGTCATCTTCAGAATGAAGATTAACTCTTAGGAATCTAGGTTAGATTGCCCCAGTACCTAATAGATTTCCACCTTTAAATAGATTTTCCCCAGAACAAGGCTCAACCTTTAGGAGTCAAGGTTATATTTCCCTAATACCTATCCATTTGAAGGATAGTCAATAAAGATTTTTAGGACTATCTCTAGAACGAAGCTTAGTCCCCCAACATCTAGGTTAGATTGCCTAGACACTGGTCAAATTGAGTTTCAGAACCATCTCTAGAACGGAGCTTGATTTTCAGAAGCCAGGGTTGGATTGCCCCAATTCCTAATAGATGAGGTTTTTGAGAACCATCTCCAGAATGGAGCTTGATCCTCAGGGACCTGAGTTAGATTGCTCAAATACCAAATAATGGGATTTTGAGAATCATCTCCAGAATGAAGCTCAATTCTTAGGAGTCAAGGTTAGATTGCCTCAATACCTAATGGTGACAAGATATAAGGAACATGGATGCCCCTAGTGATGAGGACTTTTGAATTCAGATCAGATTGATTGGAATAGATTTAATGATGTAATCATCCTTCCCCCTCGGGAGCGAAATGGAAAGATGACATGCCATAATGTTGATTGAGAGTGAGAAATCATAGATAGATGTTGAATCAAGGGTCCAGAAGAACTCAGAATAGATTACAGAAGAATTCAAAAGATTCAGAATCAATTTTGAGTGATTTCGAGGTCTGGTTGACCAAGTTTGACTAGGGTTGACCAGAGTTGACCATAGTTGAATTTTGATGAAAAGTATCAAATATTTGAGAAAATATTGATTAGATATGACTCTAACAAGAAAGTGACGTCAGAAAGTCAACTGCACAAGCGTCCGATCGAGTCGGTCCCAAAAATTTAAAAATGCAATTTTTAGCTATATAAGAGTGCCAGAGTTTGATTTTGATCACGAAAATGGATTCAGAGTGGTCGATTTAGCTAATGGTGCAATTTTCACGCAAAATGGAGCACTTTTGAAAATTAGGTCAAAACCTATATATGAGTCGAAAAGGTCATTTTCAAATCATTTGCAATCATTGACTTTTGAGAGCAAAAGAGTTCTGAGTGAGAATGGTGGTCCCCGTGAGTACTCATCGATTTGAGCGATCCAGGCCTCATAGTCAGCCGACAATGTATGTACCTCCGGTAAGTGGTCAATTTACCTCTTTATCAGTTTAAATTTTACTACTTTTAGTTGATTTTTAGCATGTTTTTGTCATTTTTAAGAAGTGTCCCGCGGGTTCTCGCGCGAGGAACTAGTTTCTTTGCGTGCCCCGTAAAGAAAGTCTATGCGATGAACTGCTAAAAGGAAGATCTTTGTGGCTATCGATGGGAACCCTCATGCGGGAGGGTACCCACGACTAGCGTGAAAAACCCTGCACAATGGGGTTTTCTCACGCAGGCCTACATGAAACTTCGCACGAATCAAAAGCATCGTGCAGGTTGAAAAACTTCTTCGCATGAAATACTGCTTCTTCACATTGAGAGAATATGACAGTTTGAATGCAAAATGAGTCTATGTCACATCAAATAGTGTTTGCATCGGCATTGTACCTATGTTTAGGATCTCTATAATGATTTATTTCTCAGTTTTGCATTGATTATCTTGAATCATGAGCCGAGTACTGATTGTGTGTTATTGTTTGCATGTCTTTGCAGGTCGATTTCCTAGATATAGCATTTAGATCAGATCATCCCACCATCAGTGGGTTGATCCGCCAGTTGGATGATGTCGAGATAGCACATATTGATGGTCTAGGCCTGTCTCATCTATGTGAGGTACCTGAGATTCGGGTAAATCACAGACTATTAGGAGCTTTGGTGGAGTGTTTCCATTTGGAAATGAACACCTTCCACCTTCCTCAGAGTGAGATGACAGTGACTCCTGAGGACATGTACAAGATCATCTAGATACCCTGCCATGGGCCCATAGTAGAGTATGATGTGTAGCCATGACCAGGTACAGTAGCGCTACAAGAGATATTTCAAGATGAGCTTGTCTTGGGTAGAGCCAGCCCATGGGAGGAGTTAATCAGAGATTATGGGCCCGAGCACCGATTGGCCGTGGTTTTGGTAGCATTCATTGGATGCTAACTGATGCCTCATCATGGTCAGCATGATTTTGAGTGTGGTTGGGGTAGGATGCTACAAAGGAGGTTGGGTGAGCCAATCAGATATGGATGGGGTCAGTGTATGTTGGCCCATATGTACCATGAGATGCATGAGATCACCTATAGAGAGGCAAAGAGTATGGCAGTAGGGGTATTCATTTTACAAGTGTGGGCATGTGAGCGCCTTCCTGTTACCTGGCCCATGTGTGATGATGTGAGGGAGCCACTTGAGCCACACATGTGTAGTTATAGAGGTTTGATTACTCATCCCATGCTAGGTAAGATAGAGCAGTGACGAGCCCACCTCGATGATCTGGTCGCTGTAGTATGGTAACCATGGAGATTGACTGAGGAGTGGGATGATGCCAGTGAGAAACTTGGTTATATACTTGTTTCATGACCACTTATCGGTCGTGCTATTACCGTTATTGAGCGATTCCCTCTGACCCGTGTCTGGCAGCAGTTTAGTCGCACTCAGGAGATATCATAGGAGTATTGTCCTTATGCTCATTTCATTGATGAGCTGAGGAAGGGATGGTCGATCAAGTTAGATACTAGTCGATGCATGATAGATGTGCGAGCCCTAGCTTGGAATCAGTGGGATTACTTGAGTGGTATTGCAGATGGAGGCTTGACCATAGAGTATAGAGAGTACTTTATTACTCGTCCCTTCCCACGGTTTACAAATCCAGTGGGTATGGGTGCACTGACATAGGTAGTGCATCCACAGGTACCACCTTAGCAGGTACCTCTACCTCCTCCATAGAAGATAATGTAGCCACTACCACAGCATGGACCGTAGTAGGGGCCACGGCCATGCACAGTACATGTTGACATCCTTGCTTAGCAGATGAGGATCGATCCTGATGTGAGTGGCAGTGGGAGACAGACTAGACGGAGGATAGTTGCATAGTTAGATGATGTATAGGAGAAGCTAGAGCGGGAGGAGGTACAATAGGAGGACCCTATGTAGGAGGATAAGCCTGCACAGGATCCTGTATAGGGTCCAATACCAGGAGACCCATAATCATAGGTGTAAGAGGCTCTGCATAGATCCAGAGAGAGTCTGATCGCTACAGAGGTAGGTGGCTAATTCATAGATATAGGTGGTAGTTTGAGATGCCTCACTGACAGACAAGGAATGAGAGTTGTGACAGGTCCGAGAGTAGCTAGAGAGGACTCATGAGGAGATATGACATCATTCCTCCTGAGAAGCCTACTATTACACAGCCTATGTGGGGGTGGTGCCCAATGAGGTATCGCAGGTGCCTAGATTTTCCTTGTATGCTAGAGGATCAGAGAGTGCACAGGCACCACCTCCGATAGATATGCCTCCTCCTCCACCTCCTCCAGCTGATGAGGGAGAGGGACAGAGCTAGATTAGGAATATTGATAGATTAGATCACATGATGTATCTGATGCATTGGCATCCTTGTATTGTACCACCATTTTTGAGATAGACTGTGCTTGAGTAGCACCATTTTGGATTGTATCGACACATTTGAGAGATATATATGTGAGCTCATCTTTTGGTATCATTGCATTTGTCATGTTGTGCTTTATGAGAGGTTTCCTATATGTTGAGATGCTTAGATTATTAGAATGTATGCAAATGAATGAACGTGTTTTGAATATATGTAGATGTAGGAAATGCACATGTATATGTTTATAAGTTATGTATGCGATGCACATGTTTATGTGGATGCAGATTTGGATGTATGTAGATGAGTTATTTGTTAATGCACTTGTGAATGAAAATATGGTAATGCAAATGTATATGGTACTAACATCTCATGTAGGATGATGAATGCTAACCAAAAGAACTGTTTGAAGATCGAGAGCGACAATCGAACACTTGTAAAGTCATGATGAAGCTCAAGTGATGAAGAAGAACCTCTCAATGTATGAGATCCAATAGAACACATTGAAATGTCAAACTGTTGCAGCAATGCAAGCCTATGCTAGATGCAATCCCGAGGACGTGGTTGTTAGACCCATTGGATAGTTATCATCATAGAGCATTGTTTAGAACAACGGAGTTGATACAATCTTGACTGGTGCCACTGCAATCATAGGGATATGAATATGAATTTCATCAGATTAAATATGGGAAACTAACATAAGCTTCAAGGCACAAAAGCTGAGATGACTTGAACATTATTTCCAGTTTTGATAGAGAAAGAGCACACCAGTATCGAGGCATTCAAAGCCAAGATAACCATGAGTTCATGCTTGTGTAAACAAGAGTATAAATAACAAAAAAGGAGATAGTACCGACCTCACCTTGGTTTAAAAATAAACAAGATCAAGGGATGTAAGGTTGGCCTGCCTTAATGCTGGAGCTCTTATCACATACACCCTATTTATTTGACATTGTCGGATCATCAAGACCACACCAACAAGTAGTAGACAAAGAAAATATTAATGAAATCGATGAGAAAAGGCAACATACAAAGAGAAATCCAAGCATAGCTCAGCATGTTTCAAAGTTTTTGAAAGTGTAGATGTATAGGGGTGTTGAAAAACACCATTGTGCTTGGGAGTGTACTGTGTTTTATTGCTATCGATAGATGTTTACATTTGCGATATCCAATGTGTGTTGAAAAACACAAATGTAACCAAAGAGAGTTTTGAAAAACATTGTTGAGTGTGGTGTTGAAAAACACCTATTTGTGTTAGTAGAGTGTTGTCCTTTAGAACTGACAAGATTACTAACTAAATATGAAATCAAATTTGGGGACTCATGCCTCTAGGTAACCACTGATGACTGTCTAGACTCATGTTGTGAGGAAATACTCAATTTGGTCACCCGTAGTCTTATGATTATGGATCAGTGTCAAGTCAGGAGGGTTTGCAAACAAACTAGAATGTCACGAAAGTGACTGAAAGCTTTGTACAAACTAAAGAAATGAATGCCAAGACCAAGTATCAATAGATAGAGCATTTGAGTATAACTCCAACTGTAACAGATGTGAGCAATCTCAATAGTATGGTGATAGTAGACAGATGTAGTGAGAACCATTGGTGACTGACGCTAGAGAGATTCTTGAGTAAAGAGATCATAGTACTAGCTAAACATCAGTAGGCAGACACAGTGAGAACCATTGGTGACTGATGTGAGGGATATTCTCAAAGAGAGAGATCTCAGTATAAGCAAAGCAATAGTAGGCAGACGTAGTGAGAACCACTGGTGACTGTCAACAAATAGATCCCAAAAGGTGATAGGATAGTGTCCCCTAGACCAGAAGGGTTGCCCCGAGAGTACGACCAGTTTCAATCCATGTAAGCTAGTTTCTTGAAAGGTAACTTAGAGTATAAGCAAATTAAAGTAGGAAAGCAGGAAAGCTGGAAAGAAACTATACAGAGCCAAGCGATGCTGCAATAGATATAGCAATGTGGAACAAGAGGCACATGTTTACCATGTTTTCACCTTCTTGGTAGAGATTCTATTTTTTCTACCATGATGCCTGTTTGCTAGGTTTTTATGAATGACACTTTTTTTTTTGTATTTTCTGATATAGAGTAGATCTCTTGAACAGGTGGATATAGTTGCAGAACTATGGGAAATCTCATTAAACTAGAGCCAACATAAGCTACGTGCCCTTGTGATGAGGTAATAAAAAACTTATTCAGATGGATTTTGGGGGAAAAGAAGAAGACAACTATTCCTATTACTATCTTTTCTTACAAGACTAGAAGATTTTGTGAATGATAAACTCCATCCACTAGGTAGGACAATTCCATTTTTTTTTATTTTTTTAGGACATTTTGCAATTTTCATTATTTTTTTAGGACATTACTATGTACATGAGCATTTTGAAGATGTCTTAGCTGTAGAATCTTTTCAGATGAAGGGTGTTGATCGGCTCCTTGAGTTTCTCTCCTTCCATGGTGGAGAGTTGATAGGCGCTAGACCCAAATATTGCAGTGACAACATATGGACCAAGCCAATTTGGTTCAAACTTCCCCTTTTGGACTTGATGTTATTGATTATTAGGGTTTTCCCTCAAAATTAGGTCACCCACTTGGAAGTCCTGTGATCTAACTTTCTTGTTGTAGCTCTTGAACATTCTTTTCTGATATGCTCTGAGGTGATCGAACACCACTTTCTGATGTTCATCTAGTAGTTCTAATTCTTGGAGTCTCAAAAATATATATTCTTAATCTCGTATAAGTCTATGCAAGAAACCCAAAGAGATGGGATTTCTACCTCTAGGGGTAAAATTTCTTTTGCCCCATATACTAGTGCAAATGGGGTTGCCCCGGTAGGTGTTCTGATGCTTGTTCGGTAAGCCCATAGTGCAGGATTTATCTGTAGGTGCCAATCCTTTCCAGACTTGTTAACCGTACAATGTAAGATTTTCAGAAAATTTCTATTTGAGACCTCTGCCTATCCATTACCTTGTGGATAATAGATGGAAGAGCAGTGTTGTGTGATTCTGAAATTTTCGCACAACTCATCTATGATGTTGTTCTTAAATTTTCCTCCATTATCAGTGACGATGGAGGAAGGTATGCCATAGTGACAAATGATGTAGTTCAGAATAAACAGTGAGACTTGCTGTCATGTCACTTTGATAAGTGGGACCGCCTCAACCCACTTGGTGAAATACTCCATAGCTGTGATAATGAACTTGTGTCCATTAGAAGATGAAGGGTGAATTTTCCCGATTAGATCAAACGCCCACTATTGAAAGGGCCAATGTGTGATAAAGGGAATGAGTTCCCTTGCTAGAGCATGGATAAGATTGCCATGCAGCTGACATTTCTTACAATCTTTCCCATACCTAATAGTTTCTTTCTCCATATCTGGACAATAATACCCTGCTCTAAGCAGCTTTTGGGCCAGGGTCAGACCGTTAGAATGAGAACCACAAACTCTTTCATGGACTTCAGACAACACATGTTTGGACTCTTCTTTTTCTAGACACCTAAGCAAAGTACCATCTAATCCTCTTCTATACAAATTGTCAGCCATGAGAACATATCGTGAGGCATTGTGGATGAGGTGTCATTTTTCATTTCTGGTTAGTCCATTAGGAATGACCTGATAGCATAGGTAAGAGTAGCCATAGTGATAATGGGAGGATTCACGTTCAATGATTGAACACACCATTTGGGAGTCAGGGGAGTTTTAGGATGGGACACATATTTATTCCACCAAGAAATCATAGAGGAAAGCTTCCTCTTGGTGTTGTGAGGATGCTAATTTAGCCATGGCATTGACTACTCTGTTCTATGTCCTTGGTACTTGTTGAAATGTGATGAAAGTGAAATATTTCTTAAAGGCATCAATCATATGTTTATAAGGTATGAGCTTGTCATCCTTAGTCTAGTATACATCATTGATTTGGTTGATTACAAGTTGGGAGTCACCATGGACATGTAACTCAGAAACATTCCATTCAAGAGCTAGTTTGATTCCATTTACCAGTGCTTCATATTTTGCTAAGTTATTTGTACAAGGAAACAAGAGCTTGTATGCCTTTGGAATGGAATATTTTTGAGGAGTCAGAAATAAAACTCCTGCACTCAAACCTTGTTGTGTGAAGGATCCATCGAAGAACATTTTCCAAGATCAGTGAATGATGTGTAGAATAGATCCATCTGGGAACTCAACACTGATTGGTTCATTGTCTTGGAGTGGAGCATCATCTAGTTGATCAGAAATTTCTTTCCCTTTGATTGCTTTACGCTCAACATACTCTATGTCAAATTCACTAAGAAGCATATTCCATTTAGCCAATCGGCCAGTGAGGGTATCTTTACTCAAGAGATACTTTAAAGGATCAATTTTAGCCATGAGTTTGACTAAGTGAGCCAACAGATAGTGTCATAGTTTTTGAGATGCAAAGACTACTGCCAAGCATGATTTCTCAATCATAGAGTAGTTCATCTCATAGGATACCAATTTTCTACTGATATAGTAGATTGCAAGTTCTTTCTTGTTTTCATCTTCCTACGCTAGCAGTGCCCCCAATGATGTTGAGGTAGTTGAAATGTACATAATCAATGGTTTTCCTTGTTGAGGTGGCATGAGTATTGGCGGGTTTGCCAATACATTTTGATTTGGGTGAAGCTTTTGTCACAATATTCGCTACATTGATAAGTAATTCCTTTGTGTAGAGTCTTGGTAAATGGTTGTGCTCTATTAGCCAACTGTGAGATGAACCTTTAGATAGACTAGATTCTTCCTTGGAGTGTTCTCATTTGATTGATATTCTTAGGATGTGGCATTTCCAATATTGCTTGTACCTTTTTAGGATCAACTTCTATGCCTTTAGCTGAGAAGATGTAACCCAAGAGTTTACCAGATGTAACACCGAATGCACATTTCTTGGGGTTCAATCTTAACTTGAATTTTTCCATTCTATCCATGATTAGGCCTAAGTCTTGGAGGTGAATAGATCATTTCCTTGATTTAGCAAGAGTATCATCAACATAGTCTTCCATGTTTTTATGCATCATATCATGTAAGATAGTTGTCACTGCCCTTTGATAGGTAGTTCCTACATTTTTCAAACCAAAAGGCACGACATTCCAGCAAAATGTTCCCCACGCACATGTGAAGGAAGTATTTTCTTGATCCTTTGGCACAATCTTTATTTGGTTGTACCCAGAGAAACCATCAATGAGAGAATACATTTCATACCCAGCCGTCATTTCCACAATCATGTCAATGTTAGGCAAAGGAAAGTCATCCTTTGGACATGCTTTGTTGAGATCTCTAAAATCAGTGCAGACCTTGATGGATTTGTCTGGCTGTGATACTGGGACAATGTTGGAAATCCATTCTGCATAATCAATAACTCAGATGAATCTATCTTTGATTAATTTTTCCAGATGAGCCTTGATAAGTATTGCAACATGAGGGTGCATTTTTCTGATTTTTTGTTTTACTAGTTTTACCCTAGGAGCTATTGAGAGATGATGCATGATAAGATTTGGATCTAAACTAGGCATATCAGAGTATGTCCATGAAAATTTTATCTTCTTCTCTTTAAAGAAGTTTGTGAATTCCTTGAGCTCTTCTGTATACAAAGATTTAGCCACATGAATGATGTGTGGTTGTTCCTCTGTACCAATATTCACTGGTTGAGTTGGCTCTATGATAACTGATGATCATTCATGTAAATGACTAGGGAAGACATCAAGCACCCCATCCTTAGGCGCCTAAGAGAGGTTTTCACCTTTGGATGCATCTTTTCTTTTTACTGTTTTGGGTTCTGAAACTGCCACAATGTGGTTTTCGCCTTTAGACCCTTTTCTTTTTCTCAATTTTATTTTATAAATGAGATACTTGATGTCCGCTTTAGTCATGCTCACACTAGGTTCACTGGTGGAAGAAGTGATAGGTTCGGTGGTGCTAAGATAGCATGCTAAAGTATAGTCATTGGGAAATGTAGGCATTTCAGTAGGTTTTCCTTGTAAGGACCAATCATTAAGTTTAGGATGCATTAGCGGAAAGGTCTCAATGGGTTAGCGGTTGTTCATGGTATGTTCACCATAGACAATGACTATTAAGTAGAGTCCTAGACATGAACCTTGTATAGACATGTTCAAATTAGAAAGATTCCTAATGATGTCATCGGAGCCTATGTCAGAAACAAGAGATCCTGATTCATCAGACCTAATTCCTAAGCCTTCACCTACTTTGAGCATGGGTACATATCACTGAGTTGTATCCACCTCTATCTAAAATGTCTTTTGAAAGACTATCAAACTCATACTCATAGGAGTTTGTTTCATCATAAGTTATCATATCAAGAACATGAGTGAAATCTACTCTTTTCACCCAATTTGGATGAGTTCTACCTAAGAACTCCGCTATGGTGAGACTCCTTTCTTTTGTATCGAGTTCTTGTTTAGATTCAGTAGTTTCTGACTGATCAAAAGTTATTGGTGATTCCTCTAAAACACACTCTTCAATAGCCATGACCTGGGGTGTTTCTTCATCAAAGAGAAGAGCCAGGATATTGGGAGGAATGGGAGAAGGGACACATCCTCCTCATTAGAATCATCAGAACCATGCCACCTGCCAGTGGGTACATCAGTGCTTTCTACTGTTGTGTTCTTCTCTTCATGAACCTGATGTGTCTTTCCTTTATCTAGGTGATTCTTTTCTCTTTGTTCTTTCTTGGATAAGAACCCTAAGCCAGTTGTATCTTGAGGTCTTCTATATTCAATAGAGATTGGTTCTTTGAGTCCATTTTTATTAGGTCGAATGGGTCCTTTACCTAAATAACCCATTTTAAAAGCCACCTTATACACCACTCTAAATTTTTCCAGGGGTATTACACATTGTTCAACTTCACTATCTTCAGGTTCCTTATATAACCAAGCCAAAATGACCCTTTCTTCTTGTTCATCTTCTAATGGTGTGTTGGCTTTAACAAATTTCTCATCATAGATCTCTTGGGATATTATTGGTTTCATCTTTTCTGAAGGTATCTCATAGGACCTATGCGATGTGGGAAGAGATGTGATTGACAGCGCAGGTTTCACTGTGTATCCACCCATACCAGTGTCATTTATCTTGAGTTTCTTTTCCATGTCCTTCAAAAAATTTGTGGCTGATTTGGAGTTGGATGTTTCATTGTTATGCGGGACTAGAGTTTTCGCTGCTTGTCTCAATGTGTTATAGGCACAGCTAGTGTCTGCAGGAATAGTGACCTCTACACCATTGAATGGGAACTTGATACACTGATGGTATGTTGATGGTACTACCTGCATCTCATGGATCCAGGGTCTTCCCAATAGGATATTGTAGGATAGAGAGAGATCTAGAACTTGGAAGGTAACGTCCCTCTCAATAGGACCCACTTGGATTGGTAAAGTGACAAGACCTTTAGAAGATCTCTCTTGTTCATAATATGCCTTGATAGTAATCTTCTTTTTAGGATCAATGACATTCTCTGAAAGGCCTAGTTTTTCAATTAACATGTATGCACAGATGTTTAACCCTGTGCCTCATCTATCAAGACTCATCTGACCTGATGTTTGTGAATCATGACTTCGATATGTAAGGGGAGATTGTGTGGATAGCTTAAAGAGTTGTCATCTTCTTATGAGAAGGATAAATAATTTGGCAAGGTCAAGTGACCCACCATGGATTGAAACTGGTCAAGGTCTAGATCTTTTGGAACATTTTCCTTAGTGGGGGCTTTGTCAAGGATCTCCCTATGAGCAGGGGAGTTTTTAAGAAGCTCAAAGATGGTGATCTGAGCCCTGGTTCATTGCAATTGGTCAATTATGTTGTGGTAAGCAACATTAGACGAGGGGACCAATTTCAAGATCTTGTTGGCAGTGCCAACAATAGCTTTATCTATGGATGATGCAGATGGGGAAGGCTCAAGGCCTTTGAGGATGATCTTTGCATGAGATCAAGTAAAAAAATTTGCATGAACCATAGATTTTTCTAGTTCAGGGAGTTGGGGCACAGACCCTTGCAGCAGGAAGGGATTTTTATGCTGAGGAGAATCTTCTTTTCCCTTGATGATAATGACATTATAGTATTCTTCATTGACTTGTTCGACCAAATTAATGAAGTTATCATTATTGGCATATGCATAGTTGACCTTGGCATCAGTGTTTTTTTCCTTTAGAGGATTCACCCTTCCCATGAGGAGGAAAGGGGTCTTTGAAGGTCTGGTGATCTGAGTTCTTATTATGACCTCCCATAGCAATAATTTCACTGTTGATAAGGTCCTGGAACTTATGTCGTAATTGAATGTAGGTAGCCATCTTGTGACCCTTGTTCTGGTGGTAATTGCAGTCAGAAGATTCGTTCCACCAAGATGGTCGTGGCTGTGGATTGAAAGGACGTGGATTATCCAAAGGAGTGAGTAATTCGTTGTCCAAGAGAGTCTTGTAAACCACATCAAGGGGTTCTGCTAGAGGAGTGAACTCATGCTTGGGCCGAGGGGTCCAAGGTTTCGATCTAGAAAATTTTGAAGGATGTTTATATTTTTCTGTAGCCTGGTTAGTGGCTTTGACCACTTGCATAGTGGTAGTAAGATTGAATGCAGCCTTTGGAGGTTTGGGAGTCACATTGTTGACAACTCCATCATTCAAAACATTCTGGTTCTTGTGTACAAATTTGGATGTGTCTTTACTAGAGGAGGAGGACCCTTGTTTATTATCCTTGTGTAGGGTCAGTTCTCCTTTCTTGATCATAAACATTTCAATTCTTACATCTTTTTTTATCATATCGTTAAAGGTTAAAGGACCTTGTAACTGTACTTGATACCCGAAATTGGGAAGAAGGTTGTCTGAAAAGATGTCAAGCTTTTTAGACTCGGGTATTTTGTGAGAATACTTTGTATAAATTTGTCTCCATCTCTGGAGAAATGTAAAGAAAGGTTCCCCATGGTTTTGCTTCAAGTTGCAAAGATCACAGATATTGACCGGATGTTGGATGTTGTGTGACTAATGTTGCAAGAACAAATTGACAATCTCGTCAAAGGTCTTGATGCCAGTTGGGAGTCTAGAGAACCACTCCATAGCCGAACCTCCCAAACTACATAGGAAGAGATGCATGAGGTATGTTTGATCATGTATGAACTCCATAGAGAGAGAACCAAACTCTCTCAGATGATCCTGAGGATCAGCGGTACCCAAGTATTTTTCATACTTGGGAAGTTAAACTCCTTTAGGAAAAGGAGGCATGCACAGACTCTTATCAAATGGGAATGGAAAAATGCTTTCCAGTGTGAACTGGGTGGCATGTTTTTCTTTATCCTTCATGAGTTGAAGGATTTGGTCTTGCATACTTTGAAAATTTTTTTTGTAACTTGGATTTTTTGGTTTCTTCCTCTTGCATTACAAGAGTCTCTACATTGTAGTTTGAGGGCAACTTGGCCCCTTGATTGGCTATTTTGAGAAGATATTTCTCTTTCTCTTCCTTCAGGAGAATCTCCATCATCTTGTGGAATTTTTTATTGGCATGAGAATTTGTGATATCTACCTGGGTTGTTTTAGTCTCCTCATCATTAGGGGGTCTTAATAATGGAATTTACCCCTACTTTTAGAGTGATCATCACCTCTACTATGTTCACCTTATTGATTGTGTTCTTTCATCTTGATATAATGCAAGTGTTCAATATGTAAAGATTCAATATGATGAAGTTGAGTATCCTGGGGTGTTGTACCTACAAGAACCCTTGTTGTTTCAATAGTGTTAAGTTCAAGAAACAACTCTCCAAAATTTGTACGTTCTTCAAACAATGGATTACAAACCCTACTGAAGTCTACTCAGAATGAATGTTGGGCATAAGGTCAAAAAAAAGGGGAGGAAGATCGAGATGATCCCTTGCTAGAGGTAGCTAATGAAGAGGAGGGTGAAGATCCTCTACTACACTCTGACTGTGTGATAAGATTGGAATGACCTCTTCCTTGATTTTGAGGTCTACTACGTCTAGTGACACGTGGAAGGAATGCGCTGCTACTTCGAGTTGTAAGAGTCATAGACAAAGATTATACAAGGGGAGTGAACTAGGACAATGCTTAGAACTATCTCAAGATAAATGCATGAGAGTGCCAAAGGGTGAAGGATACCCAACACGAGTTGTCAAAAACAAGGCTAGAACAACCGAGAGTTTGACTATCACGTCGCAAGATAAATAGATAAGAGACGAGACTAGTTTAAGAGAGAATCACATAATTCTCAACCCAAGAAATCCAATCATAGACTATGTATAGATAGGAAATAGGCATACAAACCTCAGATAAAAACCAGATTGAGGAAAGTAACTTAGAACATAAAGCAAATAGCTCACTATTTTGGCAATTTTGGGGCAGTTTCACGTGAAGAAGTGTATTCCCACGCGCAGAATCTCATAGGCCCGTGCAAAGTTTTGCAACCTGGCATGAAGAAAGACCAACTGGTGATAGAATAGGATAGAAAATAGTACAATACTTGCGTGTAGATCCTCAGCACCTTGCGCAAAAATTCTCACAAACAGACGTGAAGAAGTGTTTTCTCACATGAAAATTGGTAGAAAGCCAAACAATATTGTCCAGAAATAGACAGTTGGAACATTTTTTGAGACATAAAACAGATTTTGAGACACATTAAAGACTGTTCTCTAACAAAATACATAGTTTCAGATTGATATTTTGTTTGTTTCAATGTTGTAGAACCAATTATTGACAAGTATGAATAGTCATGACACAAGTAGTAGTCATAAACAGTTCAACCGAGGACAAAGCAACTCGAAAGAATAAGGGAGTCTTTGAATAGTTTTAACATTGTAGGTATTGAAGAATCAAAAAGACACACACTTATCCCTAGAATGAAAATTTGTAGAGAAGACAAAATCCTTGCCCCACAACTTATGCACATACGTTCACCTCACACAACAGTGTCACCCCCGAGAGGGCACCCATTTTTTTGGTGTTTCCAAGGACTCAATAGTATATGCTCAAAGGTTACCCTTGAAGCAGTGGCCAGTTTCATATACCACCTTCAAGTGTCCAGGTGTATGCCTATGGTGAGAATCTACGGGAGAGAATTTTCCCTCTCCCTGCGCAAAGATTATGTCTCCTTTTGGAGGTGAACCAGGTAAGGATCTATCTACAAGGTGTTTAGTAGGATTATGTTATTATTAACCTTTAGTGGCCTCATAAGAGAGGTTGAGGAATATAGCCACACTGACACTTGAAAGTGTACACCCTTGGAAAGCAAGGCTGGGAGCAGCGCCGCTCAATACAACAGACAAGGCTTCCTTGAGATGTTCGACATCAAGAATCACGAGGAAGAGCATTAATAAGGATTTGGAGTCTTTCACTCAATAAAGATACTTTATTAGAGTAGGGTGGAATCACTAGTGAAAGGTGTGTAACCACTTGGGTCATTCCTAGAGGTTCAACTTCTGGCAGGCCCAATAAAGATTAGACTCATACTTGGCTTAGTTTTGAGGGTCTAAGTTTCTGATTCTCCCCAAAGGGGAAAAGAGAACACTTTTCTACCTTTTCACCTTACCCAAACACACTAAATAGGTTTATCACCAAGCTAACTTTTCTCTCAAAAAAATCCAAGAGCTTCTAGGTTTCTGATTCTCTCAAAGAGAGAAGAGCATACTCCCCTCACTAATGGACATGCTAATTGAATCGTTACCTTTCCTTTCTCCCCAAAGAGTCAATCTTATAGCAGCATCTAGGTCTCAGATTAATTCGTGGGAATAACTTCCATGTAATGAAGATCCTATTACCCTATTCTTCTATCAAGACACTCGAGAGATTATTAACAAGGCCCTATTTAAAACTACTTGAAGAAAGCATGAAAGAAAACATAATGTTTTAATAAGTTCTCAAGAGTTTCTTTGACAAGCGTTCTCTGACACACGTCCTACAATCAAACCGTTAGAAATTTTGCATAGTTATAAAAGGAATCTTTGTCAATTCATCCTGCAGACCACATGTTAAGCTATTACATAAATAAAAAACCAGAAAGACACAGTCAACAGCAAACAAAAATCATCAGTGGTCAGAAAATAGAATAATAAATCTGCAAATTTTAAAGCTTCTGTTGTCAAAGTCTACATGAAGAAATGCTACAAGTGGCATGAAGAAACACTCTGTATCACGTGAAGTATTACAAAACTTTTCTTAGTTAAGTGAGAGAGTTTGTGCGAAACTTCATTGTAGAGCCGTACAGATAGAAAATAGAATAATGAAAAGAAATACAGAAGAGGCATGAAATTGATTTTCGGCCCCACGGTGGGCGACAAAAATGTGATAGCTAAATGTGGCCTTGTTACCTAGCCATGCACTTCAACATGGTCATTATTCACCAATCACATACAAGAATGGATATGAAATTATCCATCTTGCGTGTCTGTATGACTCGACTTGTTGCCTTCTATCTAGTTGGGGTTTTTGGAATAAGCTCTCAGAATTGAGAGTCCAACAACCTAGACCATTGCTAGAACAAAGGATTTAATCAAATATGCAATGAAATATTAATCTAGATAGCTTAGTTTATTCCAGAAATGAATGTGCAAATCTAGATTAACCTAATAAATTGAATGTAAAATTAGATTAATCTACAAATGATTATGAAGTTAATCTAAGAATGAACAATGATATAAGAACTAAGATTGCTTGAAAAGAGTTTTACTATGAAAATTTAATCTAAATTATATTAAACTAGCATGATATTAATATTATTGCAACAATTCTAAAAACAAAGCATTCAATTATAAAACTAGTGAATTTGAATTACAAGACTACCAAATTCAAGACTAGTTTGAATGAGAGTCGAGAGAGATCTTTTATAGACCTAGAGTCCGTTCAGAATAGAAAGTTTCCTTGGAGATAAATAGTTAACTTATTGAAGATCAGTTGAGAATAGAAATTTTCTTTTCAGAGAAATAGTCAACTGTTACCTTTTTGAGCTAAGAAAGTAGTTAACTGATTAGTTGCACTTTTCAATCAAAGTTAACTCAAAATTTCTATTTCTGAACTAGAGAGAAGATTTTGGAGAGAATATTTAATTAAATAAATAGAATATGACCTCATAAATGTATTTTCTCAATTATTGAACAACTAAATTCAATTATTGAAATGAGGATATTTAGTTAATAATTAAATATTATTTAATTCCTTTTTATGTGTTTTAGCTAAAAGGGGTGAATTTAATTTAATTTAAGTGCTAGGAATTTGTAATTAAATTAATTTGATCATTAGGTTTATTTAGCCAGGTAATTGATATTTTAGGAATAAAATATAATGTATGATTAATGCAAATTTAGGGTTTTCTGCATTTGACACTCAGGTCGAGTAGAGTCCGTCAAAACTCAGAATTGCCTAGTATAATAGGACTTTGATGATTCAGAAGAATGATAAATGCAAAAAAATTGGTTAGGGTTGCCTGCTGCCAATTTTGGGGTGTTACAATTGGTTGAGAGAGTCAGTTGACTGAACTCACTGATCAGTTATTTTGGAAACTTCCAAAATCTATTTTCAGTTAACTAGATTGTTTCCAAAATGAGAAATAGACAAGAATGAGTTAACTGAATCAAACAGATTTGTTTCCAATTTGAGAATCAGTTAACTAAAATTGATGACATAGTATGCATTTTTAAAGATTTAAATGATTTTAAATGCACACTTTGATTTTATTAATTAATTTAATTATTTTTTGAATTTTAATGGACAATTTAACAATTTATTTAATCAATATACAAAATATTAATTAAATAAATAATCTAAGGTTTATTTTCCAAATAATGTATTTTTAGGAATTAATTAATTAATCAAGTATGATGATTAATTAGGACCTAGGGTTCAGGTCAGATCAGCTTGAAATTGATGAATTGTGTATTTGGTTTAGTACATAGAGTAATCAAGATTAGGGTTTCTTGATAAGCGATTGAGATTAGGGGTCTAGGTTCTAGATGACCATTTTTAGACCATTACAGGGGGAGCCTAGCCAAACTACTCAAAGAATTTCATATGTAGCATAGGATGATAGAGGGAAGTGGAAGGCTCAAGTTGCAGCACCTCCTCCTATGATGAGCATACTAGAGTTAACTCCAGAGAATTACATTATGGAGGAAGTTGATTTAGGGGAGCCTACATGAGAAGTTGGTAACACATTGGCCACTCTGGGGTTAAAATAATTATTTAAATATTTGGACAAAGATGAGACAAATATTTAGGGTCTCAAGGAATAGATCATGAATCTAAAGGATTATGTGACGAAGATAGTTTTTCCTATCAACCAAGATCATCCAGAGGCCACATTGCAAGAAACATTTAAAAAGAAAGTGCCTCCACAATCTACAAACCCTTTTGTGAAAGAGGCTAGAGATTGGAAGTCTGCATTTGAAAGCTTTGGAGTTGAGACTATTCACATGGCCCTAAAGTATTTTTGAATCATCCTCATTGAGGTAACACAACTCATTGACCTAATGGAAAGAGATAAAAATATTGATGGTAATACGAAACAGTGGCAACGATCTCTTTAGGATTTGAGGATCATAAGAAAGAAACACTTTCAAATTTTTGTAAAGCTATATAAATAAGCAGAGTTAGATAATTTTGATGAGTGGGTCACTTCTATTGGTGTCACCATGAAAAGATACCAAGAAATCATGGAGAAGATCAAGAAGAGGAGAAAGGATGCCACACTATGGTTAGAAGAAATCGACAAATTATTTGATGGAATAGACTTGGAGATATATGAGGATGATAATTAGAAGTTGTATTCTACAAAGAATATTGTTCAACAATTCATAGGAATTTTGGCCAGAGTACACCAAGGAATATTTTCATCAATTGTTTTATTTGAGAGAGGATATGAGTTAAATAATGGAGCATATAAAAGTGTTCAGTTCAAAGCCCACCTCATTCTGGGTAAGGCGGAAAAGGTAGTTATAATCTATCAAAATGCCCAATTTTGATGAAGTCTAGGAAATTATAGACAGATTGTGCAAGGTCCAATCAACCATTCTTCTAGAAAACTGAGAGTCATTTTTGACACCTAGCCATTTTTTGAAGACTCTAGTCATCTTGACACTTAGCCATTTTTAGGTCTGAAGTCATTTTTCATACTTAGCCAATTTTTCGGAGGTGCACAACTCTAAAAATACAAAGTCATCGAACTCCAGACTTTGTCATTTTTCAGTATGGAATTTTTCAGAGGTCCACAACTTCAAAATTCTTGGGCACACTTCTTTACATCATGTTTTTCAGAATAGATAATTTTGGGGGTAGATTGAATGCAAAATGGAGTTCATTTTTGCAAGTCAAGGGGTATTATATTAGTTTCATATAAGAAGAATAGTCAGATCCATGCATTTTGGGCCTGAGCATCAAAGAAAAGTCCTATCGCATGCAAACACGAGGAAGAAATGGTGGACTTGCAGTTCAAATTCTTTCATTTTAAGGGTTGATTTAAGTCCAATTTGTATGTATTTAATGTACACATAGATGAAAATTGGTGCAGGGAACCTCAGTCCTTTGTTACATTTTCATGTTTTGGTTTCCTTTTTAATAAAGGATGAGTCTTTGAACTATCCTTGTGTGTGTGTGTGTGTGTGTGTGTGTGGACAAGAACCTTCTGGTGCATCTATAAATCAGAGGAGTCCTTAGTTCACTTGGACATGATTTAGGAGTTTTTTATGTTTTCTATCTAGTAGATTGCAGAGGGTTTTCTAATGTATTCTTAGACATTTTCCATAATTCCTAGATGTTTTGGGTCATTCCCAACTTAATGGGATGCAATAATCACATTGTTGTTAACAATTAACAAAATGTTGTCAATCTTGTAAAAGTTGCTCGAGCAACTTTTCAAAAAGCTTCTCGAGAAGTTGCATTTGTGTTTCCAATGGTCACAACCATATTTCAATTGGTTGGATAATTTGTATAGATGTATTTAGGATTGGGGAATCCTTTCAGATCGAGAAGTTCTGATGATATACATTTTGAACAAAAATTTGATGAATAAAAACATAATTTTCTTAGAAAAATCATAGTGTATAGTTGTGTACGGATTGAATATTCAAATAATTTGGAATTTCCATGTTCTAGGATGAATCTAGTTTCTATTACAATTTATTTGAGTTAATTTGGTGTTTTTTTTAGCAACTTAGAAGTATTTAAGTGGTTGCAGTTCTGAAACCCTAAGTAATGTGGGTTTGCAATGAAGATGTGGACCTAACTTGTGTTTTCACCATTGTAATTTGATGTCTCTTGGTGAAATACAAGTTAAGGCAATGTATTATAATATTCCAAAGTCTCATGTGTGTGATAGTTCATTTGGTTCTTCTGTATTGATTCCCTAGGCTAAATATCAGTAATGTATTTGGCCAGTGAAAGACAAGTTAGGGTGCAACAATATTTAAAGGAGGTTATAGGTCCAAATTTTTTAATGTTTCAAATAATTTTAAGTCTAGTGAAGTTACCAAGTGTTTACATCAAACCTATGTGCCCATATTTGAACAATTACATCAAGCCCTAGTCTAATCTGATCAATTTGGCCAGAGCAATTTTGTGATAGTTTGAGGGTGTTGGAGTAGGGTTAGTGTCTGATCCTTTGGGGTTTGTAAGGGTCATGTGTAAGGATCCTAAAAAAATTATTGAATATGTTTGGTCCCATATCCATTGCATAGGTTATGTGAAGAAACACTATTTGGAGACCTAATAGAATCAAGGCCTAAAACTGTCATTTCCATGTTAAGGGTCTTGTAGAGTCTAAGAAATTGTTGATATTCCATGCTTAGGGATGTATTGTAAGGTTAAAAATCTCAGTAGGAGTCTGAGATTTGGGTTGAACAATTACTCTATGTTGGGAATTGTTTAAAGAAATTGTCTCTAAAAGTTTGAAGACTTGAAGTTGATAGATCAGGATAGAATCACCTTTGGTATTGAAGGGATTCAAGACTTGAATTGTGTAAAAGAATTTCAAATATCCTATTGAAGGATTGCAATAAGTTGGGAACACTAACCAACTATGGAAAGGGTAGGCCTTTAGGCTACACTTCTAGTGTGCACTCTGCACCAAGTGGTACTAGAGCCACCAAGACTTTTTTTGGGAAGCAAAGAAGAAGACCTCATGTCTGAAGGAGATGAGGGAGACACGGAAATCCCTTTAAGGATAGCTAATGTGGAACTACCCAAGATTATAAAGGAGAAGATGGTTGAGAGAAGAGAAGTCAGAGAA
This sequence comes from Thuja plicata, assembly GCA_018584345.1. Taxonomy (NCBI): domain Eukaryota; kingdom Viridiplantae; phylum Streptophyta; class Pinopsida; order Cupressales; family Cupressaceae; genus Thuja; species Thuja plicata. The sequence goes on along the minus strand of MU226888.1, from coordinate 1,742,573 downwards.
GAAAATAGAACCATGAAATGGGAACTAGAAAAACTAAAAGGGAAAGTGCATAGAGGAGAGAATGAAGAGTCAGAGGAAGAAGTAGAGGAGGATGAGAGAAATCTTGAACAAGACAAGATACCTAAAAACCAAAGGGTCATCCTTGCAGCCCTAGAAAGGGTAGAAAACAAGGATAGAGTGGATCTACCTATGTTATATTGTAAGTTATAACTATAAGAATGCATGGACTAGCTAGAGGCTCTTGAAATTCATTTTGAATGTGAAGATGTTCCTGGAAATAAGAAGGTCAAATAGAAAAATCCAGATTGAAAGGACCAACGTTGATTTGGTTGAATTTCCTCCAAAATGAGAGGAGTGAAGAAGGAAAAAAACTCATCACTACATGGAAGAGGATGATGATAGAGATCAAGAAGTAATTTTTCCCTGAGGACTATGAGGTAATGCTCCATAAGAAGTTGGCAAACCTAAAACAAAAATACCTAGTTGTAAGTTCTTATACTAAATAATTTCATACCTTAACTCTTAAGGCCAAGATATATGAAAGTGAAAAGAAGAAACTTGCTAGGTATGTAAATGGGCTTAAATATAGTATACAAGATGAACTTACCTTGATCACATTGGATTCTGTGTGTAAGTGTTTTCAGATAACTCTTAAGATTGAATAGAAGTAAAAGAGAAGAGGGGAGCAAAACAATAGAGGAAGGGGTAATGCTTTTAAAGGAAGAGGTAGGTTGAATAATAGAGGACCCTTACCTAGAATGCAATGAGAGTCTACCAGTTAGATGTTAGCGACTAAATCAAGCAATAGGGGTCCCTTTATAGGTAGGATATCAGACAAGAGAGGTAGATTTGGGGGAAGAGGATCCAATGTGTTTATTGGAAGATGTTTTTATTGTAACCAAGTAGGTCACTAATCATCTAGGTGTCCAGAGAAGGATAGTGAAAATAGTTAAGGGGAAAGAAGAGTGTAGTTAACCCATGAAGAAGATTGTAAAAGTACCATATCCTATCATATCATAACTTCTTCCAAGAATTCTAATCTAGAAAATAGTGAATGCCTGATGTTCATGTTATACACTAAATTCTTCACCCAATTAAGCACCAGAGCTTAATAATCTAGTATAACATGGGAATAACTTTGAGTTTGTCAAACCTTTGCTAACTTGAAGTGAGACCTCTAGGTTCTATGTTGGTTCCTCTTGGATAATCACCTATCTTTTCTTTCAAACATGAAAAGTAAACTTGGGAGGAAAAGTGATAGAAGGAGAACTAAAGGGAAATACTGAAAAACACCTTTAAACTACTAGGTGATGCACCGAAGGTAACATGAAACATAACAAAATGACCAAGGCTAGCATGAAATTTCCAAAATCTAGCAGAGAATGACTTTCTGAATAGGCTTGCATAAGTATTTCACAGAGAGGTCTGGAATGAAAATACGCTATCTAGGGAAAGAGAATATTTCACAAATAATAGCATATCCAATAAAGAAGACACATACTATGACCTGCAAATAGACATTCCCTCCAGCAAATAAGCACCAAAATGAGACAAAATGAAATGGGATTGAACAATATCCACAAGATCATCTAAATCAGATCATTTATAATAGTACACAAAGATGCAGAAAGAAAGAGGGATCAAGAACTCCAAGATCTCTCAAATACCAATCACTATATTATAATCTAGTAAGAGAAATACAGACAAGAAGGGCTAGGGATAGAGAAAAATATCTCAAAATCCTTTGCATAATCTGAATTCCAATGAGAAATTACAAACACATGAAAATTTAGGGGGAGAGAAAATGCGACAAAAACCTCGCATAAGTAAAAACCTATAAGCTACAAAAGCTCAAAAAATACTTATATATATACAACCTCCCCTAGCACGTAGGCTCAGGTGTCAATCCACCACCTAGTTAGGGCAGAATTAGGGTTACAATAGATTTTAATTGACAATATAGAAACCCTAAACTAGTTAAGCTCATCATCATTATACTTAAGAAATATCTTAGAAGATCAGATTATCCCTTTTAAAAATATCCCAAATCACCATAAATTCGAACAGAATAAGCGACCATTCCAACTGTCTATCAGGAACTTTGTCTTTATCACCACCACTATGAGCCATCATGAAATCAGTTTGAAAATTTTGAACATTTGAATTACAATGGTCATAGGTGGAAAAAGGAGTTTGATTAATGGCCCAGATTTGAATCTTTATCATTTTTAAAACACGACCATCGATCTGCCTTAGTCTACCTACGAGCACATGATAATATTTTCCATGTGTCACCATGGCTTAATGGCTTGAAGATTTAACATCTTCATCTTTATAATCAAGGCTTTATTCCCACCGTCTGATCTTTCTTGCTTCCTATGTCTTTACTTTATCTTTTCAACCTGAGACCTATGACATCATTCGCCAGATGTCACCACGGCTTAATGGCTTGATGGATAGATCATGATCAACTTTTATTTAAGCCTTTGATCCCACTGTCTAATCAAAAAGGACTTGCACGATCCTTAATAAGCCAAAAATCTGTGCATAAGGTGACCCCACCATCCACATGGCATAACAAATTAATGGCTTCATGGGTAGATCTCATGCACTATATCTTTAATTCATCAAGTTGACCTTTGGATAAAAAGAGACTTGAACGATCAATACCTTTTTCTAAATTCAGCTCAGCTCCACCATGGACATGTGTCTTCACAGCTTAATGGTTTGATTATTAGATTTCAATTAAATTGTCTTTAAGTCATCAAGCCGACCGTCAGATTTCATTCAACTTACCTGCACTTTACTTGCCTCAGCAACCCTAGGATTATGATGTCACAACTACCAGATGTTATTCAGACTTAAAGGCTTAATGAATATATTGAATGCATCTTGGCTTCAAGTCTTTAAGTCTACCATTGGATCTATCAGAACTTGTCAGCATTTTAATCTTCGATTAACTTTATGCAAGTGGAAAACATGTCATCAGGAGGACAGATGTCACCACCACTTAATGGCTTGATAGATAGATGAATTGCATCTTGATTTTAAGCCATTACATCATTCATTTGATCAGAAATAAAATGTATGCACTTTATCATAGCCTTTAACGTATGTTGGACCCGCCAAAGACACGTGGTGCTCAGGCTTAATGGCATAATGGCTAGATCTTATGCAACTTGGCTTTAAGCTTTAAGCCAACCGTTGGATCCTTATGAAAGTGAACTACCTTTAACCTTTGAGATTTGTAAAGACCTGGTCCCACCATCCACCACTTGTCAAATAAGTGTGATGCCTATCTTCCTCGCATCTTTCCTTCACATGGTAGTGCATCACCATTGGATCTTGATCTATTTGATCGATCTCAGTAGACCTATTCTACCATCTGTTCCACGTGGAGCTATCTTATTTGCTAGAAATTTCACAACATATCCATCTAACATGACCTGCCACATGTCACACCAGCACTACTACAAGATCTGACTGGACATGCGATGACTCAGACTACACCATTGCACCTTGCTACCATCTGGCAATCCTTGATCATGTCACCTAAGCATTCTCTAACTCCACAGAGGTGACCAAGAGGGAAAAAATATGACCATAAAAAACCTCTACAACCATCTTATGCAAAAAATAGGCAAGACATACTCAAACACTGGAGAAAAACCTCGAGCAACAAAATGGAGTGATATTACCAAGCGATACTAACAGCATCACTGAGCAACAATACTGAGTGGCCATACCAAGAAATATAGTGAAACCCAATAAATATAGTGTAAACTGAGCACCAGTATTTCCTGAGCATTAGTGCTTAATGCCTTTTCACCCTCCTCGGTTATTAGTTCCATGAAAACCCTAATTTATTAACAGTCCTAACAAGCTCTACCCTTGTAGGCCGAGTCCCATTTACTTCATTTTTAGCCAAATTTGATAGGATGGGGAAATTTGGATAACATTTTGGCAATTTCTGCTGGATGTTAGCCTGCTAGACAAATAAAACTAGTGACCTTATGACAATCCATTGGGAAAGGGGTCTGCATTTAGCACAATAAGATGCTTCTGGGAAAAAGGAGGACTAAAACCATAAGGAGGAACAATGAGCCAAAATAGGGAAATATCTATACAAGTAGAAACAACAAACTGTGCCCAAGCACTTTGAGGAAAGCAGGAAGGCTAACCTAAAAAGTAGAACATAAAGCAGGAAACTTAATTACAAAGATGGACAAACCTCAAAACAAGGCTTTAGGTGAAATCCATTAAAACAAATTGGAAAGACTTCTTCTTAAAGATTTGATAGCTGAAAAGCATTATGCTCCTTGCACTCAGTGATCACAAAGTGGCCTCTCCAAAAGGAATCAAACTTTGTATGTCTGTCAGGCTTGGATCTAAATTCATCCCATTTGAGGACTATATCCCCAACATTGAAGTTTCTTGATTTGGCTCTCTTGTCAAATCTCTTCTTGGTTTGCATTTGTTGAAACTCCATGGTTTGCATAGCCTTATCTCTACTTTCTTCTAACTCCATGAGCTGAGCATATCTTACCTACAAGGGATCTCCTTCTTCAAAGAGGACAAGCTGAGTGGCAAGGTGTAGAGCTATAAATTCTATTGACATGGACAATTTAGCTTCCTTTCCATAGAATATCATGTAAGGGGAATTCTCAATGATCTTCTTGGGAGTGATCCTATCTAACCATAAGGCAGCCTTTAATTTGAAATGTCAATCCCTCTGATTCTCTTGCAAAATCTTCTTGATTATCCTGATCAGATTCTTGTTTGTAGACTCTGTTAAACCATTAATCTTGGGGTAATAATTGGAACTAGTATTTAAACAAATACCATTCCTAACTACCCATTCAGTGACTCTTAGGCCTATGAAGGCTAGTGCATTATCTAATATAATAGAGTCCGGGATTCCAAACCTGTGGATAATTTCATCATAAAAATTTAGGACAACACTCTCATTAGCTTCTTTTAGTGCAATAGCCTCAGTCCATCTGGTGAAGTAATCACTTGCAGTGATTATCCATTTATGGCCTACACTAGATGGAGGGTTAATCAAGCCTATGAAGTCAATACCCCATTTCACAAAGGGTTGGTCTATCTTGATTGGTTTGAGGGACAGAGCTACAAGCCTTTCCTTACCTATAAACATAACACACTTCATGCATTTTCTCACATGATCATGACTATCCTTAAAGATAGATGGCCAGTAGTATCCTTCTCTCATGATCTTAAAAGCACTAGTCCTAGGAGATAAATGACCTCTAGAAGGTCCATCATGGAATTCATGTAGGACACTTTCTACTTGTTCTGAATTAATGCATCTCAAGCGAACACCATTATAATCCTTTCTAAAAAGGACCTCATTAATTAGCACAAAAAGAATAGATTGTAATGTGTAATACCTTATTTTTTCTGAATCCAAGTTTGTAGGGCATTCACTTGTCTTCAAAAAAATGGACCATGTTAGGCAACCAATCTGCTACCTTGGCATGATCTTATGTTGAATGCACAACTAAAGATGCATTCACTTGTTCTTGATCCTTTAGAGTTTCATCCTCTGTCAATTATTCGCAAAGGCCTCTTCCTATGACTAGCTTGGTAACCTAAATGTTTACATCAATTTCCATGACTTTGATGATCCAACTAGCTCTTTTCTCATTTAGGTCCTTAGAAAGTAGGAACTCTTTAACACTAGGATGAGTGACCCTCAATTGTACCTTATTTTGGATTAACATATGTATAAACTTTTTAAGGCTTTTTACTACAAAAATTACATGTTTTTTCCACAAAAGAGTATCTCTATTCATAATCTTCCAAACCTTTGCTAAAGAAAGCAATAGGCTGCTCCAATCCTTTAGAGTTCTGTTGAGTCAACATTGCAGAGATGGCATCAGAGCCTCCATAAGCATAAATAATGAAGTTTTTTCTAAAATCAGGATTTAGTAAGGAAGGAGCTTCTGTGAGAGTCTCTTTAATGGCTTGAAAATTGTTATTTCCTTCTTTGATCGAATAGAAAATTGCATTCTTCTTCAACATGGTTGTTAAAGGCTTCAAAAGATCTGCAATATTAGGCAAGAAATGCCTAACAAAATTAATCCTTCCTATGAAGGATTTTAGAATCTTCTTATGATGTGGTAGGGGTGGCTATAGAATGGTTGTAATTCTCTTAGTGTCTACTATGATACCTTTCTTGGACACAATGTACCCAAACAACTTTCCCTCATGGACTGAAAACACACATTTATTGGGATTAAGGGAGATCCCAAACTCTCTACATATTTCAAATATTTTCCTCAAATGTTTGATATGATTTGATGCATGTTTAGAATAGACAATGATATCATCAAGGTAGACCAATACAAACTTGTACATGAGGCTTTTAAAGGCCATATTCATAGCCTTTTGAAATGTGGAACCTGCATTTGACAAGCCAAAAGGAATCTTTTGATAGGAAATAGTTCCCCACTAGGTTGTAAATGCATTCTTGAATTGATCCTCTCCATTAACTAGGATCTGATTGTATCCTAAGTAGCCATCCAACAATGAAAAGTGTTCTGATCTAGAGACACATTGCAAAATTTTCTCCATGGATGGAAATGGATGAAAACCTTTAGGGATGCCCTATTAAGGTCCCTAAAGTCAACACATAGTTTAAGCTCCCCATTATTTTTCCTCACAAGGGCTATATTGGACACCAAACTAGTATGCTTAATAGGGTAACTGATACCAATCTCTATCAACTTGAGAACTTCCTTCTGCATAAGTGGCTTTAGTTTGGGATTGACAGGCCTCTACTTTTGTCTGACTGGTTTGGCATTTGGTTCTAGCCTAGTGGTATGTGTATAAAATGATGGATTAAAGCCTTTGAGGTCTTCATATTTATAGGCAAAGACATCACTAAATTCTTGAAATAATTGAGTGTAGGCTTTCTTTTCTGACTCAGTTTTCACCTTTCCAAACTTTAAGCTTTTACCAGATTCTAGATCTAAATCAGCATAGTGTTCCCGTTGAACTACCAAGCTATTCTTATTCTTTTTAGCTTGGTCATATTTTTTGAATATAGATTCTAAGATGACAAGGCCTTTAGGCATCTTATTAGATTTGATTTGTACCACTTGGTCACCATAATTTTGTATTAACCTATCTTGATTGTGCTCTGAAAAGACATCTTTGTCAAATAAGAATTGTAGAATTTGTTCATCATTTTCAAACACTTGACAATTAACATCATTATCAGGGATGGAAGGCCTGACAATAATCTTTACATGTTGATCCTTTCCTACTAAAATTTTATTGGGAATATCAAATTGGGATCCAACAATAGCTAACCTATCTGCACTCTGATTTAGTTTTCTAGGGATAGCAATGATGTTTAAAGCATGGAAATCTTATATAGCATCCCAAACTCTATTCTTGTAGGCTTTCATTATATCATTCTTGGTAGTGTTGGTCCCTCTTACTTGGCTAACAACCAATTCACTATCACCATGTACCTTTAAGGCTTTAATACCTCTCTTTCTAGCCCATTCTAGTCCATTTACCAGACTCTCATATTCAGTGGTATTTCTTGTGCAAGAAAAAATAAATCTAAAGGTTGTATAGTATTTCTCACCTTTTGGGAAGAAAAGATTTGCACCACCACCAGATCCATGTCTACTTCTAGCACCATCAAAGAATAGTTTCCAAAATTCATTGCTTTGTCCTTGTGATTCCTTAAAGTCTACTTTGGAAAGATTTGGCTCTATGAAACCATCCTCTTGTATCATGTAATTTCCAAAACCAGCATCCCAAACAACATTAGCTGGGCCTCTAAAGCTCTTTCTGAACCCCATTCATCTAGATAAATATCCAGGATTTTCTCTATGTGAGTATTTCTCTCCTTGATGATTGGAAATCCATTACTATCAAGTGCAAGACAACTTGCATTGATTACATTAGACACATAAGGTTCTATATGATGTACTACTAATGATTTAGATTTGATAGTAACCTTGGTTCCATATCTAGTATGGAAATTCATATGAGACTAGTCAGAAGTGTAATGCCCAAAATAATCTAGGCAAAAACACAACAAATTTTTTTTTATTTTTTTTATTTTTTTTAATTTTTTTAATTTTTTTTAATTTTTTTTAATTTTTTTAATTTTTTTTAATACCTGATTTAAATATTATAATTAATACAAGTTTCAAAAAAAAAGAGAAAACATAACTTTAATTCATGTTCACATTTGTTTTTATAATAATCGTAGAAAAAGTAGAGTGAAAAATTTAAAACTTAATTTAATTTATAAATGGATGATCTTAATCTCAAACAAT
>MU226888.1:1671610-1720158 GCA_018584345.1 Thuja plicata | reverse complement strand
CTAACCTTGGGGTACTCAAATTTGCATTAAACTATATCCTAGGACTTCCCAAAGCTCCTTAAAATAACCAAAAATTTATGCATCCGAAAATGAGGTTTGTTTATCAAGGTTTCCTTGGTCTCATATGTCACCTATTAGTTTGGGAAATGCTCAAGATTACCAAGAAGGAGGTGGGGTCCAAAGTCCACATCACATGCCACTACAACTCAAGTGTCAAATGACACATCACCAACAGAAGACACATCACAACCTATGTGGCATGCTTGTGTGAAAAACATTTAAACATTTACACAAAAAAATAAAAATCACTTACAATATACAAATTAAACCATTAACACACATACATAATCAATCATCACATTCACATAAGAAAATACAATACAACAAGGTTGCACTCTCTTACTAGAGTCGACCTTGGTTAAATGGATTGCACTTGGTCCTATCTTGTTTCCCCGAATTAAACCATGGCCATATCCCTGCATGCTCAAACTCGATGTCAGTACATTATAAAAACCATTTATATTAACAAACATTTCAACATAAAATGATAGCATCTTCTAAACAACATGCATGTGTATACGTCTACATCATATAACATTACATATTTGCAGAAGCAAGTGTTAGCATCATATTCTCGAACCATGATTTCATTAACAAACATAATATCAAAGATAACAGAACAAAGCTGAATACATATATATCAAGGTATCAAAATAAGCATGTGTATAGATATAAAGAGTACGATAACTGTAATCATCAACAAAAACCTGTAACAAACTACTCATAAGGTCCAAAAGATGATATGCATAAATCATAAAATCAATACTCAAAATATCATCCAGATGAGTCAAGTGTCAAAATGAAAGTCAAACTAGGACAGGTCAGGGCAGGACCTCACAAGAAGATAGATAACCTCCTATCTTAGCTATGAATTCCATTGACAGACATATAGAAAATAGGGTAGGGAGGTCTATGATGTAAATATCAAGTAGGATAGAGAAATTGGGGCTTTCATGGAGAATTAGAGTTGTATCCTTGGCCACACCCACTGTGTTTACTGATGAACCATCAAGTTGTGTTACTCTCTTTTGGAATTGTTCAGCTATCTTCTTGGGCGCTACTGAGCTAGTAGCTCCACTATCTACCATACAATTATGTACTAGATAATCTCCAATAATTAATGATACAAAGGAAGGGTCTTTAAGGTCCTACCTTGAGTGGACTCTGCTTTGGTGTTGTTGCTTGGAATTTTCTTCTCTTGATCAATGTTGACAAACACTGGATTAACAATCTCATTTGTGAGCTATTGAGGAATTTCCATTTCACCCATAGCCTTCCTCAAGATTTTAGGTTGCCCTGGAATATCCAAGGAGTGCTATTTTTACATAGTTATATTCATTTTCTTCATGTTGTCCACAATGTTGAAAGGCGTTGTGTGGATCTTCTGGTGTGCTTTCACTATTATGGGATCAACATCCTTGGGAGATTGACTCTCCTTTACTGGCATGGTGGGAGCCTTCTTTTGTATGATAGGGATAGATGGATGTGATGACCCAGTAGATGTAGTAGCTTTTCCAATCTCCTTTGATTGCTCCATGTCTTGGGCTCTTCTTTTGAACCGAGTATTGGCAGCAATTGGAGATTCACCATTTACTCCATTAAAATATTGTTCTTCCCAATTAAAGAGAGAAGTCTCATCATACTGTATATTTTTCTATGGTATTGACCCACTAGGAGGTGCCTCTAATTGGGTGTATGAGGCATTTTGTGCCATTATTGCTTGATTAATCAACCCATTTGAGCATGTAGCCTGATTATGGGGTTGGTTGCAAGGAAAACACCATTCATTTTCTGAGGCCAGATTGTTTTCTGGGGCCAGATTGTTCTAAGTTGGAGCCAACTCCCTAGTCAGATTTGCAAAGTTTAGGGGCACAGGATTATAAGGCTAGAATGGTCTTTGATTCAAGTTTTTCCTTTGGCCTTGGTGATTACCTTTATATGGCAGCCTATTTTACTGATAAGATTGTCCCTGATTTTGATATTGCTGGTTAGGACCTTGATTTTGGTGATGAAAAGGTGGTCTAGCCTCCTGATTCTAATTTTTTATATTGGTCAACTCTTTGGTTAGGGTTTGTAACAAGTTTTTCATTTCTTGTTGACCACTTCATAGTAAGCTATTTATTGTTTGCTGATCACTTTTCATTGTTTGTAGTTCTTGGGAAAAACCTGCTCCCAATCCCTCGTTGCTAGAAATATCTTGAGGTGTCACAATAGTAGGTATGGGGGTAAATGGATGGGTTTGCAGAGGCATATTGGACTGAATCTTAGGAAAAATAGGCATGGGTGGCCTTGGGGATATCATACTCGCTTGAATTAGATAATTTTTAGCTCTTACTGCTATGTCAAAATCCTGAGGTAGTGAGGTACCTCCCAAGGATTGAATCATGACAGATATGTTTCTATTCAAACTCTTCAAGAAGTATAGAAAAGCATGGTCAGCTAAAGGCCTTACAGAAATAGGAATCATATTCCATGTCTTGAGAAATCTATTATTAAAGTCTGTCATCTACTCTTGAGGAACTCTTTTTATGGTCACGAGTTTCTCAACCAGGGATAGATAGTTTGATTTATCTTCAAATTATTTACTAAGAGATTCCCCTAATCTATCCCACAAATCAATAGAACCAACAGCTAAAGTTATAATACATTCTAAGGCCTTACCTTTGAAATAAGTTACCAACAACTTAGTAGCTACGTCCTCTTCAGTAATATGGTGACCACTGCAAATAGTAGCCATATCTCTTATGTGTTCACAAGATATTGTCTATCCTTCTGTGAAATTAGGTAGACTTTTGAGTGTTGTTAAGGGCACATCATGATGTTGATAAAAATCAAATGGACTCCCTTGATTGAAGGGTACAAAATCAAACTGCCTTGACATTGCAGGGACTGTGATTTGTTGAACAATAAATGTGTGATTTGTATTTGAATCAGGGAGTGGAGATGAGTCCTCTAGAAATTATCTATTTAAAGATCTTCCTCTCCTTCTTGAATGTAAAAGCAAGGGTCTCTCCTCTTAAATAGGTGGTGTAGAAGGTACTCTCCTTGCAGGTAATGTCCTTTGAGATGATCTCCCTTTTCTTCTTGTTGGAGGCAACTGCAAAATTTGGAAGGCTTTGAGCTCCTTGTTTCTATCCTTCTCATAAATTTGAATAGGATTGGATCTTCCTGTTCTTAAAACCAATGGAGTTGCTAGATATGCTTTGAAGAGAAACCTCTTTAGGTAAGTACTATGTAATCAACATATTAGAGATGAAATAGTCTTAAAAGATGAACTTCTTTTGTGGTCCCACGGGGCGTGCCAGAATTATTATACACTAAATTTTGCACCCAATTAAGCGCTAGATCTTAATAATCTAGTATAAAATGGGAATCACTTCGAGGTTGTGGGACCTCTACTAACTTGAAGTGAGACCTCCAGGTTCTAGGCTGGTTCTTCTTGGATAATCACCTACCTTTGCTTTTAAACATGAAAAGTAAACTTGGGAGGAAAAGGGATAGAAGGAGATCTCAAGGGAAATATTGAAAAGAAACTTTAAACTACTAGGTGATGGATCAAAGGTAACATGAATGATAACACAATGACCAAGGCTAGCATGAAATTTCCTGAATCTAGCAGAGCACAAATTTTTTAATAGGCTTGCATAAGTATTTCATAAAGAGGTCTAGAATGAAAAGAGGCTATTTAGGGAAAGAGAATATTTCACAAAAAATAGCATATCCAACAGAGAAGACATAGAATATGGCCTATAGATAGACATTCACTCCAATAAATAGGCACCAAAATGAGACAAAATGATAGGGGATTGAACAATATACACAAGATCATATAAATTAGATCATTTTTAATAATGCAAAAAGATGCAGAAAGAAAGAGGGCTAAATAACTCCAAGATCTCTCAAATATTAATCACTATATTATAATCCAGTACGAGAAATATAGACAAGAAGGGCCAGGGATAGAGAAAAATATCTCAAAAGCCTTTGCATAATCTGAATTCCAATGAGAAATTATAAACACATGAAAATTTATGGGTAGAGAAAATGCAACAAAAACCTTGCATAAGCTAAAAACCTCTAAGCTACGAAAGCTCAAAAAACACTTATATACAACCTCCCCTATCACGTAGGCTCGGGAGTCAATCCACCCCTAGTTAGGGAAGAATTAGGGTTACAGTAGATTTTAATTGACAATGCATAAACCCTAAACTAGTTAAGATGATCATCATTATACTTAAGAAATATCTTAGAAGATCAGATTACCCCTTTTAAAAATATCCCAAATTGCCACAAATTCGAACAAAATAAGTGACAATTCTAACTCTCTATCTAGAACTTTGTCTTTATCGGCACCACTATGACCCATCATGAAATCAGTTTGAAAAATTTGAACATTTGAATTACAACAGTCACAGGTGGCACAAGGAGTTTGATCAATGGCCCAGATTTAAATCTTTATTAGTTTTAAAACATGATGGTCGATCTACCTTAGTCTACCCATGAGCACAGGATAAGATTTACCACATGTCACCATGGCTTAATGGCTTAAATATGAAACATCTTCATCTTTATGATCAAGGCTTTACACCCACCATCTGATCTTTATTACTTGTTGTGTATTTACTTTATCTTTTTAACCCAAGACCCATGACATCATCTAGCACATGTCACCATGACTTAATGGCTTGATGGATAGATCGTGATCAAATTTTATTTAAGCCTTTAAGGCCACCATCCAATAAAAAAGGACTTGATCAATCCTTAATACGATAAAAATCTCTGCATAAGGTGACCCCACCGTCCACGTGGTGCAATGGGGCTTATTGGCTTGATGGGTATATCTTGTGCACTTTGTCTTTAAGTCATCAAGCTGAGTGTTGGATCAAAAGAAACTTGATTGATCACTACCTTTTTCTGAATTCAGCTCGGCTCCACCATGGACATGTGTCTTCATGGCTTAATGGATTGATTGTTAAATTTTGATCAAATTTTATTTAAGTCACCAAGTTGACCATCAAATTTCATTCAACTTTCCTGCACTTTACCTACCTCAGCGACCCTAGGATTATGATGTCACAACTGCTAGATTCCATTCAATCTTGATGGCTTAGTGAATAGATTGACTGCATTTCAAATTTAAGTCTTTAAGTCTGTCGTTGGATCTATCAGAACTTGTCATCATTTTAATATTTGGTTAACTTTATGCAAGTGGAAAACACTTCATCATGAGGATAGATGTCACCACCACTTAATGTATTGATAGATAGATGAATTGCATCTTGATTTTAAGCCATTACGTCATCCATTTGATCAAAAATAAAATGTATGCACTTCAACACAACCTTTAAGATATTTCAGACCCACCAAAGACACGTGGCACTCAGGCTTAATGACGTAATGTCTAGATCTTGCACAACTTGGATTTATATCTTTAAACCAACCATTGGATCCTTCTGAAAGTGAACTTCCTTTAACCTTTGAGATCTCTAAAGACCCGGTCTTTCCATCTACCACTTTTTAGATAGGCGCAATTCCTATCTTCCTCACATCTTTCCTTCACACGGTAGCACATCACCGTTGGATATTGATCTATCTAATCGATCTCAATAGACCTATTCTTCCATTCATGTCATGTGGAGCCATCTTATTTTATGTAACTTTATCCACATATCCATCTAACCTGATCTACCACATGTCACACTTGCCCTACTATGAAATCTGACTGGACACGCGATGACTCATACTATGCCATCAGGCCTTGCTACCATCTAGCTATCCTCAACCATGCCATTTAAGAATTCTCTGACTCCATAGAGGCTATGAAGAGGGAACAAAATATGACCATAACAAATCTCTACAACCATCTTATGAAAAAAAAGGTAAGACCCACTCGAACACTAGAGAAAAACCACAAGCAACAAAATTGAGCGATATTACCAAGCGATACTAATAGCATCATCGAGCAACAATACCGAGTGGCCATACTGAGAAATATAGTGCAACTCGAGGAATATAGTGTAAATCGAGCACCAGTATTTCCCAAGCATTAGTGCTTAATGCCTTTTCACCCTCCTCAGTTATTAGTGACATGGAAAGCTTAATTTATTAACATTCCTAATAGGGTCTACCCTTGTGGGAGTCTCATTTACTTCATTTGTAGCCAAATTTGATAGGATGGGGAAATTTGGATAACAATTCAATAGACCTCTTTTCATGCCAATCAGCAAGGAGACTCCTCAAAAAAATCCTATCTTCAAAACTACATACAAAGTCAAGGGCAAGGTATGCAAGGTAATTGTAGACTCTGGCTCAATTGAGAATTTGGCTTTATTAGAAATGGTAAATAAACTTGGATTGAAAAAAATACCACACTCCACTCCTTATAAAGTTTCTTGGTTGAGTAAAGAACAATAAACTTTAATAAATGAGCAATGTTGGGTTGATTTTCAAGTAGGAGAGTACAATGATAAGGTGATGTGTGATATTGTAGTCATGGATGCTTGTCGTATCATTTTAGGGAGACCTTGGAAATATGACACCAATGCCCAACATAATGGTAAGAGTAATGTGTTCACTTTGACCAAGGGTGTGGAGAGCTTCACAATGACACCTTTGTTAGATGAAACCAAGGAAAAGGTCTTAACTAGTAGTGTCATGATGGTATGAGAGAAATAATTCCTAAAATTCCTTAAGGAAGAGAAGATACCATGCTTTGATGTTGTAATTAATCCTAAGGAGAGTATCCAAAGAAGAGATAAACTATATCAATAGACCTCAAGAAGTGTTCGTCCTAAGGACGTAGCAAACTTATTGAACTAATACAAGGGTATTAGAGAAGACAGTAGTAATGAATCTCTACAACCTAAGAGGTAAATCAATCATTGTATTGACTTAATACCATGGGCTACCTTACCTAACAAGGCTGCCTATAAGATTACACCAAAACAAAATGTAGAAGTGTCTAGACAAAAAAAAATGTCTCTTGGAGAACAAATTCATTAGAAAAGTATAAGTCCTTGTTTTGTACCTATATTCCTTGCACCTAAAAAGGAGGGCACTTGGAGATTGTGCACTGATTCCAAGGCCATCAATAAGATCACTATTAGATACCAATTCCCAATGCCAAGAATGGAAGACCTTATGGATTGCTTAGGAGGGGCTAAGTACTATTCAAAAATTGATTTAAAAAGTGGTTATCACCAGATAAGGATTAGAGAGGGGGTTGAATGGAAGTCATCATTTAAGACTAATGAGGGCTGGTTTGAATGGGTATTCATGCCTTTTGGCTTATCAAATGTCCCAAGAACATTTATGCGCTTGATGAATGAGGTTTTGAAGTCTTTTCTTCACAAATTTGTTTTATTCTATTTGGATGACATATTGATCTTTAGTAACAGCAGGGAAGAGCATCTACATCATATTGATTTGGTCCTCAAGAAACTCCATGAAGAAAGTTTGAAGATAAACCTTGACAAGTGTTAATTCCTGTAGGAGGAACTAGTGTTCTTGAGATTTGTGATATCAAGAGGTAGTTTGAAAATGGATCCAACTAAGGTAGAGCCTATCCTTAATTGGCCACCACCTACTTTAGCATCTGAGGTAAAGAGTTTTCATGGATTATGCATCTTTTATAGGAAATTTATCATAAATTTTAATGGTATTTGTGCTCCTATAATCAATACAATTAAAGGTGATAGGAAATGTATCTTTGTGTGGACTAGTGAAGCTAATGACTCCTCTGAAGTCCTAAAGAGGAAAATTGCAGAACAACTAGTCCTTGTCTTACTTGATTTTCATAAATTGTTTATGGTAGAATGTGGTGCAAGTAATAAAGCTATTGGGGGTATCCTCAGTCAAGATGGAAAGCCAGTTGCTTTCTTTAGTGAAAATATGAATGAAGACAAACAAAAGTACTCCACATATGACCTTGAACTTTATGCTATGGTTCAATCCTTGAAAAAATGGCACCACTACTTTTTGTCTCAAGAATTTATTATTTTCACTGATAATCAGGCACTTAGTTTCTTCAATAGACAAGAGAAACTTCATCATAGGCATGTTAAGTGGATAGAGTTTTTGAAATCTTATACCTTTACTATTAAGCATAAAAAGGGTATTGTTAATAAGTTTGTTGATGCCTTAAGTAGGAGGAACCTAATAGTTCAATCTTTGTAATTAGAAAGTGCAGGGATCTCAGCATCTCAGCTATGAAGGACATGTATGCAAATGATGAAGACTTTAAGGAGATTTATTAGGTTTGTGTGGACATGAATGAAAGGTATCACACCGAATTCAAAGAATTTCTGGTCCAAAATGGTCTTCTGTTTAAAGGAAGGTTACTCTGTGTTCCTAAAAGTTCTATGAGATAAAATATTAAAAAAGAGAAGCATTGTGGTAGTCTTCCAGGGCATTTTGGGGTGGATATAACATTGGATTTGGTTAGAAGGTTCTAATTTTGGCCATGGTTATAGACTGATGTTAGGAGATTCACTAAAATTTGTTTGGTTTGTCAAAGGTCTAAAGGTCATACTTTCAATGCAAGGCTTTATACTCCATTTCACATTCCTTCCAAACCTTGGGATTCTATTGGCATGAACTTTGTCCTTGGACTTCCCAAGACAAAGGATAGTCATGATAGTGTCTTTGTGGTTGTAGATAGATTCTCCAAAATAGCTCACTTCATTCCATGTTGGACCACAGATGATGCATCTCATGTTGCAGGTTTTTTGTTCAAGGAAGCTGACAGATTACATGTTTTTCCATTGTCTATCATCTTAGATAAAGACCCTAAGTTCCTTGGTCACTTTTGGAGGACCCTATGGAGGAAGTTGGGTACAAATATTTGTCTTTCATCAGCATATCACCCTCAATCTGATGGTCAGACTGAAGTGATTAATAGGTCACTTGGCAATTTGTTGAGATGCTTTACCCAAGACCATGGTTCAAGTTGGGACTCCATTCTAGCACACCCAGAGTTCTCTTACAATGATTCTATTAAAAAAATTATAGGAAGAACTCCTTTTCATATTTTTTATGGTATGCACCCAAGGAGTGTTAGGAATTTAGGGATGTGAGTGATATGGAGAAGCAAAGTTCTCTTGCAGAATATTTTGTGGCAGTAATGAAATATATTCATGAGAATGTTTAGTCACGGTTACAACATACCTATGTCAAATATAAGGAACATGCTGATAAGAGGAGAAGGGAGTTACATTTCCATATTGATGACTTGGACATGGTCCACTTTAAGAATGAAATAATTCCCAAAGGAAAATATAACAATTTGATGGTGAAGAAAATTGGCCCTTACAAGATCTTTAAGAAGTGTGGTTCAAATGCTTACCAAGTTGATTTGCCTACCCACATTTATTTGTCTCCTATTTTTAATATTTCTGATCTCTATTCTTATAAGGGTACTGTAGATGATTTTTTTTTAGGCGAGTCAATCTCTCAGCAAGAGGAGTTGTTGAAAGATCTTCCTAAGTCTCCTCCTTTGGAGATTAAATGCATTTTGGAACAAAGGGTGTCTAAAAACACTATAAGGATGACTTACTATGAATACCTGGTTCAATGGAAGAATAAGAAACTGTAGGATGCTACTTAGATGACCAAGTAGGCCATTGAGAAAGCTGGATTCACATTTTCTAGCATCCAACTCAATGGGAATTGAGTTTTTATGTCCTAGGTAGCATGGTGCAGAGCAACTAACTCCTCTGTTACATTTTCATTTTTTGGTTTCCTTTGTAATAAAGGATGTCTTTGAACTATCTTTGTGTGTGTGTGTGTGTGTGTGTGGACAAGGATCTTCTGGTGCATCTATAATTAGAGGATTCATTAGTTCACTATGACATGATTTAAGAGTTTTTTATGTTTTCTGTCTAGTAGTTTTCAAAGGTTTTTATAATGTCTTCTTAGACATTTTTCATCATTCCTAGATGTTTTGGGTCATTCCCAACTTAATGGGATGCAATAATCACATTGTTGTTAGCAATTGACAAACTATTTTCAATCTTGTAAAAGTTGCTCGAGCAACTTTTCAAAAAGTTGCTCGAGAAATTGCATTTTTGTTTCCAATGGTCACAACCATCTTTGAATTGGTTGGATTATTTTTAGAGATGTATTTATTATTGGGGAAGCCTTTCAGATTGAGAGGCTCTGATGATATACATTTTGAAGCAAAATTTGATGAATAAAAACATAGTTTACTGAGCAAAATCACAGTGTACGATTGTGTATAGATTGAATCTTCCAATCAGTTTCCATTTTCATTTTCTTGGATACATCTAGTTTCTATTGCAATTTATTTGAGTTAATTTGGTGTTTTTTTATCAAGTTAGAAGTATTTTTGTTGCTGCAAGTTTAAAACCCTCAGTAATTGGGGTTTGCAATGCAGATGTGGCCCTAATTTGTGTTTTCACCATTGGAATTTGATGTCTCTTGGTGAAATAAAAGTTAAGGAAATGTACTATAAGATTTGAAAGGCTTAGGTGTGTGGGAGTTTGTTAGGTGCTTCTGTATTTATGCACTAGGCTAAATATCAATAATTTATTGAGCTAGTAAAAGACAAGTTAGCGTGCAGCAACATTTAAAGGAGGTTATGGGTCCAAGTTTTTGAATTTTTCGAATGATTTGAAGTCTAGTGAAGATCAAAAAGTGTCTCCATTCAGCCTATGTTCCTATCTTTTAACAATTCCATCAAGCCCTAATTTAATCTGATCAACTAGGCCAGAGTGCTTTTGTGACAGTTTGAGGGTGTTGGAGTAGGGTTAGTGTCTGATACTTTGGGGTTTGTAAGGGTCATGTGTAAGGATCCTAAAAAAAGTATTGAATAGGTTTGGTCCCATATCCATTTCATAGGTTGTGTGAAGAAACACTATTTGGAGACCTAAGAGAATCAAGGCCTAAAACTGTCATTTCCATGTTAACGGTCTTGTAGAGTCTTAGAAATTGTTGATATTACATCCTTGGGGGTGTATTGTAAGGTTACAACTCTCAGTAGAAGTTTGAGATTTGGGTTGAACCAAGAGTCCATGTTGGGACTCGTTTAGATAAATTGTCTCTAAAAACTTGTAGACTTGAAGTTGATAGATCAGGAGGGAATCAACTTTGGTATTGAAGGGATTCAGAAATTGAATTGATTAAGGGAAGTTCAAATATCCTATTGAAAGATTCCAGTAAGTTGGGGACACTAACTAACTGTGGAAATGGTAGGCCTTTAGGATACACTTATGGTGTGAACTCTACAGAAAAAATCCATGCAAGCTTGTTAGCTATCAGTTTAGGAGTATTTTTGCATTGTTAAACTCTAGATTGTATTTATATACGCCATGTTTGTTGTAGATGAAACCCTAACTACAAGTTTTTGATTTGTATGTTGAAGCACTATACATTTGATGATAGAGATGTAATGAAGGTTGGATTCTTGATGTATAAAGATATATGTTGTGGGTGCTTCATTCATGGTATGATTTTTCTTCTATCTACGCAAAATTATAAATGTGTACATACTTGTTCATCTATTTCAAAGAGCCAATTGTGTTTATTGTGCATGAATTTGTGATCAATTAATTTGGATTGTATTGTTATTGTTTCATCTTGTTGCGATGAATGATTGGGAAGATCTATTATATTTCTTTAAAGATAAATTTTTCTGTTATGTGCGTGCATCTGGTGGCTTGAAGATTTGATTTGTGTTTTGTGGGTTTCCATCTTTTCATCATTTATTTTGCAAGATTAATTCAATGATGGTTTATGTCCTTTAGATTTGATTTTCAATAAAAAAATTTATATTTCTTGTTACTCAATCTTTTGATATTTTGGGAAACTGGTTAAGATAGGCAATTATTGTAGAATTTAAGGTTAGATTTGCATTGTTTAGAAGTTGAATACATTAAAAATTGAGAAAAAAAAGTGCTAAAGTTTTTTTTTGTTGCTTAAATTTTTAATCATACCAACAAAGGCCTCCTTGTGAACATTCACATTTATCTTCAATTGAGATTTCTAAGCATTTGTACATGGACCACAACGAACCTTGGGAGTAACTTCATTATTCTTTCAAGAAAGTAATTTGCATCGCTTATTCCTAACAATTTCTTTGTGTAAAAATGATGCTCAAAAAACCAAAACTAAGATCACATCCATTTGGGTGGGTTTACTGTGTGCATGGTCCAAATTTTCCTCTCAACATGCCAGAATGCTCAATGACATACCCTAGTGGTGATGTCCCATGTGTTCCCTAAGTGCATAAAACTGTCAAACTTTTACAGACTATTTTTTGCAAATTGTGGTACTTGTGCATGATCATTTTGAACCTATAGGGTCATGTTAGGCCCCTCTATAGTAACCTATCTTATTTTTTGAAGACTCGGAGACATTTTTGTAGGGCAATAATTTTTCTGTTCATGCAAAAATTCTCAGTTGCACTTAGTACAAAGTTTCCAAGTAGCCTATATTGTGTTATATTCATCATGGGCATGAACTGATATCTTGATCACCTCTGATTAGGTGGGTATACCCTAGGCATTGTCCCATTTTTTCTCATGAAGTAAGATACATATGTGACCCTATGCTAGATGATGATGATGATGTAACAATTGCTATGCAATTATCCAAAGAGAAATGTGAAATGAACCCTCAAATTGGCTCATTTGTAGGAAAATAATTTGTTTATGCACTTTATTCCAGCACCACAAATATTTGAATTATAAATGCCTATTCATCAATGGCCTTGCACTTACATGACTTCGAAAGCTAGGTTACTCATGTTGGGAATGACCCCTCAAAATTCTTATCGAATTATGTCTCCCTTGGGCTCAAGGACAATGTTGGTCATATCCTAAAGAAATAAATATAGTATGAGGTCCCATAAATAGAAGAATCTTTAAAACATAGAGACAAAATAAGTGGGAGTCCTTGTACATCTAAAAAGGGTTTAATGGAAAGTGAAATTTTCT
Source organism: Thuja plicata (assembly GCA_018584345.1). Lineage (NCBI taxonomy): Eukaryota > Viridiplantae > Streptophyta > Pinopsida > Cupressales > Cupressaceae > Thuja > Thuja plicata. The sequence continues at coordinate 1,707,145 of MU226888.1, read as the reverse complement.
TACTAGACATAATAAAAGTAGGTCATTCCTTGCAAGGAAAAATTATGGAGGAAACATAGATAAATTTTTTGAAAATTAGACACACAAATATTCATCTTTGTATATTAATGAACTTAACAAAATAATGAGAAGTTCATTTAAAGCTTTGGCAAGGCGGTAACACTCCTCATTTTACAAAAATGGGTAGTTGTCTATATTCCAAGGTTTTAATTCATCTAACAAGTGGAGAGCTTCTCAAGGTACTAATCTCTTTCATAGATAAGTTCCTAATTCATCCCAAGGTTCTCATTTAGGTGACCAACTCCCTGGAGTTCCATAGATAGACCCATTGATTTCCCAAATTGGCAAAAGGGTAGAATAAATTTCGGAAAGAGTATCCCAATTGAAGATAAATGGAAATCCTAGTGAGTATAAATTTATTGAAGATCCAATGGGTTTATCTCCTCCACTAAAAAATATAATTTTTTTTTGAGACTCAATTTTAAATGGAGAAAGTCGGTTCCCAAACATTCCCCAGTTGAGCAGATGAACCCAGATGTTCCCTGAGTAAAGGAGATACTAGTTTATTAAAGAATCTTTATGATCTCCTACCAAATACTTCATTTATTGTGTCAAATTTTAATAAGTGTGATTAAATTTTAGACCATAAATAGGAATTGGGGTACACATAATTCATTTATGGGATTTTTCATGGGAAGCTAATTTCTCACCTCTCAAGGACTTCATTATTGTGTATCTTTTAAATAAGCATGATTAAATTTTAGATGGCGAGGGAAAATTTTGGCTACTCAAACAAATCTAGAAATAAAATCAAAGAATGTATGCACCATCTTTTCCATTTACGAATCAAATAATAAACAAATTACCGCCATAAATAATTTGGATCCTACAAAATTTATTTCTCTCAAGGAATAGACACATAGCCATGTTTATTAATTGCTTCAAGATATTTTTATGTCAAAGGAATTTAATATCTAGAGAGAGAGAGAGAGAGAGATGTTGGAATAATGGAATGGTGTGTACTAAGAGGAGAGGGGTGAATCAATACCCTTAAAACTTTTGATCTATTAACCTTAATCCTTTAGTAATAAATTCCTTGTATTATCGAACATATGTGTTATTCTATCTTTGTGTATGTAAAATCATAAACTTAATTTCCATGTAAACATTCATGAAATTTAATAACATAGGACACAAGATTTGGTAATGCAGAAAACCCTTGTTAGAAGGTAAAACTGCGGTGGGGGATGAAACCCACAAAAATTCACTATTTGTAGAATGGAAGGGGCCGGTTAAGGCTTAAAATTTTGATCACTTCTAATGATCTTACCCTATTAGGATTAACATGTTTAGACTGGTTGAGGTCTACTATGTTAAGAGATTTATCAACACTCTTTAGTGTGCACTCGGTTAAGAGATTTATAAAAGGATTGTTAAATCCACCTTCTTAAAGGATTTCTTTTATTTTATACACTTGTTAGAATGTAGTCAAAAATAATTATTGACCTGATCTAGTGCAATCCTAAATTTCTGAATTACAGATCCTTTAAGTTCACAATATGATGTATCACCTATAGTGATTGATTAATACCTCTATTCTTCTCAATAGCCTTGAATCTTGTTCTTTGTAACTGATTTCATATTTTGTTGTCCTTCTATATGAAACTCTATATATGATCCATAGATGTGCTCCTCAGCTACAATCATCATCACATCCTCTTGTTCTAATTGATTACACATATATTTATACATTGAATCTAACCTAAATAAGTTTTACTCTTTACAATGATAACTCTATGATCAAAGGTTTACAACTTGACCTTGATCTCCTAGTTTGCATGTTTTCAATCAGTTAGACTGATTAAAACAATTACATTTTATTTACTTGTCCCTCAAGAAATGGATTTAAAGCTAAGATTTAAGTTAAATATAAAACTTAAGTATTTTATCTGACGTTTAACTCAGATCCACATTTCTCAGAATTAAAGTTATCTCTCTGTAGACTGGTGCTCAGGTTTCTCTGTAGTCTTTCCTCTCAATTCTCTCTATAGACTTTACTCTCAGGTTTCTCTGTCAGGGTACACTATAAACTTCTGTCTAGTTCCTCTGTGAACTTATCTGTCAGTTTACACTGTTGACTTCTCTATAGGGTTACTCTGTAGGTTGTGTTGTCAGTTTACATTGTAACCTTTTCTATCATGTTACACTATAATCCTATCTTTCAGTGATCATTAACTGATGGTTCAAAAATTGTTTCCTTTTCATACTAATGGAAAAATATGATCTTCAATCTCCCCCTTTGACATTTGTATCAAAAATTGATATTTACAAAAACTAAAATGTTTAGTATATACACCATGTGTTCACCTTGTCAATATGACTCCCCCTATGTGTATGCCTCGGTATAGTATATGTACATGTATATATTCTTCCCTTTATACATAAATTTCCTCCTTTCATTATTTCCCCCTTTTTACCTTATCAATTCCTCCTTTAGTATTTCTCTCTTTGTCATATATTATTTCCCCCTTTTTTTGATAATAAGGACAAAGTTGTAATACTTACAACTTGTCAAAGATGTGGGAATGGGAGTTCTACATGTGTTCCATAATTTTCCCCCACTTGTCCTTAAGGTTTTCCAGGGCCATGTGCTCCAATGTTATTCTTGCGTGCATATCATAGATAATGTCAAAGAAAAACATATTCGGGGTGGCGATCAATTGTCTCACTAAATTCATATGATATTGAAGTAATGTGAGATTTGGTAGAAGCAGATCTTGAAGCTCAGTTACCTCATCTCTAAATTTTGATCTTGCCTCTAAAATCTCAAGTCTCAACCTTTTAGCTTCCATAATCTTTTCATAATGCAACTTGATTGCATTGTCATTGGTTGTAAGACCTTGTGCACTAGCATTTAGATCTGCATCTATCTTTGCAATCTTCTCACTATTCTCCTTAGTGAATTTCTCTATCGTGCATAGCTTCTAAACTAAGGTTATAGATTTTGAAATGATTGGTTCCAATGCATTGACTAGTTCATATAGATTTACCTTGTTCTCTTCCACTTCTTGGCTGATTTTCTCTATCAATTTGTATTGGTAATTATGTTCTACACATTCTTCTATTACCTTTTCTACATCTACATTTTGTGATGTGATGGCTTCGGTAAGAATGACTAATTGATCAAGAATAGGAGCATCTTGATCAATGTCAGTATCAGGTACAACCTATAGAAGTATTTCCTTGGTTGTCTCTAGTACCCATGTGTCCTTGGTCTCCTTTTTGAGCTTATCTCGGATAGCTTTCCTTATACAAATTTTTGCATACTTTGTAAGTGACTCTGGAACCAATGTCCTAGGATCACAGTCTGGTATTTCAATTATCTCATCCAATGTGACTGGATTATTATTCTTTTTCTTTTTGTTCTTTGAAAGAGTAGTGGAGGCACCTATATACAGTACCATAGCAAGTTTCTTTGCTTGGTCTGATGTACTTGATGAAGGCTTTGGAGGTGTTGTGCCTTTTATCTATTTCTCAGTGTCTACCTATTGGTTTGGTGTAGATGTCTCCACATCAACCTTAGCTTTATCTACAACTTCTCCTTTGGTATCCTTTGGAGTGGCATCACCTTGCTTCTCTTTTTCACCTTTAGCTTTCTACTTTCCATATATTTCTTTTTGTTCTTCATTTGTGCTTTTCTACTCCTCTTAACCCTTATCCTTGGGTAGGCTTGCATCATGCTCGGGTGACTTCTCCTTTTGTGAGATGATATTGATAGCCTATATCAATAATGGCATTTGTCCTTGTATATTAATCTGTGTAGCATCCATTGTTGTGTCTTGTTCCTTGGTTTTCTTAGAGATAGTAGTGACATCTTCATCTGCCTTTACTTCATCGACAGGATCACCTCCACTAATATCTATTATTGTCACATCTTGGATTGTGACATTTGTTGTGTCTCCTAATGACTAAAAAATCTAAGGTATGTCATCCATTGCTTTACTTTCTTCTATGTTCAATTCAACTAAAGTGACATCCATGTTATCATTTATAAGAATGTGCTATAGGCTCGGTGTTGCCTCTTTTTCTTCATTTTGAGGCTTATCAGTAAGTTCTAATACTCTTTTGAGGATTGTATCCTCCTTAGCTAAATTGAGTATTTTTCTCCAAGCATCCTCACTTTCTTTTTCAATCTCAATTAAGCTTCCCTGTATTACTTTGTAGGCTCTCAATTTGGCTAAGAACTTTTTTGAGTGCAACTTCATCATTTCATTAATTTCTTCCAGCTTTGACTCAGGTGGCATAATTGACACTAGGGATCTTTCCCTTATCTATCTTTTAGAATTTAGTGCAAATGTCCACCTTGATGATAACCTATCTATAATTTTTTGTGGCATCATCTTTTCAAACTGCATAGGTATGTATTTGAATAGACATATTTTCATGATGATGGATTCTTCTATTTTATTCTGATCCTTGAGATTCAGAGTTAGCCATTGTCTAATCTTAGGATCAGATATTCTACCAGAATTGATGATTGATGTGACAACTTCATCAATTGTGGTAGGAAGTTTGTTGTTTACAAGTTTTTCATCTTTTTTAGTGTATTCCTTATCTTCCTTCCTTCGGATTAGTATCCTTCTCCTCTTTGGTTCTAATTTTTTTCTAGTTTGAGGCTTCCTTTTATAAGTCCTCACTTGTCCCTTTTTAACCGGTGGTGAGTCTTCTTTTTTATTTTGAATCCTTGTTCGTGATGCAGCAGTTGTCCTTGGTTTCTTTGGGGGTGGTGCATCAGACTTTGTTGATTTGGAGTCACTCACTTGTTCAAATTCATCGATGGGTTACTGTCCCTTAATGTCTTGTTGTTGTTATGTCTCTTCATTGTTTACTGACAACTTTTTCTTAAGTGTCTTTACCTTTTTATCCTTCTTTCTGTCGATTTTATTCACTATTAGGATGGTCTTTATTCTTGCCTTATCCTCTTCATAGGTTCCAAAACTTGGTAATGATTTTTCTAATGGTTCATTTAATAATGTTTCAATAGCATTTGTGGCTTGATCTATGTTTATCTCATAGTCATGTGGTGCTAACCATGGTGTCCTCGGTATAGCTGGTTTGATCAAAGTTGTATCGGTGTCCACCATGAAACAAATATCAGCTTTATATTTATCCACCAGCTATTCTAGTATCCTCATCCTTTTCTACATTCTATCCTTGAATCCAGTGAAATATTCATCCATGACTAATGTAAAGTTGTCCCCTAGTGACTTAATGAATTCACTAATTTGAATTGTCATTGGTCGGGTAGTGTCCCAATTGACATTACTAATAGATGGGAAAAAGTCTTGAAAGTAGAAAAATATGCACATGAGGAGTGAACCAAACTTACATGAGTTAGATTTCACTAATCTAATGGTCCACATGTTCTCCTATGAGTGCTTTAGTAGAAGCTCAAATAGATCCAAATGTAATCCCTTCTTTACAATCTTGTGAGTAGTGTCTACTGCTCCGCATGCAATACTATTCATTCTATTGGCTTGGAATATCTTGTATCCCAATACACATGCACCAAATTTTAGTTCTGAATCTTTGATGGAGTTTACCTTCAATCCTCTATCATCCCATTCTGCACCTATCATCTTTTCAATCTTGGGGTGAGAAGGGTGTTTAAGTGTCTTGGCCTTGTTGATTATTGGATAACCGGTCACTGTGTGTATCACATCTCTAGTGATCTATTTTGGCATGTCCAACCACATCTTTTAGTCATGTACCCTTCTTAGTACTATCCTGATCCATTCAGTTTTAAAATCATTCGAGAACATTAGGGAATTTGTCAGCCCTTTCACCTTGATATGTTTATGTTCATCCTTGATGGTTCCATTTGTGCAAAGCTTCTTGTAAGCTTTCTCAACTTCCAGATCTCTGATTTTTGCAACTTTGTAGTGGATATACACTCATACATCTTTGATCAGAAAAACCCTAGGTGGTATGCTTGAAAACACTCCAGCATCGTGGAGTTGTGAAGCAACCTATGGGAAGAATTTTTATTTAGTTTCTCCACAAGTAGTGTTCTTCATTAGGTTAACATTTTTATCCTTGGCATTCTTGATCTTGGAAACATGAGATGTGGTTGCCATAGTTTTTATAAATTAGGTATTTTCCCGTAAATAAACTATGAGCTTGGTGAGTCTTTAGTTACTCACTTATCCTATTGTAGCTGCTATTGATCTATTTGAATGTCATGAATCTTATTGAGTCGCTCTACAATCTGGTCATTATTCTTTTCTTTGTACTATGCTTTGCTCTGCTTCTTTACTCTTAATTGCATGGTGTGTGAATGAGCTATTTTGTCACCTTTTTATAGATGATGCCCTAAGTGGTGCATTTAATGCTTAAACCCAATTCTCAGGGTTCAAAGATGGAGTCGCTCGGGGAACATGCTAACTTCATTCTCAATGAGAATGCGATGCTTAGGGTGAGTGTCATCTCAATTGACCTTTCACATGTTTACCGATGGTTCTCAGTATTGGGCAAAGACTGATTTTCTTTTACATTATTATCGACGATGCTTGGTTTACATTAACAACTTAGCTTTTGTATGTACATCGATGATTCTCGGTATACATTGACCAATGTGATTGGATTCACAACTTCTTAACAAGTAATACCATAGTGCATCTTTAATCATGCTAGTTTGGCATATTATCAATGTATAATAGAACTAATGTAAAATATAGCTTTGTATAGTATAGTTTTATACTTACTTGTTCTGCTTAGGTGGTGGTAATATCACTAGATCCATTGGATAAGGTGTCACCAATTGTATTTCTCAGTTCAACATCATCAGTGTTTGTAGCTTTCCTCCACATTTTTTTTCTCATTATCTTGATATCTTCAATGGTATTTCCATTGGAAAAAGTGCTTGTCTCTATCACTTAGTATTTTTAGTCCTTTCTTAGATGACTGACCCTATGATAGTGTAAACATTCCATTCTGGGGTTAGTCCAGCTTCTAGACCTTGTCGTCCATTTTCTCATGTAGTTTGTAGCTATGTGTCCATATCTACCACATGTTGTGCAGTTTGTCACAGTGTTGTAATCCCAAATATATGAGTTATCAACTCTTTTCGGTTGATAAGCATTTTCTTGTTCTTTAGGCTTCCATACTTGCCTTTTCTTCTTCTTACATTCAAGAGATGTGTGCCCATGAATTTTTCAAGTGGAACAATATTTTTCCATGTATCTTTCCTTCTTTGGTTGTTTCACCTTGGATTTACATTCATATGCTTTGTGTCCTTTCTTGTTACAGTTATAACAATTTCCAATGAATGTAGAAGTGGACTTAGGAATACCTTAAATTTTGCTTCTGCAAACATTTGATGTGTGGCCTATTTTTCCATAGTGATTGCATGACTACTTCATTGGTCTTGGATTTGTGTAGACATCTTTTTGATCAGATTTATTTGATGATTCTCCATGCTGAGTATACCCTAGATTGGTATTGTTTTTTACTCTTCTTTGTCCATCCAAAAAATCATCCATTCTTTTGGTACTTTCTTTAGCTTTCTTGATTATATCATTGTGATGTTTCTAAATCCTTACTTCATGCTTCAATCTTTCATTTTCTTCTCTTAGCTCACCAATCACTTCCAATTTCCCATTTAGTTCTATGTTCATTCGGTTTGCCTCCTGACTCATAAGAATAATCTAATTGGTGATCTCATGATAATGTTCAGTAAGTCTTTGTATTTCCGATTCTCTCTCTTGTAGCTTTTCTATGATCTTCCTCATGTCATCAATGGCTAATGTTCTTTATTTCTCAGCTTGTCTAGCATTATTCATAACCTTAATCATCCTTACCATATGTGTCTCTTAACCGATTTGTAGTGATTTTACTTGTCCAGCTAGATTTTGATTGATTTCATTCAGAATTGTAATTGTTTCTTCAGATGTGTCTGATGTATTGCTAGATGTAGATCACATTGACTCAAATAAATCAGGTATCTCTTATTCATGATAGTCTATTTCATTATAGTGAGATGTCATAACCTTTCTTTCATCTAGTAGCTCTCTCATCTTGACTCTAGCTTCTTTGTATTTCTCATAGAAGATCTCTATCTCCAACTTCTGATTCTCAATACTCTTGTCTAGCTTATACCTTTCCATTGTATGATATTTTCTCTCAAGTGATTTAAACTTTTCCAAATAGGATATCTAGCTCTGATACCAATTGTTGGAATAATGGAATGGTGTCTACTAATAGGGGGGGTGAATCAATACCCTTAAAATGTTTTATCAATTAACCTTAATCCTTTAGTAATCAATTCCTTGTATTAACGACCATATGTGATATTCTATCTTTGTGTATGTAAAATCATAAACTTAATTTTCATGTAAACATTCATAGAAACATTCATGAAATGTGATGACACATGACACAAGAATTTGTAATGCAAAAAACCCCCTGTTAAAAGGTAAAAACTATGGCGGGGATGAAATCTACAAAACTTCACTATTTGCAGAATGGAAGGGGCCAGTTAAGGCTTATAAGTTTGATCACTTCTAATGATCTTACCCTATTAGGAGTAACATGTTTAGACTAGTTAAGGTCTACTCTATTAACAACTTTAGCAACATTTTTTAGTGTGCACTCGGTTAAGAGATTTACAAAAGGATTGTTAAATCTACCTTCTTAAAGGATTTATTCTATTTTCTACACTTGTTAGAATGTAGTCAAAAATACTTATTGACCTGATATAATGCAGTCCTAAATTGTTTAATTATAGATCCTTTAAGTTCACAATATGATGTATCACCTACAGTGATTGATTAATACCTCTGTTCTACTCGATAGCCTTGAATCTTGTTCTTTGTAACTGATTTCATTTTTTTCTGTCTTTCTACATGAAAATTTGTATCTAATCCATAGATGTGCTCCTTGGATACAATCATCATCACATCCTCTTTTTCTGATTGATTACACATCTATTTATATAGTGAATTTTACCTAAATAAGTTTCATTATTTACAATGATAACTCTATGATCAAAGGTTTACAACTTGACCTTGATCTCCTAGTTTGCATGTTTTCAATCAGTTAGACTGATTTAAAAAATTACATTTTCTTTACTTGTCCCTCAAGAAATGGATTTAAGGCTAAGATTTAAGCTAAATATAAAAATTAGGTGTTTTATCTAATAGTCTTTCCTCTCAGGTTGCTCTGTAGAATTTCCTCTTGGTTTTCTCTGTTGGGTTACACTGTAAACTTTTAATCGGGTTTGTCTATGAACTTATCTATCAGTTTACACTGTTGACTGATCTATCAGTTTAATCTATATGTTGTGTCATCAGTTTACATTGTAACCTATTCTATTGGGTTACACTATAATCTTGTCTTTCGGTGATCATGTACCGACGGTTCAAAAACTATTTCCTTTGCATACTAATGGAAAAATATGATCATCAAGAGAGAGAGAGAGCAGAACTAACCATTCATCATTCAATAATAAAATGTAATATAAGAAATATAAACACATTATCCATTAGGTTTGTTTATAGTTTCATTATAAATGTTCCTAAATTATTCTTTTCTTCATATATCAAATGGACATAATCTTTATTCCCTTACTAAGAGTACATCCAGAAAAAAAACTCACATCATTTTCCTATACGTAGTAACACATAAGAGATCAAATCAATTTAACAATATAACCAATTCTAACCTACCTACTTTCAAACCATATAATTATATATCTCACTATTTCTTATTCCATATTACATAAATCTAATTCACATTAAGTGACATACTTACTAGTATTGCACTATCAGTTCCTTGAAAGCATATTCTCAAACATATCATAAATATATTCTAGAAAATGTACCTTTATATTCATAATCACCAACGCAAACTATTCTCAATTAACATCTCACACAACAAAAATTCATCATTCCATAATTAACATATTTACCAATCAACTAATGATGTCATTATTTCACTATCACTAGAACATGAATTACAAATGAAGGCATACATCATTAAAATTCTAGGTTCCTTACTATAAAATAATTACATGAAACCATCTCCATAATATTTATCTACTAATTGAGTTAATGAGTCTAACCATTCTCCTAGGTAGCTACTATATGAGAAACCCTTAAGAAAAGGTTACACTTTGATTGTAAGATATTATTTCTTAACCAATTCTTTTCACTTCCTAATCATTCAACATGGACATTTAAATAATATTATGAATCCATTATTATCTACTCTCACACAATTGAACATAATTACCAATGCATATTTTTCTATCATAACATTATCATCTAAGTAAATAAGTTAAACTTTCTTTCACTAATCACATTACAAGATTCATATTTATAACATAATGTATTTCCTGTTTCTTTCACCTAGACCTACCTATTACATTATTCCCAAAATGATTACATCAATATGTTCATAATTTGTAAGGCCTCACCCTGACCCATCATAGCTTTATTGCTCGATCACACTTTGATACTTTATATTTTGATACATTGATACACTTTTTGATTATCCTGACAGAGACTCATGATATTATGTTATCATGATGATTATATTGTGTGGATTACATTTTGATATGGATTAGACCTAGAATAGGTGGTTGATTTTGATTATATATGTTTAGATAAGTCAACTGATGAGAAGATCGAATCATGATTAGACTTGATTATTTCATGGATGTTAAGTCATGATGATTATGGAATTATTATGTTTTAAACATTTTTGTATGAAAATTGTAATTAGAAATTTAATTCTTTTTATTGAGTAATGTTGCTAATTATGAATTGAAAATGTATATTACATGTGATTTTATTAACTTGGACTACTGATGCTCGAGTTAAGTTTGTAGGAAAGAGAACCATGAAATTATTTAGAGAATCAGGGCTAAACACATATGAATTGAGTAAGCCAAGGTTTAATCCAATAAGGGGTTGAAACCTCATTGTAATGTGATCTTTTTTGTAAACGTAATCTGAATGTGTGTTAATAGTTTAAAATTCATGTTGTTGTTTGGACATGTCATCGTGAATGTGATGTGTATTTTGTTTGGTGTCACTTGACACTTGTGTTGTCCATGTGGATGGTGACATGTAAAAATAGGGCTTAGGAAAGAATCACCAAACCTTATAGGATATTATATTAATTCCACTTGCATATAGATGTCTTCTAGGGATCACATCAAGTTGGAACTCGGATTTGAACTTTAGGGGTACCTTGGAGGGGTTAAAAGTGACCCTAGAGTGTATTTTTGGCCAAAATTAGTTAACCCTAAGGGGGTACCTTGGGTTAGGGATATTTTTTATCTATGGGAGAAACCTAGGTCACTATTATGACTCTCCAAAATGCCTACTCTTCAAAAGTGACAAAAATGGAGATGGCCACATGCATCTAACTTGTCCCACACTCCTTACTAAACTCACAATTAAGAGGGGAGACAAGAGGTAAGACAAAAAGCTAGATGTCATGTCTCATTATGGCTAGGTCTTGAGTACACTTTTGGGAGTCTTTTTAGAGGGTTTGGGGAGACTTAGTGGGTGTTCACCCACTCTCTAACTTTAGAGATAATTAGGGTTTGGATAGAGGAAGGATAAGGATTTGGGCTCTTCTCAAGTTTTATTTTCCCATAACACATTTGGAAGGTTGGTATCCTTTGCCATGAAGTGTTTTTTTGTTGCAAGTAGATTTGGATGTTATTATTTTATGAATATAAAATCTTGTATGGTGTTCATGTATGTAATCTTGTATAGTGTTGTTGTATGTAGATTTTGTTGTCATGTGTTGGGTTGGAAATGCATTTGGATTTTTGTATCAATTCTTGTTCTTTTGGATTGGGAGTGTTTTTCATGGGACTTAAGGCATTACTCACCTTTTGGGAAGGGAAGAAGTGGCCTTGGGTGAAGGGGTTAGTTGGGCTCTCCATTATAGTGAGAGTCTCTTCTCTTGGAGAAGAGAGATAATTTCATGGATTATGGGATCCATGAAGCCATGTTGTAAATATTATTTTGGTATAGAAATGACCAAATGTGTATATGGAAGGAATGTCAATGAATTCTTGGAAAGGCATGTGAAAAACTATTATTGAGAAATTTGAAAAAATGCAAATGACATTCTCCTCCTTGGAAAAGACCAACTTCACCCTAATTCAATTTGTTTGGAAAACTTATTTGTGAAGCCTTGGTTGGGAGTTTATTATTGTTTTGTGCATATTAGATGTTTGTGAAAATTTGGATGTGATATCTTATTTTAGCCTTAGTTCCCCAAACTCGGGGGTGGCCTCCTTGAGGCCTTGGTTGAGAGGTGAGCTTCCCATGGTTCTCATGAAATTTTTAAGTTTGAAGTCAAGATGATGGTGAAAGAAGCTTGAAAGAAACCCCTATTTGAGTGTAGTTGTGTGTAAGCAACTTCAATTTTGCATAGTTACTTTTTTTGGTATTGAAATTCATTCTTGTTGATTGTTGAAATATTCATTTTGGAAGCTTTTTCAAGTTAAATGTGAAGAGCTCTCATTCTTTATGTAATGATCCATTAAAGAAAGAAATGTTGCATACCATCCATGTATTGTATAGATTTACTATCTTGAAGATGAGTAATTGTAGTTTGTAAGATTACCATAATGTAAATGATGGATTCTCTAGTTCATGCATATTGCATTCTATTTCTTAGAGAAAGAAAAAAAAAAAAAGTTAACCATTCATGTTAGAAGGATACCTAATATTGAAAGAGAAAGGCAATATAATAGTTTCATATAATAAAAATCTTGAGGATTTGTGAATCTTAAAATCTCCATTTCAATCTCAACTCTTGAGAAGAAGAAATAACCTTAATAACAATAGCAAATCAAACTAGTTAGTATGATAATATAAAAATCAACTAATACTATTAGTCCTCTTAGTATATTTCCCTAATAAATCTATCCATATGTATACAATGGTCTATTACAAAAATTGAACCAAGAAAATCAATATGAAAGAGCTTATACCAAACAAAGCCCATGACACTTTTCAGATTTAGAGCAAAAATGCTCTCTGAAATTTGTATGAGAAAGGAAATATTCTCCTTACCACAGAGAATATTTCTTTCCTAATGTGCTCTCCCTCTAATCAAATTAGAATCCTAATCCCACTATCATAACCTTGAAATTAATCCTAAATTATAAGTTAAACTCACCTTGCCTTTTCCCATTTCCCATGGGCCCCACTCTTACCACCCTCCTTACCCTTTTTGCCTCCTTCTTGGGCGCCACTGTTGCAAAGTTTGTAAAATAAATTAAAAAAACTTTGGGGCTGCTAATATATTTCTTGGAATACCCAAAGCCTACACCACTTTTCCCATCCTCCCTTTCTGACATGTCATAAGACCTCTTCCCAAGGTCAACTCCCTCCCCTTCCTTCATCATGTGCTTGCCTTCTTCAAAAAGGGGCCGCCTTGCTTAGAAAACTGCACCACCTTGGCTGTATTGTCTATGTCATGCAAAATTTATTGCATAGGGATGGGCTAAGATAGATGATGGGCCCCCAAAACAAGTCTTTTAGACTTGCACTCTCCCCATAGGAATTCAACCCCTTCACCCAATGCATTTTGGACTTTGTGGTGAAAAAATGATAGGTTAATAAGTTAGTAGATTAGTTAGGTTAGGAGATTATTTGATAGATAGATTAGATTAATAGGTAATTACTTGATAGTTTAAGTTAGTTAATTAGGTCTATTTATTTATTATTTTTAATTCTTAATTGGGTAGCATTGTATACATATATAAATTGATTCAATGATGTAGCTTGGTTTAGTTAGTAGATTAATAACTTTTGGGTTATGAAACATGAATGGATTTATTAATATGATCTAATTTTATTGGTAGTGGAACAACATATTAAAATAATAATTAATCATTTTAAATGGATCCTTAATGTTAGTTGTTTAGTTTATTTTAAAATTGTGAGATTTGTGAATTAATTTAATAGGGATTTTGGCCTAAAGTTGATAAGCCTATTAGAGAAATGGATTTACTCAATTTATTCAAATGTATAGTTAATGTTAATTTAAATTTTATCATCATAGAAAAAAAAAAAAAGATTATGTTACTCTTGTGTTCAAGGGGTTAGGGGTTATGTTAAATTTCAATTGGAAGTTAATTTAAATTTTGTATTAGAGGATAATTTAATTGTCTTATTAAAGGTTAATTTAAAGTTGTTTTGTTAGGGGATTGATGAATTAGGATTGCATGTGTTTTCATCAAAGGAGAATGAGTTTATTAATGATGTTGGTAGGGTAGGAAATCAGATTTGATTTCAGCTATTAGATTTTAATTAATACTTGTTTGGTATAGTGAAATTGTTATTCAATTTTAAGCATGTCAATTGATAATGTTTCGTGTATGTTGTTTAAAAAAAAAGAGTAGAATATTAATTTGACTAGGTTGTGAGCTAGTAGTTAATGTTGAAAGAAAACTGGAACTAGATTTGAATGGATTCAGTTGTAATCTAGGTTAAGAGTTAAGTAAGCATTAGGTCAACCTAATTCAACATATTTTCATAACAACCAACTATCATCATGATACTAAGCATAGTTAAACATGGGATCAGAGTTAGACCAATCAGTGTTAAGCATTCAAATAACCCATGGAACAAGTTGATGCCCCAATTCTGCATCTATTTGTGACATGACCCTAATTCAGTCTACGAATATATCTTGTAACTCGAAGGTTATCTCTACCTTGCTATCACCTTTCCAACTCAACCATTGTTAGTTGTACATACTTATGTGTTTTTAAAAAAAAAAAATGTGTGTTTATTGCCCTAGTTTTGGGCATGACATTTTGGTAGCAGAGCTAGTGTTTCGAAACTAGAAACCTAACCCATTACATTTCAACTCAATTAAAAACTTAAATCATTGTGTAGAATGTCTGTGATCACCAGAGCGAACCGATGAGGCAGAGGTTGTAGAGCTCCCCATGCGGGGGCAGGGTAGGAGGATCCACCACCTCCACCACCACCACCTCCACCACCTTAGAACCCTAGCATGATATTATGGATGTTCTCCAAAATTTGATTGGGGTGATTCAGCAGAGACTACCACCCATAGTTCAGCAGTAGATTCCTGAAGGGGAAGCACATATTTCAGAGAATGAGAGAGCAGTTAGAAAAAAGAGGAGCAGGAGTCCCCAACCCAGGTCTATTGAGGGTCATGATGATCAGGAGGGTGAGTCAGTTCATCAGGTTGTACTACCATGTGAGCCTAAGATGCATGCTAGAGAGAGCCCCCTAGAGATGTTGGAGATGAGATCTGAGAGTTATTACGACTCCAACCACCCTTGTTTTTGGGATTTACTGATGGGTCAGTAAAAGAGGCCTAGTTACAGAGTTTACAATGATATTTTGGATTGCACCCTTATGGGTGTAATCTAAAGGCATGACTTGCAGTCCATCTCCTACAGGAGAAGGCTTCCACTTGGTGGGAGAAGGAGGTGTCCATATGTGGAGTGAGTATTGACACACTCACTTGGGAGACTTTTGTGGCCTGTATCCATGAGAGATATCTCTCTAAGCATTTCAGACAGAGACAGATATAGGAGTTCCATGATCTCTAGCAGAGAGGCCTCACAGTGAACCAGTATGAGAGTCAGTTTCTTGAGCTCCTTCCATATGTTGATTACATGAAGGATGAGAAATTGTGTATTCACTATTTCATTAAGGGACTTAATATGTATCTTCAGAGCACAATATGCCTAGCATTCCCTACCACATTCAGAGGGGCAGTTGAGATGGAACTTGTAGCCGAGGATATCCATACTAAATAGGAGTCTTAGGATCAGTCCCAGCACTGAAACCCCTCTTCCTAGTAGTCAAGGTAGAAGAGACCCCCTTGGAAAGGGAAATAGAATCACTCAGCAGGATCCTTTAAGGGTCAACAGTCTCAGCAGTAGAGATCCCAGTAGGATTCTAGACAGAGGCATTCACAGGGTTATCAGGGCTCTAATCCCAAATAGTGGTATTCTTAGGGCCCTAGATAGGATCATAGGACATAGACCCCTCAGACACAGTCAGCTAGGACTCAGCAGTCCTCTAGGGGTGGATATAGTGGTTCTAGTAGGATCGGAGGGTCACAGTAGTCTAGGATACATGGAGTGGAGATTTAGACTTGAGGGCCATGTTACACTTGCGGTGGTATGGGTCATTTAGCGAGAGAGTTCCCACAGGGATAGTCAGCTAGTGGTCAGAGAGGGGTTACCTCAGAGCCTACAGTTGGAGATATGGGTAGATCCCATAGATTTTTTGCAGCGTTTGATAATTGTCAAGCTGAGAACCAAGCCACGGTCATAGAGGTCATAGGTATGATTCAGGGTATCAGTTTTCCATCTTGTTTGATTTAGGAGCCACATACTCCTTTATATCTCCCTATGTAGTGGAGTATTGTGGGCTGGTGGCAATTAGACAGGATGTCAGTTGGGAGGTTGAGTTAGCTTCAGGAGCGAGAGTGTCTATTAGTTCCTTAGTTCGCAGTTGTCAGATTCAGATTGGAGACTTAATCACGATGTCTAATTTCTGCATTACCCCTCTAGGTTCTTATGATGTAGTCCTTGGCATGGATTGAATATGTGCCCATAGTGCCAAGGTGTATTTTTATCAGAAGAGGGTTGAGTGTGTTGATGATCATGACACTTCTATGGTGATATTTAGAGTACAAAGACACGTATCCCTTCCAATATTTTCTGCCATGCAGCTTAGGTGGTGCGTGCGAAAGGGATGTCAGTTATTTTCCATCACCATTAGTGATAGAGAGGAGGATTTAGGAGGGGAGTCTTCACTCGAGGATTATCCTATTCTTCAGGAGTTTGCGGATGTATTTCCTATCGAACTACATGGTATGCCTCCACCTAGGGCAATTGATTTTCACATAGATTTGGTACCAGGAGTCGAGCTAGTATCTAGAGAGCCTTACAGGATGACCACACATGAGCTCAATGAGCTGAAGATTCAATTAGAAGAGCTCTTGGAGAAAGGGCATGTCCGACCTAGTGTATCACCTTGGGGTTCACCTATGATTTTTGTGAAGAAGAAGGATGGACCACTTAGATTATGCATTGATTATTGGTAGTTGAATAAAGTAACAATTAAGAACTGATACCCACTTCCCAGGATTGATGATTTGTTTGATCAGTTACAGGGTGCCCGAGTGTTCTCGAAGATAGATCTGAAGTTGGGGTACCATCAGTTACAGATTGTGGAAAGTGATATCCACAAAACTATTTTTCGCATGAGGTATGGTCACTATGAGTTCATAGTAGTGCCATTTGGCCTCACAAATGCTCTAGTTGTGTTCATGAGCCTCATGAACAGAGTATTTTGTACATTTTTGGATAATTTTTTGGTAGTTTTCCTTGATGATATTATGATATATTCTCGCAATAAGGAGGAGCATGAGGAGCATCTGAGATAGGTTCTGCAATGTTTGAGAGAGAATCAGTTATATGGCAGCTTGTCAAAGTGTGCTTTCTTTAGACCTGAGGTGCACTATCTTAGTCATGTTATATCCAGCGATGGGATCTCTATAGACCTATTGAAGATTAGAGCTATTATGGATTGGCCAACACCCACCAGTGTCATTGAGGTCAGAAGTTTTATGAGCTTAGCAGGATATTACAGATGCTTCATGGCAGGATTTTCTAGAGTAGCTCATCCCATCACCTCCCTTCAGAGAAAGGGGAAGAAGTATGAATGGAAAAAGAAGTGTGAGAAAGCTTTCCAGGAGCTCAAGAGAGCCCTCACTAGTGCACCAATTTTAGTAGTGCTAGATCTTTTGACAAATTTTCTTATATGTACGGATGCTTCATTTGATGGTTTAGGAGTAGTCCTTATGCAGGAGGGTCATCCTATAACTTTTGAGTCTAGGAAGCTAAAGACTCATGAGCTTAATTATCCTACTCATGACCTAGAACTCGCTGTGGTGTTCATGCCTTAGTGAGATGGCAACACTTCCTTCTAGGTCACCGATTTGAGCTTCATTCAGATCACCAGAGCCTACAGTATATCTTTACATAGCCCAATCTTAATGCTAGGTAGAGGAGATGGATGGAGTTTTTGTGTGAGTATGATTTTGATGTTCATTACATCAAAGGGAAGGAGAATGTAGTTGCAGATGTCTTGAGTAGGAGGCAACATGAGCTCTCATCTATGACTTCTAGTACAGATTTGAGGGACCGCATTTTGCATCATTTGCCAGAGGATGGATTATATGTGGAGGTTTGTCAGTTTATACATTTTGAGAGACCCCTTGAGGGGATATTTGTAGAGTATTCTTTGGATTTTGATGGACTTCTACATCATAGGGGATGCATCTATGTACCTTCTATGGGTGGCTTGCGAGAGTTTATTGTGCTTGAGGCTCACAGAGCACCTTATGCAGCTCATCCAAGAGTTAAGAAGTTGCATGCCAATCTAAGGTAGTTGTATCATTGGTCGGGTATGAGATTGTGGATTGCCAGCATAGTTTCTAGATGTCTAGAGTGCCAGAGAGTGAAGGTAGAGCACAACCATCTAGGTGGGCTCCTGCAGCCACATGAGATTGCCGAGTGGAAGTGGGATACTATATCTATGGACTTCATTGTTGGTCTCCCTATGTCTTCTCACCACCATGATGTTATCTTGGTGATAGTCAACATGTTCACCAAGGTTTTCCACTTCTCACCCGTGCATACTACATTCACAGCATGAGACATAGCTCAAGTCTTTTTCTGAGATATTGTCAGACTTCATGGCATTCCCCGTAAGATCATCTCTGATAGAGAATCCTTGTTCACATCAGCCTTTTGGAGAGAGTTACATGCATCTTTGGGAACTAGGCTCAATTTTAGTACAGCATATCACCCTCAGACAGATGGCCAGACCGAGAGGGTTAACCAGGTATTGGAGGATATGTTGTGCATGTATGTGATGGAACATTAGGTCAAGTGGGAGGAATACCTACATCTGGTTGAGTTTTCCTATAATAATGGGCATCATTCTTCTATAGGTATGCCACCATATTAGGCCTTGTACGGTAGACCATGCAGGACACCACTGAGTTGGGATAGGATCAAGGATAGAGTATCTATTGGACCTCAGTTGGTCAAGGATATGGAGCAGCAGGTAGTCTTGATTAGACAGCACCTTAGAGAGGCTCAGGATCAACAAAAGAAGTATGTAGATGCGAAGAGGGTTGATCATGAGTATATGGTTGGAGATAGGGTCTTCTTGAGAGTGCGCCCGCATAAGAGTCCAATCCATTTTTGAAAGGGCTCTAAGTTAGTGCCTCACTTTTTTGGACCTTTTGAGATATTGGAGAGGATAGGACCAGTTGCCTACCATCTAGCCTTGCCACCCATCTTGTCACGCATCCATGATATGTTTCATGTATCTGTTCTACAGAAATATATTTATGATGAGTCTCACATTATAGATTGGGATGCCTTGCAGGTGGAGTTGGATGGATAGCTAGCACTGGAGCCCATTCGTATTATAGTCTGACGGACCCTTGCACTCTGAGGCCGAGAGCTGGACTAGGTTAGGGTCCAGTGGGATTGTTATGATGAAGTCATAGCTTCATGGGAGGACGTAGCATAGATGAGATCTCAGTACCCATATCTTTTTGATGAACTCCAGGAGGAAGTTCATGCCTAGTGAGGGAGGATGTGAGGCCTCACCCTAACCCATCATAGCTTTACTACTTGATCACACTTTGATACTTTATATTTTTATACATTGATACACTTTTTGATTATCCTGACAGAGACTCGTGATATTATGTTATGATGATGATTATATTGTGTGGATTACATTTTGATATGGATTAGACCTAGAATAGGTGGTTGATTTTGATTATATATGTTTAGATAAGTGAATTGATGAGAAGATCAAATCATGATTAGACTTGATTGTTTCATGGATGTTATGTCATGATGATTATGGAATTATTATGTTTTAAACATTTCTATATGAAAATTGAAATTAGAAATTTAATTATGCTTATTGATTAATGTTGCTAATTATAAATTGAAAATGTATATTACATGTGATTTTACTATCTTGAACTAGTGATGCTCAAGTTAAGTGTGTAGGAAAGAGAACAATGGAATTATTCAAAGAATCAGGGCTAAACAAATGTGAATTGAGTAAGCCAAGGTTTAATCCAATAAGGGGTTGAAACCTTATTGTAATATGATTTTTGTTGTAAACATAATCTGAATGTGTGTTAATAGTTTAAAATTCATGTTGTTGTTTGGATATGTCATTGTGAATGTGATGTGTAATTTGTTTGAAGTCACTTGACACTTATGTTGTCCATGTGGATGGTGAGATGTCAAATTAGGGCTTGGGCAAGAATAACCAAACCTTATAGGATATTATATTAATCCCACTTGCATATAGATGTCTTTTAGGGATCACATCAAGGTGGAACTCAGATTTTAACTTTAGGGGTAAATTAGAGGGGTTAAAAGTGACCCTAGAGTGTATTTTTGGCCAGAGTTAGTTAACCCTAAGAGGGTACTTTGGGTTAGGGCTAGTTTTTACCTATGGAAGAAACCTAGGTCACCATTATTACTCTCCAAAATGCCTACTTTTTAAAAGTGGAAAAAATGGAGATGGCCACATGCATCTAACTTGTCCCACACTCCTTACTAAACTCACAACTAAGAGAGGAGATAAGAGGTAAGACAAAGCCTAGATGTCATGTCTCATTATGGCTAGGTCTTGAGTACACTTTTGGGGGTCTTTTTAGAGGGTTTGGGGAGACTTAGTGGGTGTTCACCCACTCTCTAACTTTAGAGACAATTAGGGCTTGGATAGAGGAAGGATAAGGATTTGGGCTCTTCTCAAGTTTCATTTTGCCATAACACATTTGGAAGGTTGGTCTCCTTTTCCATGAAGTGTTTATTTTTTGCAAGTAGATTTGGATGTTATTGTTTTATAAATATGAAATCTTGTATGGTGTTCATGTATGTAATCTTGTAAAGTGTTGTTGTATGTAAATTTTGTTATCATGTGCTGGGTTGGGAATGCATTTGGATTTTTTATCAATTCTTGTTCTTTTGTATTGGGGTTGCTGTTCATGGGAGTTAAGGCATTACTCACCCTTTGAGAAGGGAAGAAGTGGCCTTGGGTGAAGGGGTTAGTTGGGCTCTCCATTGTAGTCAGAGTCTATTCTCTTAGAGAAGAGGGATAATTTCACGGAGTATGGGCTCCATGAAGCCATGTTGTAAATATTATTTTGGTATAGAAATGACCAAATGTGTATATGAAAGGAACGTCAATGAAGCCTTGGAAAGGCATGAGAAAAACTATTATTGAGGTATTTAAAAAAATGCAAATGGCATTCTCCTCCTTAAAAAATCTCACCTTCACCCTACTTCAATGGGTTTGAAAAACTTATTTGTGAAGCCTTGGTTGAAAGTTTATTGTTGTTTTGTGTATATTAGATGTTTGTAAAAATTTGGATGTGATATCTTGTTTTAGCCTTGGTTCTCCAAGCTCGGGGGTGGCCTCCTTGAGGCCTTGGTTGGGAGGTGAGCTTCCCATGGTTCTCCTCATGAAATTTTCAGGTTTGAAGTTAAGATGATGGTAAAAGAAGCTTGGAAGAAACCCCTATTTGGGTGTAGTTGTGTGTAAGCAACTTCAATGTTGCATAGTTACTTTTTTTTGTATTGAAATTCATTCTTGTTGATTGTTGAAATGTTCATTTTGGAAGCTTCTTCATGGTAGATGTGAAGAGATCTTATTCTTTATGTAATGATCCATTGAAGGAATAAATGTTGCATACCATCCATGTACTGCATAGATTTACTATCTTGAAGATGACTAATTATAGTTTGTAAGATTACCATAATGTAAATGATGGATTCTATAGTTCATGCATATTGCATTCTATTTCTTAGAAAAATAAAAAAAAGAAGTAAACCACTCATGTTAGAAGGATACCCAAAATTGAAAGAGAAAGGAAATCTAATAGTTTCATATCATAAAAATCTTAAGGATTTGTGAATCTTAAAATCTCCATTTCAATCTCAACTCTTGAGAAGAAGAAATAATCTTAATAACAATAACAAATTAAACTAGTTAGTATGATAATATAAAAATAAATTAATACTATTATTCCTCTTAGTATATTACCCTAATAAATCTATCTATATATATACAATGGTCTATTGCAAAAATTGAACCAAGAAAATCAATATGGAAGAACTTATATAACCAAACAAAGCCCATGACACTTTCCAAATTTAGAGAAAAAATGCTCTCTGAAATTTGTATGGGAAAGGAAATATTCTTCTTACCACAGAGAATATTATTTTTCCAATGTGCTCTCCCTCTAATTAAATTAGTATCCTAATCCCACTATCATAACCTTGCAATTAATCCTAAATTCTAAGTTAAACTCACCTTGCCTTTTCTCATTTCCTGTGGACCCCACTCTTACCACCCTCCTTACCCTTTTGCCTCCTTCTTGGGCACCACTGTTGCAAAGTTTGTAAAATAAATTAAAAAAACTTTGGGGCTAATAATATGTTTCTTGGACTACCCAAATCCTATGCCACTTTTCCTATCCTCCCTTTCTGACATGTCATAAGACCTCTTCCCAAGGTCAACTCCCTCCCCTTCATTCATCATGCGCTTGCCTTCTTCAAAAAGGGGCCTCCTTGCTTAGAAAACCGCACCACCTTGGCTGTCTTGTCTATGCCATATGAAATTTCTTGCATAGGGATGGGGCTAAGATAGATGGTGGGCCCCCAGAATAAGTCTTTTAGACCCGCACTCTCCCCATAGGAATTTGACCCCTTCACCCAATGCATTTTGGACTTTGTGGTGGGAAAATGATAGGTTAATAAGTTAGTAGATTAGTTAGGATAGGAGATTATTTGATAGATAGATTAGATTAATAGATAATTACTTGATAGTTTAAGTTAGTTAATTAGGTCTATTTATTTATTCTTTTTAATTCTTAATTGGGTAGCATTGTATACATATATAAATTGATTCAATGATATAGCTTGGTTTAGTTATTAGATTAATAACTTTTGGGTTATAAAAGATGAATAGATTTATTAACATGATCTAATTTTATTGTTATTGGAACAACATATTAAAATAATAATTAATCATTTTAAATGAATCCTTAATGTTTGTTGTTTAGGTTATTTTAAAATTGTGAGATTTGTGAATTAATTTAATAGAAATTTTGGCCTAAAGTTGATTAGCCTATTAGAGAAATGGATTTACTCAATTTATTCAAATGTCTAGTTAATGTTAATTTAAATTTTATTATCATGGAAAAAAAAAAGGATTATGTTACTCTTGTGTTCAAGGGGTTAGGGGTTATGTTAAATTTTAATTGAAAGTTAATTTAAATTTTATATTAAATGATAATTTAATTGTCTTATTAAAGGTTAATTTAAAGTTGTTTTGTTAGGGGATTGATGAATTAGGATTGCATGTGTTTTCATCAAAGGGGAATGAGTTTATTAATGATGTTGGTAGGTTAGGAAATCAGATTTGATTTTAGCTATTAGATTTTAATTAATACTTGTTTGGTATAGTGAAATTGTTATTCAATTTTAAGCATGTCAATTGATAAATGTTTCATGTATGTTGTTTAAAAAAAAGAGTAGAATATTAATTTGACTAGGTTTTGAGCTAGTAGTTAATGTTGAAAGAAAACTGGAACTAGATTTGAATGGATTTAGTTGTAATCTAGTTTAAGAGTTAAGTAAGCATTAGGTCAACCTAATTCAACATATTTTCATAACAACCAACTATCATCATGATACTTAGCGTAGTTAAACATGGGATCAGAGTTAGACCAACCAGAGTTAAGCATTCAAATAACCCATGGAACAAGTTGATGCTCCAATTCTGCATCTGTTTGTGACATGACCTTAATTCAGTCTGTGTATATATCTTGTAACTCAAAGGTTATCTCTACCTTCCTATCACCTTTCCAACTCAACCATTGTTAGATGTACGTACTTATGTGTTTAAAAAAAAAAAAAATTATGTGTGTGTTTTGCC
Organism: Thuja plicata; assembly: GCA_018584345.1. NCBI lineage: Eukaryota > Viridiplantae > Streptophyta > Pinopsida > Cupressales > Cupressaceae > Thuja > Thuja plicata. The sequence continues at coordinate 1,683,071 of MU226888.1, read as the reverse complement.
CTAGTTTTGGGCATGACATAATAACAACAACCTCTATCTAGGAGCATACAATTACATCAATAAATATAAATGAGTACAATACACCATAAAGATAAGCACGAGATGAAGTCTCTAATGCAGTCATATAAAATATACAAGTGCAAGATCCACCCACGCAATACATAAAATATACAAGTGCAAGATCCACCCACACAATACAAACTGAACCTCGATAAGGAATAATATTAACCACCCAACCATGTGGAGCCTATAGGCTCACTCCCTCGAGCTAGGTGATAGAAATCAGGGCCCACACAAGCATAAAAAGCCAAGAGTACGTAACAAGGTGGTAACTAAATCCCCAGAAGACTTGAAAATAATAGGTAAACATCAAGCATTTAGTACTACCAAAGGAGACACATAAACCAAGGGAGATGAGACTCTAGGTCACAAGTAGGGTTAGTGTTATTTCATAGCCCTCACCCCTTGGGCTACCTTAGCAGTCTCTTTGGACCACAACCCCCAAGAGGCATAAGTGGAACCAAAGAGCTCTCATGCAAACAAGATAGTTTGATTATACCATCTCAATTGGAAACTTCTTCCACTCCCATCCCTAGCCTATACTAGTGCTAGAAACATGGATGAGGCATAAAATTAATAATATTTAATATGTATTCCCCCTATTCTTAGTTCATTTATTTATGTTATGACTTTATTAAACAAAAATCAATGATTTACCCTAGAAACCACTTAGGACCCTTAACCCCATTAGATACACTCACCTACTATACCTAAGTTCCTTACCCATAAGATAAAATTATAAAAAAATCTATGTGTGTACCATAAATCATGATGATTGCACAAATATAATATAATTTAATAACAAGTATAGGTTTAGGAATCTATATATTTCCCCCTTGCATTGGGCAACACTAAACCCTAATTAGGTACTCAAAGCATAAAAAAGGAACATAGATTTAAAAAAGCATCCAATCCATAGAATATGATTAATTCATAGCCATACAAAGCATTTATGATAGAGAAAACATCATAAAAAGTAACAAAAATACCTTTGGTATAAACCCAAAACCCTACAAGAAAAATATTGACCAAAATCCATATTTTGCACACTTGGACATTGTCCATGCACTCTTGGGCTTAAGTGTTGCACACTTGGGCTCATTGTATGTGCACTTGGGATACAGTTTGTGCACTTGGACTCTATTATTGCCTAGTTATCCTAGAATGGGGTAGTTTGGATTGGGTTTGCAAAATGGCCTTAATTGGGTTGTTTATAAACCTTGGAAGAAAACTATGAGAGAGACCCAAATTGATATCTCCCAATTTTACTTCTAAAAATCCAATTAGCCAATCTCATAACATGCATTTAGAAAGTACAATATTCAAAATACATAAATATTTAGAAAGTAAAATATTCAAAATACATAAACATGAAGGAAAAATACACAAAAAATTTCATTTACATACACTACCATTTCTAGAATTCAAAGGAAACTTCACAATCATCACAAACAAAATAGATAAAAAATAAAACAACATAATTGGTGTAGGGAACCCAAGGCATAATTGATATTATTTTCATTATAATAATAATGGATCCTTGAGATCATCACACTTTTGTTTTGATCCAATTATGTGGTCAAGGTTCCCTAAGGTACATCTATAAACCTTGGGACACCTTAGTCCATTTGGATCCTTAGATGCATTTGATAAGTGTAAATAAGTGTTATAGGAGTTTGAAGTGTAAAATTGTTAAATCCAAGGATCTTGGGTCATTTTTATCATATTTGATAATTTCATGGTCATAGGAATCTAATAGAGGTCATTTTGGGTTCAAAGAGTGTAAAATGCAACAATGTTGTAAAGTTGTCAAAATGCTGTCAATGTTGCTTGAGCAACTTTTCAAAAAGTTGCTCGAAAAGTTCAAATATGCTTTCCAATGGTCATAAAAATCCATGGATCAGTTGGATCTAGGATTTTATGGTAATTTAACATGTCCAAGCCTCTCCAATAGGGTTGGAAGTTGCATACAAAAGTTTGATGCAGATTTGAATAAGATAACTAGATTTCCTTGAGCAAATTTTTTGTGTACGGGTGTGTACGGATTGGTAGAGTGGAATTAATTCCATGATCAGATAGCCTGGTGATTCTAGTCTTCAAATAATTTTATTTGGTACCAAGTGGAGCTGTGGAATGAAAGTTACAAACATTTTGGTAAAAGTCGTCCAATAAGGCATCAAATCCAGGCCTTTTGTACAAATGGAGCCCTAACTTGACATTCTCCAGGGAAAATCCATGACCTCTCAGGAAATCCAAGTTAAGGGTGTATGTTTAATGATTACAAAGGCTCAAGACAAGATCTAGTGTTTTTTTATTTTTAGCATCAAGCCCTAGGCCAAATATCTTAATGTATTTAGCTAGTCAAACATGTGCAGTCATAAACAATTCGACTGGAGGGATAAATTGAAGGGTTTATTTAGATCATTTGGGGATAGTAGAAGACTTCCTAATTCTTGTTTCCATTCTATGAACCCGTCATTGACCATTTTCATTTTAAACCAAGTCTAATCTGGCCAATTAGGCCTGTGTACTTTGTAAGGGTTTAGTGATGCCAGAGTAGAGTTGGACTTTGAGTCTTTGGGGATATTAGTTACTCCATAAAGGGTATCTAGAAACATTCTTCTTTCATTTTGTTCCCTCCATAATCAAAAGTTGTGTTAGAAAAACCTCTTGGATATGGCTACAAGGATTTATAGAACAATAAGTGTTTGGGTGATTGTGAGTGTGTAGGAATAAATTTGGGTGGGTGATTCCCTATCCATATGACCCTAGTAAGGTGTTTTGACCATTGGATTGATTGGTTGAAGCCACTAGTGAAGAGTTCACACTTTGGCTTGATTTTAGGGAAAGTGTCCCTAGGACATAAATTGGAAGGAACTTATTTATAACCTTGTAGGTTGTATTAAGTTAAGGAAGGTGTCAAGACCTATTGGAAAAGTTGAAATCCATCCTATAGAAAGGTTGGTGGAGTCAGATTGAACCAAGATAAAGGTTGAAGAGTTGTGAAAGAGATTGTGCATCTCTTGGTCTTCTCATTATGCTCTTTGCATCATGTGGTATCATAGCACTAGGATTGTTCTTGGAAAAAGGAATTGCACTATGGGAGATACGACAAAAGATCCAGAGGAAGAAGAATTTCCCTCAAGGATGAAAAATATAGAATTGGTGAAGATAGTGAAAGAGCAAGCTGCTAGAACAAGGAGACTTGAAGCAGAATTAGAGATGATGAAAATAAAACAAGAAATAAATGTTGTTGAGGAGTCAAAAGAAGAGGAATAAGAGTCTCCTATTCATAATAGAGGAGAGATACCTACTAATCAGATACCCTTACTAGAATCCCTTGAAAGAGTTTGGAGGAAAGACAAAGTGGATCTACCAATGTTTTGTGGAAAGATGAATCCAGAAGAATGTATGGACTTGATAGAGGCATTAGAAAACTAATTTTAATGTGAAGATGTATCTAAACATCAGAAGGTGAAGTTGGCTAATTAAAAGATGAAGGGTCCAACCCTTAGTTGGTGCAACTTCATGCAAAGTGAGCGGGTAGAAGAAGAAAGAAACCCTATCACCACTTGGAAGAAGACAGTGAGTGAGATCAAGAAATAGTATGTCCCTGAGGACTATGAAGTAGTCCTACACAATAAAATTCAAAATATAAGACAAAAAGACCTTAATGTGAGTGCTTATATAGAAGAGTTCCATAGAATGACTCTTAAAGGCAAGATACCAGAGAATGAGAAACAAAAATTGGCAAGATACTTGAATGGTGTCAAGTTCAGTATTCAAGATGAACTTAGCTTGATCAACTCAGAGACAGTACACAAGTTATATCAAATGGAACTAAGGTTTGAAGAGGAACAAAGAAGAAAAGGTGAAGAAAATAGTAGAGGTAGAGGGAACAACTTTAGAGGCAGAGGAATATTCAATGGTTGATGATCATTTTCAACAAGCCAAGACAAATCCAAAAATCAGGGATCAAAGGGAGAGACAAGTAGCAGAGGTTCTTTCAAAGGTAGGAGATCAAACAATAGGGAAAGATTTGGTGGAAGAGAACCTAGTTTCTCACTAGTTAGTGTTTCACTTGTAACCAGATTGGGCATCAATCTTTTAGCTGTCTTGAAAATCTTGGCACACATAGACAAGGAGGATATAAAAGGGTGCAGTTGACATGAGAGGATGATAGTCATAGTGTGTCCTCTTATCACACCACAACTTCAAGGCCTAGAAATCCAGAGCAAGGAGATTTCTCATGATTCAAAGAACACTCCTAAGAGTACCTACCACCTTAGAGACACCTCAAACAAATTCACTATTGAGGACAAGTTGCAAGGTGAACAATAAGGTATAAAAAGTTATTGTAGATTATGGATCCATTGATAATATTGCATCTAAAGAGTTAGTTGATAAGTTAAAACTACAAAGGATCCCTCATCCATTTCCTTATAGAGCCTCATTGTTGACAAAAGAGAAACAAACCCTCATTTGTGAACAAGTTTGGGTTGAGTTCAACATAGGAGAGTATGTAGACAGATTTCTATGTGATGTCATAGAGATAGATGCATGTCACCTATTGTTAGGAAGACCCTAGAAATTTTATGTGAACGCAAAACATGATGGGAAACCTGATGTGTATACCATAACTAAAGGTGGTGTTGAGTATGTTATGAATCCACTTCCTGATGAGGGGAAGGAAAATCATGTTGTAAGTAGTATCTTCTGTGAAGGAGAGAAGGAGTTCATGAAAGTATAGAAGAAGAAGGACACACCTTTTTTTGCATTGGTTTTTAGACCTCAGAATTCATCCTTAGAGAAGCCAAAGATCAACGAAACAGGTAGAGATGTAGGACCTAAAGAAGTTAGACTTGTTGGATCATTACAGTGGTCTGATTGTAGAAAGTACACCAAAGACTTTACCACCTTAGAGGGAAGTAATTCATTGCATAGACCTCATACCAGGGGCTACCCTTCCAAACAAGGTAGCCTACAAATTGACCCCTGAACAAAACCAAGAAATAACAAGACAGATTGAAGAATTGTTGTCCAAAGGGTTCATTAGGAAGAGTGTGAGTCCTTGTGTAGTAATTGTAGTACTAGCACCTAAAAAGGAGGGTACATGGAGATTATGTATGGATTTAAGGGAAATTAATAGGATAACCATAAGATATAGGTTTCCTATGCCTAGAATAGAGGATATAATGGATTGTTTAGGGGGTGCAAGCTATTACTCCAAGGTGGATCTCAAAAGTGGTTATCAACATATAAGAATCATGGGTGGAGATGACTGGAAAATAGCATCCTAGACCACACATGGTCTTTATGAAAGGCTTGTAATGTCTTTTGGTCTGTCCAATGCTCCGAGTACATTTATGAGGCTTATGAATGAAGTATTGAATCATTTTCTCAATAAATTTATTTTTGTATATCTTGATCATATTTTGATTTTTAGCAGGAGTAAGGATGAACATATCAAGCATTTGGACATGGTACTGAAGAAACACCATGAGGAACAATTGAAGATCAATTTGGAGAAGTGTGTATTCCTTCAAGAATAACTTGTGTTCTTAGGATTTTTGATATCAAAGAATATTCTCAAGATGGATCTTTCTAAGGTTGAGTCCATCCTCAATTGGCCACCACCTACTATTGCTTCAGAGGTAAAATAAATTTCATGGTTTGTGTAGTTTCTATAGAAAATTTATTAGAAACTACAATGGCATATGCACTCCCATCATAAATACCATTAAAGGTGGAAGAAAATGTACTTTTGTGTGGAAAAATGAGGCTAATGAATCATTTGAGTTTCTAAAAAGGAAGATTGCAGAGAAACCCATCCTAGTTCTACCAGACTTTCACAAAGCCTTCACAGTGGAATGCGATGCAAGAAACAAAGCTATTGGTGGGTTTTTGAGAAAAGAAGGTTGACCAGTTGCCTTCTTTAGTGAGAATTTGAATGAAGCTAAGAAGAAATATTCAACCTATGATCTTGAACTATATGCCACGGTTCAGTCACTTAGGAAATGGAGGCATTATTTTTTACCCAAAGAATTCATTTTCTTCACTGAGAATCATGCTCTTAGTTTTTTCTGAATAGAAAAGAAAAGCTTCACCATAGGTGTGTAAAATGGATGGAATTATTACAATATTATACCTTCACAATCGAACATAAGAAATGGATTTTTAATAAGGTTGTTGATGCTCTTAGTAGGAGACACCTAACCATTCAGACTATTCAACTAGAAAGTGTTTGAATTCATGCTATGAAAGATATGTATGCCATAGATGAGGACTTCAAGGAAGCCTATCAAGTTTGTACTGACATGACAAAGAGATATGACATTGCATTTTCAGAATTCCTTGTGTAGGATGGATTACTTTTCAAAGGAACTTTGTTGTGTGTACCAACAGGATCCATAAGGGAAAACATCATTAAAGAGAAGCATTTTGGGAGTTTAGCAGGGAACTTTGGTGTAGATAAAATAATGGAACTTGTAAGGAGATTACATCACTGGCCTAAGTTGCAGATAGATGTCAAAAAATTTGTGGAGATTTGTTTAGTTTGTCAACAAGCAAAGGGCCATACATCAAATGCAGGGTTGTAGACTCCATTGCCTATCCCTTCAAAGCCATGAGATTCAGTAAGTATGGAGTTTGTCCTAGGTCTTTCTAAGACCAAAACAGGATTTGATAGTATTTATGTAGTAGTGGATAGATTTTATAAAATGAAAAACATTATACCATGTAGAAAAACTCATGATCCATCTCACATAGTAGGGTTATTCTTCAAGGAGGTTTTTAGATTTTATGGCTTACCCTTGTCAGTCATATCTGATAGAGACCCTAAATTTTTGGGACATTTTTGTAGAAAATTATGGAGAAATCTTGGAACTAATGTGTCTTTGTCATCAACATATCATCCAAAGTCTAATGATTAGACAGAAGTTATCAATAAGTCTCTTGGCAATATTTTAAGATGTCTAACTCAAGAACATGGAGCCACTTGGGATTCCATTCTGGTCCAAGAAAAATTATCTTACAATGATTCGGTTAATAGGAGTACTATTTTGACTCCTTTCCCAATTGTGTATGGTGTTCACCCTAGGGGTGTATAGGAAATCAAAGATGTGAAGGACATGGAGAAGAGAACTTCCTTGGCAGAGGATTTTGCTAAACTGATGAAGGATATCCATGAATAGGTGCAAACAAAATAAAACATACCACTGAAAAGTATAAAGAGAATGTAGAAAAGAAGAAAAGAGATTTACAATTTAAAGTGGGGGATATGGTGATGATTCACTTTAAGAAAGAAAGACTACCTAAGGATAAGTATACTAAACTCATGATGATTAAAATAGGGCCTTTCAAAATCCTAAAGAAATGTGGAAATAATTCTTACAAGATTGACTTATCATCTCATATTGGTTTATCTCCTATTTTTAATATTGATGGAATCTATGGATATAAAGGTCATGGCAGTGATGATTGTGTTGCAGTTGATTCAGATTCCCCACAGGATGAAGTGTTGAAATATTTACCCACACCAACCATTCCAAATATTGAAGGAATTCTAGACAAAAGTGTGAATAAAAAAACTAGGAGAACCACTTACTATGAGTATTTGGTCAAGTGGAAGAATCAACCTCTAGAAGATGCCACTTGGATGACCCTTGAAGCAATCCAAAAAATAGGCTTTGAAATTGAAGACTTTCCAACTCAAGAGACTTGAGTTTGTTTTGTCTTGAGGAGTATGGTGCAGGGCACCCAAGGAATAATTGATTTTCTTTTCATTGTAATAAGGATGGATTCTTGAGATCATCTCATTTTTTTTTATCCATTTGTGTGGTCAACGGTCCCTAAGGTACATCTATAAACCTTAGGACACCTTAGTCCATTTGGATCCTTAGTTGCATTTGACGTATGTAAATAGGTGTTCTAGGTGTTTAAAGTGTCAAATTGTTAAATCCAAGGATCTTGGGTCATTTTGATCATATTTGATCATTTCATGGTCATAAGAATCCAATAGAGGTCATTTTGGGTTCAACAAGTGTAAAATGCAACAATGTTGCAAAGTTGTCAAAATGTTGTCAATGTTGCTTGAACAACTTTTCAAAAAGTTGTTCGAGAAGTTCAAATATGGTTTCCAATGGTCATAAACCTCCATGGATTAGTTGGATCTATTATTTAAGGTATTTGAACATTTCCAATCCTCTACAATGGGGTTGGAATTTGTAGACAAAAGTTTGATGCAAATTTGAATAAGATAACTAGATTTCCTTGAGCAAATTTTGTGTGTATAGACATGTATGGATTGGTAGAGTAGAATTAATGAAATGATCAGATATCCTAGTGAGTATAGTTTTCAAATAATTTGATTTGGTCCCAATTGGAGTTGTGGAACGAAAAATACAAACATTTTGGTAAAAGCACTCCAGTAGGGCATCAAAACTAGGCCTGCTGTACAAATGGAGCCCTAAGTTGACATTCTCCAGTGAAAATCCATGATCTCTTGGGAAATTCAAGTTAGTGGTGTATGTTTAATTATTCTAAAGGATTTGGATGAGATCTAATTTTTTGATATTTTTAGCATCAAGCCTCAGGCTAAATATCTTAATGTATTTAGCCAATCAGACATGTGAAATCATGAACATATGAACAATTTGATAGGAGGGATCAATTGAAGGGTTGATTTAGATCATTTTTCAGATAGTATAATACTTCCCAATTCCTACATCCATTCTATGAACCCATCATTTACAACTTTCTTTTTAAACCAAGCCTAATCTAGCCAATTAGGCTTGTTTACTTTGTAAGGGTTTAGTGGCGCCATAATAGAATTGGACTTTGAGTTTTTAGGGATTGTATTAAATCCATAAAGGGCATCTAAAAACATTCTTATTTCATTTTTTTTCCTCCATAATAAAAATTTGTGTAAGTAAAACCTCTTGGATAAGGCTACAAGGATTTATAGGACAACAAGTATTTGGGTGATTGTGAGTGTGTAGGAATAAATTTGGTTGGGTGATTCCATGTCCATAGGACCCTAGTAAGGTTTTCCAACCATTAGATTTATTGTTTGAAGACACTGGTGAATATTTCACACTTTGGCTTGAGTTTAGGGAAAGTGTCCCTAAGACATAAATTCAAAGGAACTTGTTTATAACCTTGTAGGTTGTATTGAGTTAAGGAAGGTGTCAAGACCTATTGGAAAAGTTGAAATACATCCTATAGAAAGGTTGGTGGAGTCAGATTGAGCCTAGATAAAGGTTGAAGAGTTTTGAAAGAGATTGTGCATCTCTTGGTCTTCTCGTTGTGCTTTGTGCATCAATAATCCTTACATTACATAGTCTCATTTATCAAAACTCTGAATAGATATTAAAATATACAAATAACATAAGAATACATAGATCAATTCCCTTGGATCAAAGCCTACCTCTGGTCCAACATAGAGTCCACAAGTTATGAAGTAGAGGAAGATCTAATCTAGTAGAAATCCACTCCAAAAATAATCCATTCCAGAAGCAATCCAATCTAGAAGAAATCAAACTCTTTTTCTCTCAAATTCATAAGATACTCACACAAAGTGACTAGAAATAAAAACCTTCTCAACCCTAAAAGAAATCACAAGAAATAAACATCAACAACTATCTACAAATTTCCTGACTTCCCTCCTCCATTTCCTCCTTGCAAAAACTATATGAAAATCATGAAAATTATTCCATATTAATTTCCTTGGAAGGAGTTGTACGAGAAGAAACCACCTTTCCATAACCAATATTATAAACTATTGGTTAATTAGAGGGATATGGAAACCATATCTCTCATTAATTACCATAGTTTATAATATGAATTTCTAATATTATAATTATCTCATATTTATGTAATAGTAAATATACCATAAATGACATTTACATAACTGATTATTTAATAAATACAATACTTTTACTGTTTACCTACCAATATAGAAATATAATTAAATATCTATACCTATGCATATATACACTTATACATATATGTGTGTACCCATATATATATACACATATATACCTAAGAGGTATTATTAATCCAAGGTACAAATAAGTCACATTACATAAATATTTAATAATAAGGAACTAATACCTTAGCCAAATTCTCCATAATTAATATAATCATTTATATGTTATTAAATATAAAGCAATAAAGGTGCAAATACTCTATGTAACCCGGTAAATATAAAGTTCAAATTATAAAACACATCTCCATACATAATCAATCAAAATTAACCAAAGTCAACATAATACATCTAGGAAATAACTCCTGACCAATTAAGTGTCATGCCCAAAAGTTGAGCAAAAACACACGAACAAAAATTTTTAAATAACGCATTAAAATGGAATACAAAAACAACACAAGGGTAACATGTGCACGCAAACGGTGCAAGAGTAAACGATAACCAGAATAGGTCACAAGGAGAGGAATAGCTTTCACCGCTATCCTAAGGGATGTCTAAAGTTTCCAACTGGAACTGCACGCAAACCGATGTAGTTGACCAAAAGTCAACTAGAGTTGACTAAAAGTCAACTATACTCTGACAAGAGGGAAAGGTACAACTAGGGTTTGCTTAGTCCCAAAGGAAAAGTCGTACATGCAAAATGAGACAGTTTGACTAAAAGTCAACTAGGGTTGACCAAAAGTCAAACATCCCTTGTAATATGTGAGGAGGGGTCTCAAGGGTCTACTAAGCGCTATGGAAGTCATAGACACGCAAAATGAGGCAGTTGACCGAAAAAAGTCCACCCATGTTGACCAAAAAGTCAACTATCTCCAAAAGGCTCAAAACTGAAACCCTAGGGTCCAGAGGCCGTAAGGAGCGCTGGGTTCCAAAACTGAGACCAACAGACAAGGTTTGACCATGGTTGACCAAAAGTCAACCATGTAGAAAAATGGTCGAAGGTAGCGATAACGCCCCTAAAAGAAGTATATCGCGAAGCTCAAGGGGTTGAAATGACCCCCAAATCTAAAAAATGTTATCTGGGTTATAATTTTGAACAAATAGTTAATTATATAATTAACGTTCTAATTCTTAAATTTACCTATATAATTAATTAAAAGCCTAACAATAAAACTCACTAAAAATAAATAACTATCCCATACCTGATTACCACAAAGAAATATAACCTACCCAAATAGCAAATTAATCTTTAACCTAAAATCTAAAAATATTGCATAAATAAGAAATCAAGTTTTCAAAATAATAACAAAAACATTATTAAAATATAATTTAAACTAAATCTAATTTTTAAAAAAATATCTATGAAGCAAATCTAATTTTAAAATATGATTTTATTTAAAACAGATCTTTACAAATAAAAAAAAACATTCAATTTAATAAAATCCTAAAACTTATTAACATTACTTCCTATGCAAA
>MU226888.1:1646387-1660435 GCA_018584345.1 Thuja plicata | reverse complement strand
ACATTTATACATTTAGATCCATATAAAACATCAACATAAGCTGCAACTAAATCAGAACATAATCATCTCAAAAGTACCCTGATTACAAAATTAGGTGCTGAATATATAACACAGGATTCCACCGATCTTCAAAAGTATGAAAAGTCTCTCTGATAGTCAAAGTATGTGAAAGCATAAACTACTGAAAGCATGAAAACAAAATAGTAAACTATAACAGTCTAGTGTAGGTCTCACACTAAGGATCTTTTGAAATCCAAACATAGAAAGATCAAGTTGATCATCCAAAAACACTGATAAATCAAAATGCATCCACCTTAATACCAAAATCCAATTAATTAATCAAACCCAAAATGCCAACATCTTGAAAAATAGGAAAATCACTTACAAGACCATACCGTGAATCTCTTGAAAACCAAACATAACAAGGTAAACATAGATAAATAAAAATGAAACCAACTAAATAAAAAGACTACTATCAAATAAAAGGATCACGACAAGGGTTGACATGAAAATCATGCTCAAATGGGCAATAGAGAGCTAGATATGGACTTCCTAACAGAATGACCAAAGAAGAAAGGACATCATCATTCTTCATTCAGAACGATGCCAAGGGATGACTTAGGTGGTCCTTGCCACTATCTCCCATCAACAACCATCAAGGATTTTGAGGGCACACTTAGACCTGCAGAGCCAGTGGATTTGATGTCTGGTACATGCAAGCTTACTGATGCAGAGCATCATAAAAAATAATCAGATCTTATTATAGAACAAACATGCATATGCATATATCTATATCAAGGAAGATAGTACAAATAATTATGGGGATCAAGACATCATGTGGACCTCACTGGGTGAGTAACTACGACTTTGTCCCTCATCATAAAAATATGCCATGTATATATCATCATCATAAAAATATAAGAGATAATCACTAGGGTAATCTTTAAGAAACCTCCCTCCCTTCAAAAAAGGTGTAAAAAATTGGCAAAATTTAGAAAACTACAGAGGAAATTATTAATTTTATTGGCGAAATTTTTTTCTTTTCAAAGAAAAATAATAATCTCATTTGGAGAATTGTGTTTTTGTTTCAGAACTAGCAAAATATATATTGGCAAATAAAAAATAGTATTTATAGTATAAAAAATATATATTGGCGAATAAAAAATAGTATTTATAGTATAAAAAATATATATTGGTGAATAAAAAATAGTATTTATAGTATAAAAATATATATTGGCGAATATTCAAAACATAACGATAAGACTACGTGTCAATTTGGGTGCTACGTGTATTTTACTGATGACCATTTTGTGAGGATGGTTTGCATAGCTTCGGCAGGCTAAATGGAGGGTCGGTGGCTAACGGTTACAAAGATACTCAATGGTCATGTTGATGGTGTGCATTACTTCGGCTGTTATGTTGGCGGTTTAGAGTTGTAGGCCACGAAGATATGCAAAGGTCAAGTAAGTTTATGTTTGACAGTTTGGCATTTGCGTAGCTTCGACACAGTTTTTGGTGACTGGTGAAAGTGTGCATAGCTTTGGTAGGCTAAAAGGAGGGTTGATGTTGATAGTTACAAAGATACATAATGGTCAGGTTGACGACATGCGTGACTTTAGTAGTTATGTTGGTAGTTTGGAGTTGAAGGTCGTGAAGATACACAAAGGACAATTTGACAGTGTGTGTGACTTTGGAAGTTATGATTGCAGGTAGGATATGGGGGTTACAAGGCCACGCTGGCAGTTTGCGTAAATTCATCGTGAAGTTACAGTGACATTGAACACTGAAGTGCAATTAATGAGACTTATCGACACCAAGATTTTGATTAGACATTAAAAAGGATAATTGGTACGAGATATGAGCTGTGATTTGTAAACATTCATTATTTTTCTTTTTGGAGTCAAGTCACCTTATGTGAAACATTCCTTCAAAATTTAATGCGGCTGCCAAGTTGTCAGTTCAAAATTTAAAATCGCAGCTAGGATATGGTGGCTCCGAGGATACGCTGGCAGTCTGTGTAACTTGAGTAGTACATAATCTAGGCTAAGATTTTGATTAGACATTAAAAAGGATAATTTTATGGGATATGAGTTGTGATTCATCAACATTCATTATTTTTCTTTTTGAATTTGGAGCCAAGTTACAAAGGATACAAATGTCTGCAATTTTTTTATCGATATTCATTAATTTCCTTTTCCGAGGAAAGCCACCTTACGTGAAACATTCCTTCAAAATTTATTGTGGCTGGCAAGTTGGTGATTATTTTCTTTATATACTCCTCGGTAGTGAAATTGCATAACACATGGCACTTTCTAAATTTCTAAATTTGGAATCTTGGATGACAGAATGGGTCTTCTAGTAGCTGAGGGATTATCAAATGAGAACGTAAAACCTGTTATCCAACCAAATTTGGATATGGAGGAGGAGATTCAGAAGGATGTCCTCAGTCATCTTATGTCTGCAGCATGGGATCATGCTACCAGTTATGTCAGATACCAAAGCAACATGTTCAAACTCAAAGTAGAACATGACAAGGCAAAGATGCACGCCATTTTTTATGATCATGGCTTCGACCAGGAGGGGTTCCAGGAGAATATCATCTGGTTATTTGCTAGTCTACACATCGATTGATCTTTTTTTCTTTGTGGATAGTATTATTATATTATAGTTTATACTATAACATATTAACAAATTACTATTAGTCTATTAGTATTAGGATAAGTAGGAGTCGACCGTCGGACTAGGATTTTATAATTTCCTCTAAAATTTCAATGTGTCTTAGGAAATTTTTTGTTACTTGTAATTTGTAAATAAAAAATTCAAATATACTTTTCATTTTGGTTTTGGAAATGGTTGGAAGCTTGTCGCTTCTCCTTCTCGGGAAACCACAACCGTTTAGAACTTCAGTCACTCAGTGAATCTTAATTAGTGATCCAGTTACCAGTATTATGTATACCTAATACTATTTATTGAATTTAATAGTAATACTGTATAAATATGAGAACTAGAAGACTCTTTTTCAAATAGTGTTACTATTTTTAGTTTTACATGTTATTTGCTAATACTTCAAATTTCAATACTAAATAGTCAATACAGTAACATTATGTGAATCATAAAATTGAATAATAGTTTTATAAATTAAAAAATATGTAAATTGTAATTATTAATTAACTTGGAATTTGAATTATCTGTAAGTGTGAACTATGATTCTGTATAAAATTATAAATACCTATTAACTGGTTTAGAATGCTAAATCACGATTCACTTCACTGACTAAATGAGAAGTCTGACGCTTCTAAAATCTAAATCTCACATGGCACATGGAAATTTGCAACCCACTCCAAGCTCTGAAGTTACACCTGGCTATTTTGTAACTTCTCAACGGTTAATTTATTATGATGGTGATGGGTTCCGAAGTTACGCCTGGCTGTTTTGTAAGTTCGTAACTTCTCAATGGTTAAGTTTTTATGATGGTGATGGGTTCTGAAGTTATGCCTGGCTGTTTCATAACTTCTCAATGGTTAAATTTTTATGATGGTTAGGGGTTCTAAAGTCCTGAATAACTTTGTGCATAACTTCGTAAGGTGTTGAAAAGTGAGAGTAAGTTTCATGCCATGTGGAAAATGTCGAAGAATGGAATGTTTGCAGAGCTTCAGTAGGGTTTTTTAGCCATTTGTGATGGCAGTTACAACTTACAAAGTAAAAGTGTCATCCCAGGCTATGTCGTAACATCTCAAGCTTTCATTTCCCTAGTCAGTTTAACAGTCCCAAAGTTTTGGAAAAGGTGTTGCGTGACTTTGCAAGTCTCAAAGTTTTAGGATCTTAAATTCAAAGGGCCAAGGGCCAAGGCCCCTGATTTACAGGTAGCAATTTATCAAAGTTGAGATAGGGACCTAGGGTTATATGTACTGTTAGTCTAACTTTGGCAACATGCTAATTATTTTCTCTTGGATCACCGCCAAATCTATGCTGGAAGTGACAGTTGACAGTGACACTTTTCTGAAAAAGGTAATTACTAATTTCATGCGTGTGCACTTGATGAGATTTTAATTTTTAATAGAGTAGGTGGCCTAGTGGCTAGTTGTGAGTTTCTTATTATTTATTAAAGATAGTTCACACTTCATAGAGCATCCATAATTTTTAGATTCAAAGAGCAACAGAGAGTTGAAACCTTTAAGTGCAAAAAGGATCTTACTACTTAGAGTTTAGTATACATAAAGAATGGAAGAACAAGGATCTCCCAATTTTTTTGTAGTACCAGGAAAGAGTTTGCCTTCAAGAACAAAGAGGCCAAACATATACACTAAAGAATGGATGAAAATATTGCCTGGATCCTCAAATTTGCAATCAACTAACGCTTATGAATAGAGGGACCCTTATGCATTTTGCAGGGATGCTATCTGCCCAAACACAATTGCGTATGATCTCTTCATGTATTTATATAACAATAGATTGAGAGGCCCTCATGTTTCAAACCCATGGGATAGGAAATTGGGAAATTTGATAGTACCTGAGGTATTTTTGGATGTAGACCTCATGAAAAGACTAATTGAAGCATGCAATCCAGTGACACAAGATTTCCACAAGTAGGACAAGTCTATACTCTACATGTTAGAGAGAGCAACTTTTATTCAAGCTTTCAACCTTCAGAGACCTATGAGTGTGGATATTGACCTAGCAGAAGAGGAGGCCCTATTTCATAGACAGAAAAGTTACTACACTAGAAGGGTTATGAGGAAGCATATTCCTAGAAAAAATAAAGAGGTAGGGTTGTTGTCAAAGAAGGTTGCAGATTCATTTGATATTGAGATTTTTTTTTCCCTATTTCCAGAATACCATCTATGGTCTACACAAAGTTATTGGAATAGATGGAGGTTTGACAGTGACTCCTAACATTTATGTCATGGCTAAAAATGTTTAGGACTTGTACACCAACAAGGATTTTGATTATGTGGGCACATAATCAATGTAATGCACACTAATTTGATGATGGCAAAGAATAATTTGAAAATCTTCAAGTTAAATCACTACTCCATGGTGATGCACCTGATCCTCTATTGCAATATTGGCTACATCAACCCAAAGCTCATCAATGAGACCAAGAATGTAGGAGGAACTATTTCACTTCAGCTCTGGACTAGGTTATGGGATAGAAGTCACCATTTCTATAATTTCATTTCTTTTTATAGTGATTTTGTGGATCCAATAATGAACATGTTAGGTATTGTGAGGAATAAATTTCCTTTACTAGTTAGAGAATTGCTTAGACCCCTAGCATTTAAAATTGACGATGAAATTAACAACAATTGGGGTGATTTGTTTTTTTTAAAGAATTTTTTTGTTATGAGAGTGTATGCTTTCCCTCAACCTCCACACTTACTGCCAAAATATGTCCCAGAAAGATTGGCAATAGTAGAATTCCTGTGGCAGCTTATCATGATGGATAGAGAACACTTAGGCCCTAAAATACATAAGGGAACCTTTCTAGTAAGGAGGTTCCACAAAGGGCATTTCTCTATAGGTAAAGATGTTGTGGACCAAATCCATGAATTCTTGATACAATTCAGATTTCCCTGTGCTAAAGCAAGGATGTATGACCCTGAAGACTTCATTAGAGGAGCATTGAGAGAAATGAGGAATCAAAATTTGGCTCCAAATAAGCCTATGGAAGATGAGGATGCTATTAGAAATGTGCTCAGTGAAGATATCTATGAGGAGAGAACCCTTAAATAGAAAAATATTGCAAGGGTAGGGGAAGAATTGAAAAAGGAAGACCCTACCTTCCCTAATTTCTTTCCTGATCTCAAATACATGCCGAGTATTGACATGTGTATAGAGAATTACGAAGATATTATGTCTAAATTGATAGACATCCCTGAGAGAAGGAGGAGGATAGAATAAACCCTAAGGAAGTTGAACCTGATGTGGTGTTTATGGTAGAAACAAAACAAGATGATGAATCCACATCTAAGCAAGGGCCATCAAAGAAACAAAAATTGATGAATGTACCACAAAAGGCAAGGCAAAAGGTGCTACAAATCCTGCCAGGTAATTGCAATTACTTTGCTGACTTAAGACAAAAAAAAATTGACATCACAGGCAGAAGAGGGAGAAAATGACCTAGATGAGTTAGAATTGGTTGTAGCTAGATTGGATGATAGGTTCATCCAAGCTAAAGAGTTTATAGATGATGATGAATTCATCAAGTCTGATGAGTTTAAAATTTTTCTCTTTAGAGTTAAGCATAATGAATTAACATTGTCTTTGAAACCAGGGGAATCACAAGAAAAGACTGTTGAAATGATTGAAAAATTACATGCATATGATCCCAATAGTGAAACATTAACTATGGATGAGGAAATAGATCTTTTCAAGAGAAGTGACATGTTACTAATCCCTAGATGGGACTTGGAATCGTCATTCGTAATTGACCAAATCAAAAGGCAAGATAAAGTTGTAGCTTATGAATATTTTTGCCTTGATGGACTACAGAGGGATTCTAGATTCAATATGGACAGTAAGACACTAACAGTATGGTGTGTGGCCCTAGAATCTAATAATCCTAGATTGGTTGACATCCAAGACATAACATAGGGCAGCCAATTAATATGGAGATTGCAGGACACTACAAGATCAGAGATAGAAAATCTCCTCCATCATGCATCCTCCATGAATAAGGAAGTGGTTGAGGGCTTAGAGAATAGGCTAGCAAGGACATTCATAGATTATGTGTCAACTAGGAAAAAGTTTGAAGAGGAATTGAAGAAGAATTTTGTCCTGGATAAGACTGTGATGGAGCTAAAAGATGAAATAAATAGTTTAAAAATCAGTCCAAGGAATCTACATTTATATATTGTGATGCTGGGGTCCAAACTGAGTATGAGGGGAGCTTAGGTCTAGAACTTGCAACAGAAAACATAATAATGGACGTTGATCAGCCTGTTGATACTGGAATTGCTGAAAAGGAGATGTTGAAGAAGGTGCTATTGCACAGAGTAAATGTTTTAAAAGGGAAGTCTCAAATCATTAATAGCACATTCATTTCTTTGCAGGGTGAAGAATATCAATGTTCTAATGCCTTGTCTGTACTAACCCCATTATTTAATACTTGGGGCCCATACTTGCAATTCTTTGAGAGGTTAATTTTACTAATGGGAAAAAATGGAGTTACCTGAAAAAATAATTGATGTTAAGGAAATGGTGTTATTAGTAAAGGATTTGTATGCATTTTTCACTGGCAAGCTAAAAAAAATTCAGGCGAAGCTAAAGTTTTTTGCTAAACAGTCTGAAGGATATATCCCTGCTATTGTAGATACAAAGGGATAGTTGAAGGATTGGCAGGAGTGGGTTGATTCTTTCAACCAAATTTTGGATGCTAGCAAGGTGGCTTCTTATTTTGTTGGTGATGCTGACATTTCAACTTTTTTTGAAGTTGTGAATGAATTGTACAAGCACAAGATTGACATGAATATGTTTGTTGCTGAATCTTGAGCCATAACAAATGCCAATTGGAAAAAATGCCTTGAATACTTGGATACATTTAGAGTGATAACTTGGCCATCAAAGAGGGAAATTGTGGTGTGGGAAAACATTGGAGAGATTCAAGCCTTGTCACATTGACATGGATGATGGAAGTAGTTGAGACAGTTCTGGTATTAGATGAAGAGCCAATAGAGGGAGGTCAATTAATTCAAACAGGGTATCTTATCTTTGTGGTTCACCTATTGTAGATACACCTTTGGTGCAAACCAAGACTGATTCTGAAGAATCTGGGCTGCTAGCTGTCGCTCTTATAACTATTTCTAAGCTTGTCTACCAATGTTAGTTTTTATTTTCTGACAGAAGTCTCTAGTACTATGATCATTAATCATTGACATTGATGTATAAATTTCAAGGAAGTTAATACAATTATACAAGGATATTTTGTAATTTTCTAATAGAAGTCTCCAGTACTATGATCATTGATCATTGAATTTGATGTATAAATTTTGAGGAAGTTAATACAAGGATATTTTGTAATTTTGTGATAGAAGTCTCTGGTACTATGATAATTGAATCTTAATCATTGATTTATAAATTTCAAGGAAGTTAATACAAGGATATTTTGTAATTTTGTGTGCCTGTGTAATTTTGTAAAGAGCTCAAGATCACAGTTGCAATTTGTTTAAAATTGAATGTAATAATGTATAATGTCATATTATTATATTAATATTTGCTTTTAGAAAATTAGGAATTATTAAATTAAGTAAATGCTTTTGCTTCAAGCAATTAAGGAATTAATTAAATGCTTAGTATTAGGAAAATTGGATTCAAGAATGACTAATGAGTATGAAAAATAATAAATTGACAATTTCTAGGAAATTAGGAAGCTTTGACCACTGGCAATGTTCTGAAGTAATGTTGAGTTGTTTCCTAACTTCTCACTGGTTAAGTGGTTAGGATGGTGATGGCCTGATAGGTTCTAAACTTCTAAGGGACTACTGACTAACGGCATGCATAACTTTGGAATTAAAGTGACAGTTAGATAAAAGTGTTTAAGTGACAGTGCGTAACGGTGTTGAAAGTGACAGTTAGTTGCATGCCACATGGAAAGCGCTAAGGAATGGACTATGACATGTGTCAATGGTCAGATTAATATTTGTCACTTTGTTAGGAATAGTTTCAAACATATGATAGTAATGATCAAGTGGTTACGGAGCTTTGCGAGGGTTTGTTGGCCGTTAGTGTTGGTGGTTACAAAGTTGTGATGAAGAATTTGGCGGATTGGTGTAACTTCAGAAAGGTTAATCAGTTACAAGATTAAACAATTTAGATGTTAGGAAAGGCTTTGTGCAGGAATTCACAAGGTTATATGATAGCAGAGATGTTAAGAAGACCTTCATCGTAACTTTGGAAGGGTTCCAAAGGCCTCTAATTTACATGTAGCAAATTTGATACAAGGTTAGATGAATTGTTTGCATAACTTCAGAACTAGGTGAACTGAAGTTTTGAATCTTGATTCTCGATTCTTGAAATAACATATTAACATGGCTACATGACTATGAGGCATTGAGGGCCAAGGTGTTTACACTTTATAGTGAGGAAAAAGGACATTCATAATTATATGATTATAGTATATACTTCAAATTTCATGAACATTCTACATTACAAAAATCATGAATTCAAATTAAAAATTACAATAATCAAAATTCAAATTATAAAAATCTAAATTCAAATTACAAAAATCATGAACAATACTTATTATTTGTAATATGAGTCAAATTTTTAATAATCAAGTCCAACAAGTACATTAATAACTAAAAGGTAATAAGTATACAGTGTATAAATACCTATTAACCGAAATTTGAATGCTAATTCTAAATCACTTCACTCACTTAGTGAGAAGTCTGCAGCTTATATATCCCACATGGAATCCAACTCCTAAAATTTACTAGTAGAAAGAGCTTCTTCTTCATTCTAAGTTGGGTATTCAAAATCAAAAAATTCTTCATCTTCATTCTAAGTCTGGGACCAAGATCCATCATTTGTCTCAGAACTAGTAGTAGCAACAGTACCACCAGGTTTTGAAATGTTCAAAAGCCCTTATCTTTCATGCATGGAATTCCAAATTGCCAATTCTCTATCATGAGGAAAGTTTCTAAAATTGTACTGAGTTACAAACAACCTCAAGAAAGTTTCCAAATTTTTGTCTAGTTTGTTTCTGATCTTTGATTTGAAAAACCCCAATGCATTGAAAACTCTTTCATCTTCAACCAACCCCAATATCATTGTTTAACATAACTCATCAAGTTAGAAATATTCTGATATTGAATCATGCAATACTTCACTCTGCTCTATCCTTTTCCAAATCCTGGTTATTACACCAAGTTCAAATGGATTCTCCAAGTTTTTTATCTACAATTTCATACATGATGCAAATTGTCTACATTATTTTTTAAGATTAGCTGAATCTAAAATTCCTTCAATTGGTTGTCCATTGGAATCTACATGTTTTGAAAACTCTATGATCAATTCATCAATATTTTTATGAAAGATATGTGCATCAGTTTTTTTATCTCTGAAGTTTTTCCAAAAATCAGGGAACACACAACCCATGGCTTCAAGAATTTCTTCTCGAGGGAATGTTTCATGAATCTCACTTGAAAGTTGGTAGGAAATTGACTTCAAATTATCAATAGCAGATTTAACAATCCTATCAAAGTCAGCCCTTTTAACTGGAAGTAGTATGCCTCGCTTTCCCATCTTAGATTGGAGCATTAGTATTTCATATCCTTTCACAAACACACATAAATCATTTTTTGCATTAAATTGTAAAACATTCTCAGCATGATTCAAATTTGTAATTGTATGTCACCTAAAAAAATTTGGGCTTTGAATTGTTGTCATATTTGAGTATAGACAATCCAGGGAAATGCATGTCATTCTATGTAAATAACTATAATCATGGATATAAATAATTTTGTCTTGGGATTTCTTAACAATTTTGTTCATTAAATCCACCATGGGGAGAAGACTAGATAAAGTTAACAAAGTCTCTATATCACTTAACTTACATAACAAATCAGGAGCTTTGTCTACTATGAGGCATTGCTCATATATTAGTCCGATCAGGGATTGATATTCTATTAGAAATATTTCTACTGGTCCATGCAAAGAAATCCATATGGTCTCAACATCCTTGAGAATTTTGTTTCTTGGTGTTACTCCCTCTAAAAAATCTTAAATTCTGCAAAATGTTTAGGAATTTTGCAGAAGTAAGAGTATAGCTCATGAACTAGATCTTCAACTTTTGACACTGTAGGAAAAATGCTTACAATTTTATGTGCTAAATTCATTTGATGAGCCATGCAATGTATGCCAAGCATGTAAGATGAAATACTAGTTTTTAATATTGCACAAAGACCATTCCTTTGGCCTTGCATTATTGCAGCCCCATTAGCTCCAACACACACTAACTTCTTGCCTTGTCAAATCATCCATATCAACAACATCATTCAAAGCATTCTTCACTTCAAAATATAAGTTTTTTGTTGTTGAATTGCCCCCCATTTTACAAACACACAGTATATGATCTTGGTGGACATGTTCTTTTACTATATACACATGCATACAGACCCAAGCAATGTTACCTACTACATTAACTTCATCTATGGATAATGAAATGAATATGGATTTTTTTACTTTCTTCTATAAATTTTCTTTTCCACTTCAGAAAGATAGTTTTCCATTTCCCATCCAACATTTGTTGACCAATGTGACATAGGATAGTGAGGAACTCTCAAAAAGGATAATAAATTACCATATTCTGAGAAGTCTCTCATAGGAAAAACTCTGGACATAATATGAAAAACAACACTCATTTGAATGGTCTTTGCCATGTTTACTTCATTGGCTACATGTTTAAACCCAGCCTTGATTGGATTTTCACTACTAGCAATTGCTGCCATTCTCTTGTTATGCTCTTCATATTCTATGGCATACTTAACATGAAGACATTCTTCCTTTGATTTCCATCTCACTACTGCTATTTCTTGTCCATCTATGATATGTTTTTCATAAACTTTACCAATATGCTTTTCTATAGTGTCAAGCTTTAGCTACAACTTCTTCTCTCTTTTATTTTTCCAAGTACAAATCTTACAACTGCATTCCGTTGGTTGTTCATCATTGTTTAGGACTGGTTCAATGAACCAATACTTTGCTACCCAATCAACCTTAAAATTTCTTGTCATTTCCCACTCCCACCCCATTTTTACATCCCTTTTTATTTTCTTCCTACCAACATCATTATTATCTTCATTGCTAGCATTTTCATCCAACTGGTTCTACGCATCCCTTATAACAACTTCTGTCATGCCACCATTGTTATCCTCATTTGATGCATTTTGATTCTCATTTAACTCAATGACAACCTCATCTTGTGGTAGTTGTACTGGTTGATGACATGTAACTAATTGAATGTTTGAAGATATTAGGTTGATGATCATGCAAGACATTAAATCAATTAATGTATTGTATTGTCATTGATGTCAACTTGATATAATCTGTATGGTCATGGAAATACTGCCAAAGACTTCAAAGAACTGATGAATCAAGACTATGCTATTAGTAATGCATACAATTCAAGTATTCACTAAGTGACTGCATACACTGACGGAGTGCACACTGATAGTTAGAGTAAAAGAGTAGAGTCACAGTGTTACCCGACGAGCTAATGCACAACATTACCGATGAGTAGAGTTATAGTGTTGACCGATAAGAAAATCATAGAGTAACCCGATGGATATAATTTTAGTGTTGCCTAATGGAGAAGACAAGGACGGAGACCCCGATGACAACTACAATCACACCGACGGAATAGTCAGTTATCACCGATGACTAATAGAAGTGTTGACTAATAGAACAGAGAGTTCAGAAAATGAAAAAATGCATAGCTATCAAGAAGCTAAAGATAGAATTAACAGATACTTATCATTGTTTTAATCATTCAGATAAAGTTGGAGATAAGTAAATGATTTAAAGCTGATTTGTCCAGTTGGCAAGAAGATCTCTATGAGATAAATTAGGAGTTTGCTTTAAATCTATTGGCGAGAATTGTGGAACACGCCAAGAATCAAGAAAGCCAAGAAAAGGGGAAATCATGTCTATATAGAGACAAATCCAATTCATTACGAATGGTGGAATTAGGTGAGAAGAAAAAGAGAAGAGGAAAGATGCTCAAGAAAATCTGAAGGAGAAGAAAGTCTTCATTCAGTCCCAATCAACAAGTTGAGGAAAGAGCTAGCTTCTGCAGACACCGACGAATAGTGAGACAAGAATCACATAGAAGAACAGTGAGGAGAAAAGGTATAAGTGATTATATTGATTAGAGAGGTAATGGAGTTACAATAGATCTGAAAATCTACAATTGAGTTGTATGTATGAATAGATCATTAGTGTTTCATTTTAACCATTGAATCATAAAGCCTCTTAATCGAGTAGGACTTAAAAGTCTTTTACAATTGAGATACATCCCAAGGAGTATCAAAAAGTTTGATCAAAAAAGTAGCATTGGATATTCCCAATACCTATTGACAAGCCAAGAGAGTTTGATCAAGGATGGTAGAATTAGATGTCAGATACTAGTTGACAAACTATTTCTAAATCCTCTAACAAGGTCACACCTAACACTGTGTTTGTAACCTTTAACAGGGTTGCCTCCTAAAAGAACTCACTTTAGAAGAGTGAAAAATTGGGGTACCGGCCCCAGTGGTTTCTTCCTTAACAGGATTTCCATGTTAAAATCCTTGTGTTATGTGTTTATGGTTTATTACTTTACTATTTTACATTTCACATATGCATTTCTGGATTGATCGGTATACTCTGCATATTTACTGTGTTTTGGTAAATATTTAAATTATTATCAGTAATCATACAGAAGAGAGATTAACAAAGCAATCCAACAAGTAGAAAATTGATTAAATTATTTCAAGGAATATATCTTGTAGGATAGAAGATAACTTGACTTAATCTGTGGTTATAAGTTTTAAAGGTTGATTTAAGGATTAATTTTTGAGGCAACTTATAAACCCCCCCCCCCCGCTCTCAGTTATTACTAACAATTGGTATCAGAGCTTGTGTGCTTAGAAGGAAGGTTTCAAGATCCAAGCTAAAGATCACAAGATGTGCCCAAGTTGAAAAAAGATAATTTTTCTTCATGGCTGAGAAGAATAAGAATCCACATATCAGGTATTGGAAATGATGTTACTCAATGCTTAGATATTGAATATGTGTTTCCCATAGGAGCACCAACAGTTGAACAAATGAGAGAGAAGCATGAGCACAATTGCATGATGATAGAGCTATCTTCCTCACTCTCTGATGCTAAATTTAAAGATGTCAAAACATGCAAGAATGCAAAGCAGATGTGGGACAAATTGATGCTTGTACATGGTGGTGACAAAAATGTTTTGAGAGCCAAGGAAGAAATCCTTAGAGGAAAGTTTGATGATCTCAAAATGAAAGAAGGTGAAAACATCACTCAGTACAACACAAGAATCAAAGAGGTA
>MU226888.1:1627558-1646337 GCA_018584345.1 Thuja plicata | reverse complement strand
GGTGACAAAAATGTTTTGAGAGCCAAGGAAGAAATCCTTAGAGGAAAGTTTGATGATCTCAAAATGAAAGAAGGTGAAAACATCACTCAGTACAACACAAGAATCAAAGAGGTAGTCAATGCTATCCGAGGAGTTGGAGGTGTACTAGAATTTAGATACAGTGGCAAGTAAAATTCTAAAAACCTTACTGCCTACTTATTCTATTAGAGTATCTGTCATTCAATAAATGAGAGTAGTAGAAAATAGCAATGTTATTCTAGATAGTTTTATTGGAAGACTTATTTTATTTGAGATGAATAACTTTGATAATAGTGTCTTACCAAACATAGAGTCTACATTCAAAACTTCTATGAGAATAAGTAAATCAAGTCACAAGCACACTATGATAAAAGATAGTGATAGTGAAAGTGAAGAAGAAGATCTTGATGAAATTGAAGCACTTATGGCTAGAAGAATGCAAAGAGGCAAAGGTAAATAAAAAGGTAAATTACCACTTGTTTGTTTTAATTGTAAAGAGATTGGATACTTTGCTGCAAGATGTACTAACAGAACAAAAGATGACAGAAGTAATGATAGATCATTTGAAAATAAATCTAACAGAGTTGATTACAGAAGCTATCGACAATCAGAAAGAAGAGATACCCAAGACTACAAGGACAAACGAAAGAAGGCCAATTACCTAGAAAAATGCAAAGATGATGATACTGACACTGAATCTGATGAAGACATTGAGATGGTGTTTGTAGAAGTAAAAGATGATTTAGATGATGATGAAGAAAGGTATGTAGAAACTACACTCACATCTAAGGTTAGTAAAAATGATGTCTGGATCATAGATAGTGGTTTCACTCACCATATGACCAGTGATAAGAAAAAGTTTGAGACTTTTGAATACTATAAAGGTGGTTCAGTAAGAATGGGTAATGACACACCTTGTCCAGTTGAAGGTAGACGAACCATAATGTTGAATAACCAGATAAAATGTGAAAATTATTATTGGGTAAATGGATTGAATTATAATCTATTGAGTGTTTCTCAGTTGAATAATTTAGGTCACAGAGTAGCATTTTAAAATAAGAAGGCAAATATCTTCAATAAATTAGGAAATCTGATTGGCACCAGTGAGCAGACAAAATGTAACTTATTCTATCTGAATGATACCTACACCACTTGTTTGATTGCTACAAACAAAGACATATGGTTGTGGCACAAAAGATTGTGTCATGTGAAATTTGACAACATGATAAAGATTAGAAAAAAGAGAAATGTCATAGGCTTACCGACGATGACCAAGTCTGACAACATCATGTGTAAGAATTGTCAAAAAGGTAAGATGAAAAAGTCTAGTTTCAAAAGCCAAACCCATAAATTTGATGCAATTCTAGAATTAGTCCATACTAATTTATGTGGACCTATGAGGGCAAAGAGTTATTGTGGAGATAGATATTTTATTCTCTTTGTTGATGATTAGTCTAGAATGATGACAGTCATGTTTCTAAAAGATAAATCAGAAGCATTTAAGATGTTTAAATGGTATAAGGAAATGGTTGAGAAACAAAGTGGTAAGAAGTTAAAATGCTTAAGATCATATAGAGGAGGGGAATTTATTTCAGATGAATTCACTAACTTTTGTAATGAGAATGGAATCAGAAGATAGGTCTCTGCACCAAGAACACCACAACAAAATGGAATTGTTGAAAGAATGAACATATCCATAGTGGATTGTGCAAGGACACTGATGATAGAGAAAGGTATCACCCAAATATTTTGGAGAGAAGATGTCAGTACTATTGTTTATACATTGAACAGAGTACAATTGAAGAAAGACACCTTATGAGCTATGGTATGGATACACACCAAATGTAAGTTATTTCAAAATTTTTGGCAGTCAGTGTTATATCTTAAAAGATGATAGAAATGGAAAACTTGACTCCAAGAGTGATGAAGGAATCTTTCTAGGGTATTCTACCAAGAGCAAGGATTATAAATGTCTAAAAAAAGCCTCTAACAAAATTGTTGAAAGTGTAAATGTAAAGATAGATGAATTTGTAGAGAAAAATGAAAAGGAAAGCACTAAAGAACTAGAGGACTACAATAGATTTACTTACAATGAGGAACCTGATACTCTACCAGACCAACAATGTAGAGCTCCCGAGCAACAAATCATTGCACCTGAGCATCAGGCTGCAAATACCGACAATCAGAATATTGCTCAAGATGATGCACAAAGTGATGGAGAACAGAATGAAGAACAAAATGATGATCAAGTTGATAGACATAGAGTTGAACCTATACTTGCCAGATATGTCAGAAGGAACCATCCACAAAACTAGATCATAGGAGAAAAGAAGGCTGGTTTGAGAACCAGAAGTAAGTCTCTAAATACAAGATGTCTTATTTGTGATTATGAGCCCAAATCTATCAATGCTGCACTAGATAATCATGAATGGACAAGAATGACAAGAATGTCATCATCACAAAATGGATATTCAGGAATAAGTTGAATGAGAATGGAGAAGTCACAAGAAATAAAGCAAGACTAGTATGCAAGGGGTATGCACAAGAAGAAGGAATTGACTATCGAGAGACCTTTTCACCTATTTCTAGGCTAGAAGGAGTGATAATATTACTTTCTTATGCTGCATGTAAAGGATTCAAGGTATATCAAATGGATGTCAAGTCTGTATTCCTAAATGGAATACTTGAAGAAGAGGTATACATTGAACAACCAGAAGGGTTTGTTGATCCAGACAAGAGGGACATGGTATGTAAACTACATAAAGCCCTGTATGGATTGAAACAAGTACCCCGAGCCTGGTATGAAAGACTTCATTCCTATCTTATAAGTACTGGATTTGTAAGGACTAGTGAAAACAGTAATCTTTATTTGAAGGAAGATACTGATGCTAACATTTTGATTGCTGAGATATTTGTTGATGATATCATATTTGGAGGAAATGATATGCTATGCAAATCATTTGCAAATGAAATGAGCAAAGAGTTTGAGATGTCTATGTTTGGAGAGATCAAGTTCTTTCTTGGTCTGTAGATCATGCAACAAGATGAAGGTATTTTCATTATAGAATTCAAGTACATCAAAGAAGTACTAAAAATATTCAAGATGGAAGAATCCAAACCAGTTGTAACACTAATGACAACTAGATGCAAACTGACAAAGGAGGACAAGTCATTAGAGGTAATTCAAACTTTGTATAGATCAATGATTGGAAAACTCATGTATGTTGTACATACTAGACTAGATATTGCACATGCAGTAGGAATAGTTGCTAGATTTTTTGCTAATCCCAGGGAATCACATATGAATTCTATCAAAAGAATCCTAAGATATCTGAAGAATACCAAGGAATATGGCTTATGGTATAAGAGAGAAGGAAAATTTGAACTTAAGGTTTTTACCGACGCTGATTGGGCTGGAAATATTGATGACCGGGAGAGCACAACTAGAGGAGCATTCTTTATGGGTGATAGACTTATCACATGGATCAGTAAGAAGCAAGGATGCATCTCTCAATCTACTGCAGAGGCAGAGTATGTTGCTTCTACTACAAACTACTCAAATATTGCATGGACAAACAATTACTAGAAGGTATGCATATGAAAATTTTAGAACCAGTAATTATCTATTGTTATAATACAAGTGCAATAAACATTTCCAAGAATCTAGACATGCATGCTAAAACAAAGCATATTGCCATCAAGTATCATTATTTGAGAGAACAAGTTCAAGCAAAGGAAGTGATACTTGAGTATGTTCAATCAAAGGAAGAATTGGTCGATATCTTCACCAACCCACTGCCCAAGGATGCATTTGAATACTTAAGAAAGAGACTAGGAGTTAGACCCTTGTCTACTAGTCAGTAAGCTGACTAGAAGGCTGCATCAACCTACATATTATCATAATATCATTCATGTTGATGCAAGCAGAGAGATGAACTTAAATAATAAATCTATACACAGCAAGGTATTTATCTACTCCAAGCCCCAGAGATATTACCGATGGATTGGGAAATTCAAGGAATATATTATGGCTAGAAAGGATCCATTTGAGATTGTTGTCAAATACTTGTTTTGCAAAATTTGTGTTTGCAAAGATGTTTGTTTGGAATTACTGTCAAAGGGAGATATTATATCCATTATCATCTCAGGAAGAGATCATATCCATCGAAGTATCCAAAGGGAGAAAATGTAATAATAAAGGGAGACTACACACAAAGGAATAGAATTATTGAAAAAATACATCACAAGAAAGGAAAGCGGTCAAAGGGAGAGAGTTTGACACAGAGGGAGAGAAAATCACATAAAAGAAAGAAATATTCTACATCTATCTAGTAAAGGGATTAAAGACAGAAAGAAAGCTGCAAGAATCAAATCAAAGCTATTTGAGCTTATCGATAGCCAGACATTTGTAATAGTTACATTAGCAAAGCTTGATAAAACTGTATATTTCATATTGTATTAGTAATAGTATAGTATGATAATGTCGTATGTTTCCATCAATGTCAAAGGGAGATATTGATGACATGTAACAAATTGAATGTTTGAAGATATTAAGTTGATGATAATGCAAGACAATAAATCAGTTAATGTATTGTATTGTCATTGATGTCAACTAGATATAATATGTATGGTCATGGAAATACTACCAAATACTTCAAAGAACCGATGAATCAAGACTATGATATCAGTAATGCATACAAGTCAAGTATTAACTAAGTGACTACATACACAGATGGAGTGCACACTAATGGTTAGAGTAAAAGAGCAGAGTCATAGTGTTACCTAACGAGCTAATACACAACATTATCGACGAGCAGAGTTACAATGTTGACTGACGAGAAAAGCACAGAGTAACCCGACGAAAAGAATTTTAGTGTTTCCTGATAGAGAAGACAAGGATGGAGATCCCAATGAAAACTGAACTCACACCAATGGAACAGTCAGTTATCACTGATGACTAACTAAAGTGTTGACCGACAGTAAAGAGAGTTCAGAAAATGACAAAATGCTTAGCTGTCAAGAAGCTAAAGATAGAATTAACGGATACTAATCATTTTTTTAATCATTCAGATAAAGCCAGAGATAAGTAAGTCATTTAAAGCTAATTTTTCCAGTTGGCAAGAAGATCTCTATGAGATAAATCAGGATTTTTCTTTAAATATATTGGAAATAATTATGGAACACGCCAAGAATCAAGAAATCCAAGAAAAGGGGAAAGCATGTCTATATAGAGACAAATATAATTCATTACGAATGGGGGAATTACATGAGAAGAAAAAGAGAAGAGGAAAGATGATAAAGAAAATTTGAAGGAGAAGAAAGTCTTCATTCAATCCTGATCAACAAGCTGAGGAAAGAACTAGATTCTGCAGACACCGATGAACAGTGAGACAAGTATCACAAAGAAGAACAGTGTGGGGCAAAGGTATAAGTGATTATATTGATCAGAGAGGTAATGGACTTACAATAGATCTAAAAAATTTCAATTGAGTTGTATGTATGAACTGATCAATAGTGTTTCAGTTTAACCATTGAAGCATAAAGCCTCTTAACCGAGCGGGACTTAGAAGTCTTTTACAATTGAGATACATCCCAAGGAGTATCAAAAATTTTGATCACAAAAGTAGCATTAGATATGCCCGATACCTATTAACAGGCCAAGAGAGTTTGATCAAGGATGGTAGCATTAGATTCTAGATACTAGTTGACAAACTATTTATAAATCCTCTAACAAGGTCACACCTGACAGCGTGTTTGTAACCTTTAACAGGGTTGGCTCCTAACAAAGATCACTTCAAAAGAGTGAAAATTTGGGGTACCTATCCTAGTGGTTTTTCCCTTAATAGGGTTTCCACGTTAAAATCCTGGTGTTATGTTTTTATGGTTTATTACTTTACTATTTTACATTTCACATATTCATTTCTAGATTGATTGTTATACTCTACATATTTACTATATTTTGGTAAATAGTTAACTACTTATCGGTAATCATACAGAAGAGAGATTAACAAAGCAATCCGACAAGTAGAAAATTGATTAAAGTATTTCAAAACATACATCTTGTAGGACAGAAAATAACATTAGACTTAATATGTAGTTATAAGTTTTAAAGGTTGATTTAAGGATTAATTTTTGAGGCCACTGATTCACCCCCCCCTCTTAGTTATTACTAACACTGGTGAGCTAATGTGAATAGATTTTGCACTTGCAATTGCAGAAGTTGATGGAGCAGAAACATTTTCAACTCCAAAGAAAGCCTTTGTGGTATTATCTTTAATTTTTGGGTGCTTTGATGGCCTCCTAGACCCTTCACTTCCTTGAGGAATCTTACCCTACCCTTCACTTCCCTGACGATCAGGAGTCTTACCCTTGTCTATCTTTCCAATCCCTTCACTACCCTGAGCACAGTGAGAAGTCTAAGTCTCAAGTTCAAACTCCCTTGACATCTCAATCCCTTCAGTAGCCTAAGGATACTCAGGATAGTTACCCTTATCTGACATATGGACCTCTCACTAGTCACTAGGAAATTAATAGCAATACTGTGAAATGTGAACAAATAATTGCTTACCTTGGTCCAGCTTCCTCTAAATTTTGATTCTCTAAAATGTTGAATCCTATGTTTACTGTTGCAAGATTTTTATTTTTAAATTTTTCCCTCCAAAATTTTGTAACGGGGCACGAAAACTAAAAGACTAACAAATCTCATATTAATTTATATCAATCCATGATTCAAATTTCCATTTTTTTTAATTCCCATGATTTTGGTGAAAATGTGTCGACCTAAATGTAGGAATTAACAAATGGTTGGCGAAATAGGTTGTGGTCAATATAACAATTAATTAACGGTTGGAAAAATAGGTCATGGTCTATATAACAATTAATTAATGGGTGGCAAAATAGGTCGTGGTTAAGATAACAATATAAACCATTTGGCTATTTTAGATTTTATATCCAATTCATAATTAATACCCTTGGAAAATAAGAGACCATTTAAAGAACCATGTCAGATTGGTTAAAGGCGAATATATTGGTCAACCTTATCATATGGAAAATCTTATTGGTGATTCCAATGAATATTTAACCATTATTGTGTAAATATTGGGTGATTTGGGCAACCGTATACCGTGCGTAATTCGTCAATTCCGCCAAAAATATTTCCCATAATTCACCAAAAGGTGAATATTAGCCACTAAAAATTACGCTAATAATCACATATAACACATTATATAGCTTGGTTAGTCCACAATCATCATCATAGAATAAAAACCAACATGAAGTAATCATATAAACATAATCATGAAACATAATTAATGATTTATAAATATCAGTGTATTCATCATAGCTCATCCAATAGTAAGGGATTAGAATAATAATTGTAAAATATCAACCATAAAAGAGATTCTATTATCATAATCATATGAAGAGAACATGAATAGTGATTATAATCTTGTTCCACTATTAGTCTAGAGCATAGATATAAAACATCATAACTAATACCTAAAGTCATCAAGTGAGATGAATGGTTCATCAAGAGTAATCCTAATAGAATAAAACACAAATAATAATAATATATGTCTTTTATATAGTCATCAAGCACATATCATTTAACATCCTAACTACTAAGAGAAAGTTCCTCAACACATAAGTGGAGGTAAATACACATGGAATGGTACCATTAGGAAACATGTCTAACACTAGGATCATCATCAAGTACTAGATTAGGAAATTATAATAAAAAAATACTGGAATTGGTGTAGGGTACCAAAGCTATATCCTTCATGTTCTTTCCTAGGATGGATTAGGATCCTTTGGGATCAGTTGAATAATGTAATAAGCCTAGTGTGAGATCTTTTGGATCCTTGGTGCAATTATAAACCATGATGCCAAAATGACCAAATGGGAATAAATTTGTGTTTTCTAGGTTATTCACTAGGTATTAGGTCATTAGGACATGTTTTGAAGTCAATTGAGGTATTACATAAGCCTAATGTGTAAAATGTTGCAAATTGATAAAATTGTCAAAAATGTTGTTCGAGAATATTGACAACTTTTTAAAAAGTTGCAGTTTCGGTTCATAACAATTTGAATTATAGTTATGACCATTTGAACTAGTATTTAAACCTTTTTGAATCCCATCCATGGGTTGGCAATGGATGTACGGATTTTTGGAGGAGAAAACAATTAAGAATTTCAATTATTTTGGGTATAGTCACTGTTGTTTTCATTTTGTAGATTCTGTACGCATTGGTACGGATGAAAAACTTTTTTATTTTTATTTTTTAGTGTTCTATCAGAAATTTTCCTTTGGTTTGGGGTGAACTGGTCTTGTTTGGTGTGAGAACCAGAATTTTCAAGTTCACTGGTTCTGTAAACCCCAAAAACTGGGGGTATTTTGGTTATGGGATCCTAACTTGCTTTTCCACCATGGAAAAGCCATGGCCCTTTGGGAAATGCAATTTAGGGGAGGCATCTTAGTTATTATAGAGGCCCAGAAGTAGAGGACTCCATTTGAGGGGTTTATCACCTAGCCCTAGGTCAAATATCTCTATGTATTTGGCTAGGAGAATACAGGAAAGAGTGGATAACTAGTCTTAGAGATTGAAGAGAATTTAGGAATGGTTGGGATATACCATTTACAGGTAAGGGAATAGTCCTAATTGGTTGTTTTTATTTCATGCACCCATCTACATACCATTTCTTTTTATTCCAAGCCTAGTCTGGCCAATTAGGCCAATCGATAGAGTGAGGGTTTGGTGCTGCAGGAGTGAATTCAAAATTCCATCTCTTGGGGTATAAAGGAGAAGGATAAAGGGTATCCTAAAAGGTAAGGAGCTTACCAATCCTTTGGAGAATTTGGAATTTATCCACTAAAAATAGTGTAGAAAAGGCTACAAGGAAGATTGTCCTAGATTGAGTAGGATAGGTTGTGGGTGCTTAGGAACTCTACCAGTGAGTTATTTCTAGTGTGTTAGGTCAGGATAAGACCTTCCCACCATTGAATTTCATTCCCATATAGTTGGGATAGAAAATCCTTCATTTTGTTCATTTGAGGGAAATGATCCCTAAAGCCCAAATTGGATCTAAGTTGTGAGAAGTCCCTAGGACTCAGGGAAAGTTGTGGCAAGGTAAGTCCACTTAAGAGAAGAGTTATAAACCCTCTAGAAGTTATTGGATCAAGGAAGAGGCTTAAGGAAGGGATTGGAGGTTCTTCTAGGCAAAGAACACTAATCAGGGTGTTGTGGCTGCTTGCTCTACATCAAGTGGTATCAGAGCCACTAAGAACCTGATTGGAAAGAAGTGAAGACAAGATGTCTGAAAATGAAGATGGAGAGAGGGAGATCTCTCTGAGAATAACCAATGTTGAGTTGGCCAAATTGGTCAAGGAACAAATGGTAGAAAGCAAGCTAGTGGCCAAATTGGTCAAGGAAGAAAGACACCAAGGATGACCTCCCTATGTTTTGTGGAAGAGAGTCATCTTGGAAGCCCTTGAGAAGTTAGGGAGAAAGACACCAAGGATGACCTCCCTATGTTTTGTGGAAAATTAAATCCAGAAGAATGTGTGGATTGGATTGAATCCCTAGACAATCACTTTGAATGTGATAGGGTACCTAAGAACCAAAAAATGAGAATTGCAAAGTCAAAAATGAAGGGCTCGGCCCTTAGTCGTTGGAACTTCCTTCCGAATGAGAGACTTGATAAAGGGAAGGAACAAATAGCCACTTGGAGGAGAATGAAGACAGAGATCAAGAAGAAATTCATACCTGAAGACTATGAAATCCTAATGCACCAAAAGTTACAAGGTCTAAGTTAAAAGGACTTAGATGTGAGTGCATATACTGAATTTCAGAAACTCACTTTGAGAGCCAAAGTTCCTAATAATGAGAAGAAGAAGTTGGCTAGGTACTTGAATGAGCTCAAGTACTCCATAAGAGATGAGTTGGCTTTGATCAACCCCAAGATAGTGCATATATGCTATCAGATGGCATTAAAGATAGAAGATAAACAAAGTAGGAAGAGTGACTCCCAAAATAGAGGGAGAGGTGGAAATTTTAGAGGTAGAGGAAGGTTTGGTGGCAGAGGACCATCTAACAATTTTTTTAGAGAATCTAATGGTCAAGAAAACTAGGTAGGGGAGACAAACCCTAGAGGAGGATTCAGAGGGAGGAGACCCAATGGGAGAGGAAGATTCAGAGAAAGAACACCAGGAGTATTCACTAGAAAATGTTTTACTTGCAATCATATAGGACACTAGTACTTTAGATGTCCATAGAAGAATCAAGGGAATAACCAAGGTAGAAAAAGGAGAGTCCACCTTAGTCAAGAAGAAGACACACAAAGTGTGCAGGAGCCAAGAGGGAATGCAAATTTGGAAGAAGGAGAATTATTGATGTTCAAAAGGTCTCTATTGAAGAGAGTTGTAGACAAAGAACCACCTCAAAGAAAGACTCTCTTTAGAACAGCATGCAAGGTGAAAGGTAAAGTGTGTAAGGTAATAGTATATTCTAGTTCAATTGATAATCTAGCATCCATAGAAATAGTTATAAATCTTGGTTTGAAAAAGTTACCTTACCATAACCCCTATAAGGTCTCATGGTTAAACAAAGAGAAAAAAGATCTGCTAAATTAACAAGTTTATGTGGAGTTTCAAGTAGGAGAATACAAAGACAAGATTTTGTGTGATGTTGCAAAAATGGATGCATGAAACCTATTACTAGGAAGGCCTCGGCAGTATGATGTGAACTCAAGACATGATGGGGGAATAAATGTTTATGTGCTTACCAAGGATGGAAGGGACTATACAATGAGACCCTTACTAGATGATGGGAAAGAAACACACCAAGTGACTAGTGTGTTAGTTGTAGGAGAAAAGGAGTTTTTGAAGACTCTTAAGGGAAAAGACACCCCTTGTTTTTCCATTATGGTAAAACCAAGAAGAGAAGAAAA
Source organism: Thuja plicata (assembly GCA_018584345.1). Taxonomy (NCBI): domain Eukaryota; kingdom Viridiplantae; phylum Streptophyta; class Pinopsida; order Cupressales; family Cupressaceae; genus Thuja; species Thuja plicata. Next base: position 1,635,375 of record MU226888.1, on the reverse strand, counting down.
GAAGGTAGAAAGAGAAAAGGAACAAGAGAGGACAATAGGACCCAAGGAAGTACAAAATTTGTTGAAGATATACAAGGAGATCATTGCAGACAATACCACAGATACACTTCCACTAGTTAGAGATGTAAGTCACTATATTGGTCTTATACCAGGGTCCACATTGCCTAATAAGTCTGCATATAAATTGACACTAGATCAGAATGAGGAGTTGGCTAGACAAGTTGAATAATTTCTTAAGAAAGGATTCATTAGAAGGAGCATTAGTCCTTGTGTAGCCCCTGCACTATTGGTTCCAAAGAAAGTGGGTACATGAAGGCTATGTACTGACTCTGGGGCCATAAACAAGGTCAATATTACATATAGATTCCCTATGCCTAGAATGGAGGAATTAATGGATTTCCTAGGAGAGACTAGATATTACTACAAGATGGATTTAAAGAGTGGGTACCATTAGATCTGAATTAGACATGGGGGATGAATGGAAGATTGCATTCAAGACCAATGAAGGACTGATGTCTTTTGGCCTCTCAAATGCTCCAAGCACATTCACGAGGCTCATGACTGAAGTATTGAAACCTTTTATTAATTATTTTGTGGTTGTATATTTAGATGACATATTGATTTTTAGTAAGAATAGAGAAGAACATCTAACCCACTTGGAGATGGTTTTGGAAAGGCTCAAACATGAAAAGTTAAAGGTCAATTTGGACAAATGTGTTTTCTTGCAGGAAGAGTTGGTGTTCCTTAGATTTTTCATCTCAAAGGGAAATCTCAAAATGGATCCAGAGAAGGTGGAAGCCATACTCAATTGGCCCAAACCAAGGACTGCTAGTGAGGTAAAAATTTGTCATGGACTAGCCAATTTTTATAGAAAGTTTATTAGGGGTTTTAGCAATATTTTTGCCCCTATCAATGATACAATCAAGGGTAGAAGAAAGTGTCATTTTGTATGGACAAATGAAGAAAAAAAATATTTTGAGTACTTGAAAAGGAGGGTAGCAGAAGAACCCATATTAGTTTTTCTTGATTTCAAGAAAATGTTTAGAATAGAATGTGATGCTAGTAATAGGGCCATAGAGGGGTCCTAAGTCAAGAAGGAAAACTAGTAGCCTTATTTAGTGAGAATTTGAACAAGGAAAAACAAAGGTATTCCACTTATGATTTGGAAATGTATGCAATGGTTCAATCTTTAAGGAAATGGAGCCATTATTTTTTGCCAAAGGAGTTCATAGTTTATACTGATAATCATGCTTTGAGATTTTTGAATAGAGAAGACAAATTGAACCACAAACACATTAAGTGGGTGGAATACATCCAAGCATACAATTTCACATTAAACACAAGAAGGGTATAATGAATAAGGTTGCAGATGCCCTTTGTAGAAGGAATCTGAACATTCAAGAAGTCAGAATGGAAAGTGTTGGAATAAATTCCTTAAAGGGGATGCATGAGTTGGATGAAGAATTTTCAGAGGCATACCTAGTATGCAAGGATATGAGTGACAGATAACATAGTGATTTTGTAGACTACATGTTGTAGGAGGAGTTACTTTTCAAAGGAAGTCAAATTTTAATTCCAAGGGGATCCATGGGAGAAAACATAAGAATTGTGGAGGCTTAAGAGGTCACTTTGGATTGGAAAAAACTTTGGAGATGGTAAGAAGGTTCTATTTCAGGCCCAAAATGCAGACAGAGGTAAGACAATTTGTTGAGAAGTGCATGGTTTGTCAGAAATCCAAGGGTAGATCATCAAATGTAGGATCGTATAACCCTTTACCCATCCCAATGAAGCCTTGGGATTCCATCAACATGGACTTTGTAATGGGCTTACCAAGAACCAAACAAGGATATGATAGTATCTATGTGGTAGTAGATAGGTTTTCCAAAATGGCCCATTTCCTACCTTGAAAAACAACACATGATGCCTCTCATATAGTAGGGATATTCTTCAAAGAAGTAGTGAGATTGCATGGATTGACAATGAGCATAGTCTCTGACAGGGATTCAAAATTCCTTGGACATTTTTGGAGAACACTATGGAAAAGACTAGGGACAAATCTGTCATACTCATCGACATGTCATCCTCAAACATATGGCCATATAGAGGTCATAAATAGGTCACCGGGGAACCTATTAAGATGTATGAAAAAAGACCATGGAGTCACATGGGATGCAGTAATATAATAGGCATAATTTTCCTATAATGACTCAGTGAATAGGAGCACTAGTCATAGCCCATTTAAACTTGTATATGGGGCACACCCTATAGGTGTAATGGAGTTAAGAAATATCACTAGTATGGAAATAAAGAGTACACATGCAGAAGAATTTACAAAAGTCATGAAAGAACTTCACCAAGAAGTCAAGAGCGGACTTGAACAAACTTCAGGGAAATAGAAAGAGATAGCAGGTAAAAGAAGAAGGGATGTGAAGTATAAGGTAGGGGACATGGTGATGATCCACCTCTAAGAAGAGAGAATTCCTAAAGGGAAGTATACAAAATTGATGATGAAGAAGATGGGACCCTTCAAGATATTGAAGAAATGTGGAAATAATTCCTATAGATTGATTTACCTCCAAAAATTGGATTGTCTAACACCTTCAATCTATGTGATATTTATGCTTATAAAGGTTCTGATGTCTTTGATGCAGGTCTAGAAGGAACACAAGAAGTTACATAACTTCAAAAACTTCCTCATCCAACTCAAAATGCATTTGAAACCCTCTTGTATGTGATGGTTAGTAAAAAAACCAGGAGGAGAGCATATCGGGAGTATCTAATGAAGTGGAAGGACAAGCCAGTGGAAGATGCTACATGGCTAACAGATAAGGACATTAAGAAGATGTGACTCAAAATTGCAGACATTACAACTCAAGGGACTTGATTTTCAATGGCGTGAGGTGTATGGTGTAGGGAACCAAAGCTATATCCTTCATGTTCTTCCCTAGGATGGATTAGGATCCTTTGGGATTAGTTGAATAATGTAATAAGCCTACTGTGATATCTTTTGGATCCTTGGTGCAATTATAAACCAGGATGTCAAAATGACCAAATGGGCATAAATTTATGTTTTCTGGGTTAGTCACTAGGTCTTAGGTCATTAGGAAATATTTTGAAGACAATTGAGGCATTACATAATCATAATGTGCAAAATTTGCAAATTGACAAAATTGTCAAAAACGTTGTTTGACAACATTGACAACTTTTTAAAAAGTTGCTCAGTATGATCAAAAAGGTTCAATTTTAGTTCATAATGATTTGAAATATAGTTATGACCATTGCAACTGGTATTTAAACTTGTTTTAATCCCATCCATGAGTTGGCAATGGATGTACGGACTTTTGGAGGAGAAAACAAATAAGAAATTTAGTTCTTTTGGGTACAGTCACTATTTTTTTCATTTTACAGATTCTGTACGGATTGGTACGGATGAAAAATTTGTTCATTTTTATTTTTTAGTTTTCTATCAGAACTTTCCCTTTGATTTGGGGTGAATTGGTGTTGTTTGGTCTCAGAACCAGAATTTACAAGTTCACTAGTTCTGTAACCCAAGAAACTGAGGGTATTTTGGTTATGGGACCCTAACTTTCTTTCCCATAGTGGAAAAGGCATGGCCCTTTGAAAAATTCAAGTTAGGGGAGGCATCTTAGTGATTCCAGAGGCCCAGAAGTAGAGGACTCCATTTGAGGGTTTTATCACCCAATCCTAGGTCAAATATCTCTATGTATTTGACCAGGACAATAGGGGAAAGAGTGGATAACTAGTCTCAGAGATTGAAGATACTTTTAGAATGGTTGGGATCAACCCTTTAGAGATCAAGGAAGAGTCCTAATGGGGTTTAGTTGATTTCATGCACCCATCTTCATACCATTTCTTTGTATTCCAAGCCTAGTCTAGCCAATTAGGACTGTGGATAGAGTGAGGGTTTGATGTTGCAGGAGTGAAGTCAAAATTCCATCTCTTGGGGTTTGAAGGATAAGGATAAAGGGTATCCTAAAAGATAAGGATTTTACCAAGCCTTTGGATAAGTTGGAAGTTATCCACTAAAAATAGTGTAGAAAAGGCTACAAGGAAGACTATCCTAGATTGAGTAGGATAGGTTGTGGGTGTTTAGGAAATCTACCAGTGAGTGATTCCTAGTGTATTAGGTCAGGATAAGACCTTCCCACCATTGAATTTCATTCCCATATAGGTTTTTAGTAATAAATGAGAGGGGGGGTGAATCAGTGGCCTCAAATATTTATCCAATTTAAACTTTAATCCACCAATCAATACTTCTCAAATTATTAAGTCCCAACAAGATGTATGCCTTTACTTGAAATAAATAACTGTCTGTCGGTTTACCTTGTATGTCCTTATTCTCCTTGATAACTGATAAGTAGTAAACTATATTTACTGATACTTATTAAATATGCAGAGTATACCAGTTAATCCATAAATGCATATGCAGAATGTAAAACAATAAAGTGATAAACCATACACATAACACAAGGATTTTAACGTGGAAACCCTGTTAAGGGAAAAACCATTGGGACTGGTACCCCAAATTTTCACTCTTCTGAGGTGAGCCCTATTAGGAGCCAACCTTGTTAAAGGTTACAAACATACTGTTAAGTGCGACCTTGTTAGAGGATTTTTAATACATAGGTTGTCACTAAGTATCTAGCATCTACGTTACCATCCTTGAATCAGTCTCATAACTGTCAATAGGCTTTATGAAAATCTTACTACCATCCTTGAATCAGCCTCCTTCTTAGACTATCAATAGGCTTTAGGTAAGATTGGTGCTACTATCATGAGTCAACCTTCTAGTAATATGTTAGGATATACCTCAATTACAAAAGACTGTTAAGTCCTACTCTGTTAAGAGACTTAATGCTTCAATGGTTAAACTGAAACACAATGACCTATTTCTAATGCAACTTTGAATTGCAGATATTCAAATCTATTTATGCACAATACCTTTCTGATCAATGTATCAATTCAATTCATTTGTACTTAGCCTTTTCTACTATGTGATGTTGTGCTTTACTGTGTGTCGGTGTCTGCAGAATTCTTTAGCTTTCCCTTAGCTTGATTGATCAGGACTGCATGAAGTTAATCCTTCATCAGTTTCTCTTCATCATCTTCTATCAGTTCACTCCCCCATGTATCTAATTGCTTGCGGGAATTAATTATGCTTGTCTCTTAAATAGACATGATATCCCTTAATTCTAGGTTCTTGATTCTTGATTCTTGGCGTGAAAAATAATCCAACCAAATTGATTTACGGCTTTAACTCCTGATTTATCTTGTAGTTATCTTCTTTCCAACTGTACAAATCAATTACTTAACAGTGATTGAATAAAGAAAATAAAACAACCAATTAAGTCTATCCTTTAGCTCTGCCAGCTAGATATTTTGTCATTTGCTGATCTCTCTGTTCTGTCGGTCAATTCTGTAGTTTGTCACCTGTGACAACTGCCAGTTCCGTCGATGCAACTTTAGTTAGCTTTGGGATCTCTATCCATTGAGCATCATTGGATCTTGCTCATCGGGAAACACTTTCTTCTGCTCGTCAGGCATCACTGTGAATTTTTCTCTGTCTTTACCGATGGTGTGCAGTGTGGTCTATCACTTGGTGAGTATTTGAATTTTATGCATTGCAGAGAGCATAATCTCTATTCCATTGATTCTCTAAAGTCTTTGGAATGACCATACAGATGATATCAAGTTGACATCAATGACAATACAAACCATTAATTGATTTAAAGTCTTACATCATCTTCAACTTAATATAGTCATACATTCAATCAGTTACATGTCATCAATCTCTCCCTTTAGCATTGATGGAAACACGCTATATTATCACACTATACTATTGCTAATACAATATGAAATACAATTGTTGAGATTCATCAAGTTACCAAACAATTTGTTTTGATAACTGATAAAATGTCTGACTGCCGGTAAGCTCTGTGTAAGCTTAGATTTGAGTCTTGCAGCTTTTATTTTTCTTCTTCTGATGTGTTGTGTCCTTTGTCTGTGTCAATTTCTCTCTTGACTGTTCTTCTTCTTTGATGTCTCTATCTTTTGTTCGCAACTTTTATACAAATTCTCTCCCTATGGATATGATCTCTCTTTGTTTGGAATATTTTTTGATGATAATATATGAATACATTCTCTCCCTTTGACAACAATGCCAAACAAATATTTTACAAATATCTGACATTCTGTCAAACAATTTCTTCTATCCATAATACATTTCTTGAATTTCCCATTCATCATCAATATAATAATCTGCTCTGGTGCTCGGTTCTGATATATACCTTTCTGTATATAGATGTAGCTTTGAAGTTCAGCTTCTGTTTGCATCAATCATGAATGATATTCTAATAATATATGGTTGATGCAGTGTTCAGTCCTTCTACTAACTGGTAGACATGGGTTTGACCCCTAGTCTTTTTCTTAGGTACTCAAATGTATTCCTGGGCAGTGGCTTGGTGAAGATATCAGCCAATTGTTCTTTTGATTGCACATATTCAAGTATCACCTCTTTTTCTTGAACTTGTTCTCTTAAATAATGATACTTGATGACAATATGTTTAGTCTTTGCATGCATGATTGGATTCTTAGAAATATTTATTGCACTGGTGTTATCACAATAGATAACTACTGGTTCTATGATCTTCGTATGCATACCTTCCAGCAACTATTTGATCCATGTAATATTTGAGCAGTTTGCAGGAGAAGCAACATATTCTGCTTCTACAGTAGACTAAGAGATGCATCCTTGCTTCTTGCTAATCCATGTGACAAGTCTATCACCCATAAAGAATGCTCCTCCAGTTGTGCTCTTCTGGTCATAAAGATTCCCCGCCCAATCAGCATTGGTAAACACTTTTAGTTCAAATTTTCCTTCTCTTCTATACCATAAGACAAATTCCTTAGTATTCTTCAAATATCTTAGAGTCCTTTTCACAGCAGTTATATGTGACTCCCTGGGGTTAGCAAAAAATCTAGCAACAATTCCTACTGCATGTGCAATATTTAGTCTAGTGTGTACAACATACATGATTTTTCCTATCATTGATCTATATAGAGTTTGATTTACCTATGTTGTATTGTCTTCCTTTGTTAATTTGCATCCAGTAGCCATTGGTGTTCCAACAGGTTTGGAATCTTCCATCTTGAATATTTTCAAGACTTCTTTGATGTATTTGGACTGTGTAACGAAAATACCTTCACTTTGTTGAATGATCTATAGACCAAGAAAGAACTTGATCTCTCCAAACATAGGCATCTCAAATTCCTTTCTCATCTCATCAGCAAATGATTTGCATAGCATATCATTGCCTCCAAATATGATATCATCAACAAATATTTCAGTAATCAAAGTGTCAGCATTAGTATTTTCTTTCAAATAAAGATTACTGTTCTCACTAGTCCTTATGAGTCCAATACTTATTAGATAGGAGTGAATTCATTCATACCAGGATCTAGGAGCTTGTTTTAATCCATACAAGGCTTTGTGAAGTCTACATACCATGTTCCTTTTGTCTGGATCCACAAACCCTTCTGGTTTCTCAAAGTATACCTCTTCTTCAAGTATTCCATTTAGGAATGTTGACTTGACATCCATTTGATATACCTTGAATCCTTTGTATGTAGCATAAGAAAGAAGAATTCTTACTCCTTCTATCCTAGCAACGGGTGTAAAGGTTTCTCCATAGTCTATACCTTCCTCTTGTGCATACCCCTTGCATACTAGTCTTTCTTTGTTCCTTGTGACTTCTCCATTCTCGTTCAGTTTGTTCCTGAATATCCATTTTGTACCG
>MU226888.1:1610149-1625391 GCA_018584345.1 Thuja plicata | reverse complement strand
AGACACTATTATCAAAGTTATTCATCTCAAATGAAATCAGTCTACCAATCAGGCTATCAAGAGTGACTGTATTATTTTCTACTACTCTCATTTCTTGAATAGCAGAGACTCTAATAGCATATATAGGTAATAGGGTTCTTAGGATTTTACTTACCACTGTCTCCTTTTCAAGTGTACCTCCAACACCTCGTATAGCATTAACTACTTCCTTTATTCTTGTGTTGTACTATGTGATGTTTTCACCTTCTTTCATTCTGAGATCATCAAACTTTCCTCTAAGGATTTCTGCCTTGGCTCTTAGAACATTTGCATCACCACCATGTACAAGTTTCAACTTGTCCCACATTATTTTTGTATTTTTACAATCTTTGACATCCTCAAATTCAGCATCAGAGAGTGAGGCTAGAAGTTCTATAACCATGCAGTTATTTTCATGCTTTACTCTCAACTGATCTACTATCAATGGTCTTGTAGGAAACACATATTCAATATCTAAGTATTGAGTAATATCATTTCCAATACCTGATAAGTAAATCTTTATTCTGCTTTGCCATGAAGCAAAGTTGTCCTTGTTCAACTTGGGCACATCTCGTCTATTCATCTTGTGATCTTTCACTTAGGTCTTGAAACCTTCCTTCTAAGCACACAAGCTCTGATACCAATTGTTAGTAATAACTAAGAGGGGGGTGAATCAATGGCCTCAAATATTTATCCAATTTAAACTTTAATCCACCAATCAATACTTCTCAAATTATTAACTCCCAACAAGATGTATGCCTTTACTTGAAATAAATAACTGTCTGTCAGTTTACCTTGTCTGTCCTTATTCTCCTTGATAACTGATAAGCACTAAACTATATTTACCGATACTCAGTAAATATGCAGAGTATACCAGTCAATCCATAAATGCATATGTAGAATGTAAAACAATAAAGTGATAAACCATACACATATAACACAAGGATTGTAACATGGAAACCCTGTTAAAGGAAAAACCACTAGGACCAGTACCCCAAATTTTCACTCTTCTGAAGTGAGCCCTGTTAGGAGCCAATCCTGTTAAAGGTTACAAACACACTATTAAGTGCAACCTTGTTAAAGGATTTTCAATACATAGGTTGTCACTAAGTATCTGGCATCTACGCTACCATCCTTGAATCACTCTCGTGACTGTCAATAGGCTTTATGAAAATATTAATACCATCCTTGAATCAACCTCCTTCTTAGACTGTCAATAGGCTTTAGGTAAGACCGGTGCTACTATAATGAATCAACCTTCTAGTAATCTATTAGGATGTACCTCAATTACAAAAGACTGTTAAGTCCTGCTCTGTTAGGAGACTTAATGCTTCAATGGTTAAACTGAAACACAATGACCTGTTTCTAATACAACTTTGAATTGTAGATATTCAAATCTATTTATGCACAATACCTTTCTGATCAATGTATCAATTTAATTCATTTTTACTTAGCCTTTTCTTCTCTATGATGTTGTTCTTCACTGTGTCTCAGTGTCTATAGAATTCTTTAGCTCTCCCTTAGCTTGATTGATCAGGACTGCATGAATTTAATCCTTCATCAATTTCTCTTTAGCATCTTCTATCAGTTCACTCCCCCGTGTATCTGATTGCTTGTGGGAATGAATGATGCTTGTCTCTTAAATAGACATGATAGCCCTTAATTCTAGGTTCTTGATTCTTTATTCTTGGCGTGAAAAACAATCCAGCCAAATTGATTTACGGCTTTAACTCTTGATTTATCTTGTAGTTATCTTCTTGCCAACTGTACAAATCAATTACTTAACGGTGGTTGAATAAAGAAAATAAAACAACCAGTTAAGTCTATCCTTTAGCTCTGCTAGCTAGATATTTTGTCATTTTCTGATCTCTCTTTTCTGTCAGTCAATTCTACAGTTCGTCACCAGTGACAACTGCTAGTTCCACTGGTGCAGCTCTAGTTAGCTTCAGGATCTCCATCTGTCAGGCATCGTTGGATCTTGCTCGTCAGGAAACACTGTCTTCTTCTTGTTGAGCATCACTATGACTTTTTCTCTATCTTTATCGATGGTGTGCACTCCATCGGTCTGGTCTATGACTTGGTGAGTACTTGACTTTTATGCATTGGAGAGAGCATAATCTCTGTTCCATTGATTCTCTGAAGTCTTTGGCATGACCATACAGATGATATCAAGTTGACATCAATGACAATACAAACCATTAACTAATTTAATGTCTTGCATCATCTTCAACTTAATATAGTCATACATTCAATCAGTTACATGTCATCAATAGGTGGGATATAAAATCATTCATTTTGTTCATTTGAGGGAAATGATCCCTAAAGCCCAAATTGGATCTAAGTTGTGAGAAGTCCCTAGGAGTCAGGGAAAGTTGTGGCAAGGTAAGTCCGCTTAAGAGAGGAGGTATAGACCCTCTAGAAGTTATTAAAACAAGGAAGAGGCTTAAGGAAGGTATTGGACGTTCTTCTAGGTAAAGAAGATTAATTAGGATGTTGTGGCTGCTTGGTCTACATCAGGAATATATTGAACAACTACAATATTGCAATCACATAAGAAGCAAGAGAAACATAGAAATATCTTACATCATTTAAAATACCCTAATCAAAATCATATTAGGGTTAGAGGGGCATTACATCACTACTTATATATAGACAAGGTATGGTTTCAAGACTCAATAATGGAGTTACATCACACAACACATAGAGGCCTGCATGGATTTAATCAATCCTTCTCTCATCAAGGAGGCTCTACTATGTCATATCAATGTCTGTAGATGGCCATGACTATGTAAGCTCAAAGTCACTCACACACCTAACAGTATCAACTCAACATCCTCAAATGGTAATGGTTATGATGGTTCAACACCTATAGATGGTCATGGCTATACTGACTCCAAGTCACTTAGATGGCCACTCTACCAATGTTACTTTATCTTTTATTATGTTTTAACCTAGTTATTTATTAAGTTATCACTTTTTTAAGAACTCCTTCACGTGTCCTATGCCAACCACTCACAAGTCAGGATGCATGTAAGGAGCCACTCCACTCCACTACCCTACATCAACTGAACAAAATTCCCAACCAATAAAACTTAAATTAATAAAAGACTCCAAGTCGTGGAACATGAAGACATAGTACACTCAATTGGAATTGCTAAGAGCATAGGTCACTCAGACCTCAACATAGTAGCATAGCTCAACTACATGCCTGCATATGGTCTAAACACCATACATCCAAAATAACAAAGTGGTATCAACTCAAAATATGGTGGATCAATAAACAAGGTAATACAAGGGCTATTAAGCATAAGCCAAGAAATAAACATGATATTAGTTGCACTCGTAGTCCAAGGAGCACTCAATTGGGATTCACCCAAGAGTACGAATCTCTCAAGATCCTATCAAGGTAGGAATAAATCTCAATACTAGGAATGCAGTCTCAACACCAACATTCATCCAAATAAAATGAAAATAACAATGCAAGAAAAGCCAATAAACAAAGATAGTAAAATAATGCACAAGCATACCCTATTGGCCTCATTTCCAAGAGCACAGATTGCAAGACATCCCATATTAAAAACTACATAGGAGACTAACATCCCTTAATGATCCAAGAAGGTATCCCATAATAAAATTCCAAGGAAGAAGCTCTTATGGGAAAGTAGAAAAAAAGGCAACCATCTCTAGCAAAATCTGGCTAGGCGCACTAACCAGAAAAACCAATCTAAAACACAAGATTTAGATTGTGATACTAAGTAACCAAAATGTCCTCTATTCATTATGACTACATAATCCAACCACAATCATGGGATACATCAAAGGAGAATTTAAAAAGATTCCCAAAATGGAAGCATCCCTAAATGGGAACTCATGTAAAATGATGCACACACAAAAATGTCCAAAATTAAAATTCAAAACAAGGCTACGAAACTAAAAACCATTAGTTATCATATACCCAACAACACACTTTTCAAATAAAATTCACATTTCAACCATCCACAAAAATTTCAAAAGCATAGCATAATACTTTTCTCATTTGATTTCAAAATAAAATCATACAAGCCCAACCAACCAACGAAAAACAACAAAATTGTGGGGGAACGCTAGTTCTCAGCCCATGAACTATAGCAATAAAAATGATTCAAAATATGAAGTGAAAATAAAGATCCAAGAAGCCCTACCTTACCAAATGGTGAAAACATTGAAATAAAGAGAATAAATAAAATACTCTGTGAAACTAGATAAGCCTCTAAGTAAAGTAGAGCAATCATAACATAAATCCAACGGGAAGCTACCCACAAAAATCCGTCAAGTAGAATTCTCCCAATGAAAAAATCTCTAAAATGCTCACAAGAGGTTTTGAGAAAATTTTCTCTCCCAAAATGCAAAAGCGAAGAAATAAAGTCTAATTCTTCATTATAAGTCACTTTTTGCCAACACTCAAAAGGATAAAATAAAATCACTTAAGCCATTAAAAAAAATTTAAATTATTTGAATCCACAAAATTTATCGATTTAGTTTGATTCCACAAATAGGAATTCACTTCGGTGCACTTGCAAGAAATTAATTAAAATAAACAATAAGGAATTAAAACCAACATTAAATACCTAGCTTGTCGTAATAACTGCTGACCAACTCTAATGCCTAGATGAATGCTGGTATAATCATAGTAATGTCAATAAAGTCCATATTTTACCCACATGGTTCCATTAGTATAATATATCAATTATGGATACACCACCCATAGAGGTATGATATTGGCTAAGTCATGAACGACCAATGTAACTATATCCTATTCTACTACTAAGGATAAAGACACACTCAAACCTACAAATTAGGAGGAATGATGTCTAGTACCAGTTCACTGAAACACACAAACATCAAGAGCAGTTTCTCACAACATAAATAGTCGAAGTACATGTACATATATAATATCAACCAACAAAGGATAACAAGACATCGTGTGGACCTCATGAATGAGTAATTATGACTTTGTCTCTCTTCATACAAACACATTGTATTTAAATTAAATATTTAAATTTAACTAATACATTAAAATAATAATTTATGAAAATATGAGCATATATTAGTAAAATATCAATGAAATATCCATCAACATATACAACACAATATAACCAGGAAATAAATATAATAATAATACTATCACTATTTTTTTGCATTTGGAAATGCACACCTGCCTCAGTAGTATGGGCCATCTGGTGGGAAAGGAATGAATGTATCTTTAGGAAGGTCTCTTCTCCAATCGAAACAGTTCTTGATGGCATTGAAAAAGCTATTTTAGAGGTGGTCAATGCTTCACTCAGCAAGTGCAAATTTAATCCAACTATTACTCAATGGGATACCATCATTCTGCGTCATTGGAAACGTCTTTTCATTCCATTTGGATGTGTAATTGCAAAGAAGAACACAATAAAAATTGATAGATCAGAGGTTAAATGGATACCTCCCACAAATGGGATCCTCAAGTTAAACTTTGATGGGGTGTCTCAAGGAAATCCGGGCAACTTAGGTTTGGGGGCTTGCATCCGAAATTCACAAGGGGTTTTTTTAGCACTGATTGCTTCACCCTTACCAACAGGCACAAACAACCTAGCCGAAGCACACACCCTTCTATCGGGTTTAATTCTAGCTAAGTAGGGAGGATTTGATCGGTTGCATGTCGAAGGTGACTCCTCGGTCATAATTAATGCTTGTATTAAAAGACAATCTTCTTCCTGGCAACTCACCTACATACTTAAACAAATTTGGCATCTGGTAGACACATTGCAAGAGGTGTACCTTTCCCACACACTCCGCGAAGGTAAAAAAGTCCCAGACATGTTGGTGAATCTTGGGTGTGATGGGCTCATGACATCAGCAATCAACTCAATCGAGCTCATTGTAGTGAATAATGACCTCCGAATGCTGATTAACAAAGACAAACCACTTCATAGCAGCTAAAATTAAATTCCTTTTCAGAATCTTATGATTCCGTACATTAACACAATTTCAAGGAAACTAAATAATCATAAACACATCCACCATTATACCATAGGGATGTGTGGAGGTCTACGTACAGGAATGCATTTTAAAAAGGATAATCGAAGATCATAAATCACACGTCAATCAATTTAATTCACACATGCAAGCTAGCTCAACTGGGAGATACTATATTGAATAACACAGAGTACAAAATTGATTGAATTGAATAGTTTTTGAATCTGCTATAAGTTGAGGTCTGTCTATTTATAGAAAACCCATTACACAGTGGAATATCATAGATTTAAAATGGTGGCTTTATCTAAGGTATGTGTGTGATGTGATTCATGCTCCAAGATTCATAGGGAGGTGCTGCCAAAGAACTTCAGGATCTGGTTAGCTCCAAGGATTGACAAAGAGGTTTTGCCGGAAACTATCAGTGACTCCGTCTTTGAGAGTATGTTCATTGCACAACTAGCCTTCATCAAACAGGTAATTGGGGATGAACAACTAATCCCCACTTCAAAGCATTTCCTTTACCCTTCTCAGTTAGTATCAATATTTTTCTCCAATGCAATGGATTTGGTACAGTCTGTGCACTTAATTGAAATTTTGGCATTTAAAGTCATTCAAAAGCAATTTTGGATTGGTCATAATTTGAAAATTTCCATGCAACATTATGACCTATGGAGTGGCCAAGCTCTTGTGGGGGGCTTATTTTCATGACATCAATTATTGCAATTTCATGATTTTCTAGCAACATACGACGGGGTAAAATGAACGCTTGATAGTAAGAATGCTAAATATCTGAACAATATCCTCAAGGTTACTACGAGGGTGCTTGGAGTGTAGCTGGAAAGTAGAGTGTGAAAGAATACTGGCGCTCTACTAGAACTCCTAGGGTTGCCGAACCCTGCATCTCCACCACATGATCCCCCTAATCGACCTACAAAATGGAAGCCATCAGGTCATGGAAAAGAATGGAACATTTGGGAGGAAGGGGAACCGTCAGTTGAAAGGGATAAAGCTGTACATTTTCACCGATATGGTAGATTTGGTCACCAACATGGAATTGCAGATGTAACAACACAGCAAACCCTACATACAGTAGTTGGTGACACTGACTGGGAGGAGATAGCTAGCTAGGAACATGGGAGTGGTTGGAGACCGTATCCCTTAACTACTTTGGGCTCTACTAAGAAGGAAGATGTGCCCCATGGCTCTGGGTGGGAAATGCCCAACTCTTTGGGCAGATCTTAGGAATGGACAAAAGTTTACATTTGGGAAAAAGTTTTTGTTTTTTTTTCAATCGACTATGTCCTAAACTTTTGTGCTGATGGGGAAAATACTATAGTTCAGGTATTTAGCTAAAATATTTATTTTTTAAATATAACTGAATCAAATTTTTTACCACAACCGAATAGTAAAGCCGATAACAAGGTCAGCTGACAACTATCACCGACCATTATCGACGAGGACAAGTCGACGACCAGTATCAACCATGATGAATCGATGAGAATTATCGATAAGGAGATATCGACGAACATTACCGACCAGGATACACTGATGAAAATTACCGTCCAGTTGAACCTTTATGCACAACCGACAGAAACAAAATTTGTATCAGAACTGACGAGCATAACCATTTAGAGGTACTGACTATCCTAAATTTTTCTTGATGATGTAGATGGTGATTTTTTATTTTAATGACTTCTTGAGTATTTAGTATTGTCACAAAATCTCTGTACTATATTGTATTTGAGCAAGGATTCTGGGTTTTCTTACTAGTTCTTTCCCGGATGAGCTCTTGAACCAGCTTATATTATATTAATAAATATATTCAGTGGCTTGCCCACTTTTGCTTAAAAATTAATAATAATAATAATCCATTATTTCTCAAATGAAAAATATACTAGATATCATCATAAAGAATCATTATGAAGATAAGATCAAGACAATAAACATTACTATATTCTAATATCTAAATCAACCATGATACTGTCAATCAAAACAATGTATTGTCATCATATGGATAATCACAACATAATACAAATGAAACTCAATAATAACATCATGGTAACATATCTAATGATCTCTAATCTAGATAACATCTAAACATTACAAACCATCACAATCCGGTAACCACTGGCACATACATCAGTGAAAGCATTAAATTAGATCCTAAACCATATACCATCATAACCTCAATAGTAATCTCAGAAATGAACACAAGAAAGAACTAAACTAGGTGCATCTCAAAATGTGAATATGAAATCATAATAGAGGAAAATTTACTGAATCACATAAAAGAATCAAGCTCTGATCAAATCACAAGGAACATAAGTCCAAAACACTCAAAAAGTCTCACATCCCAAATCAAGTAAGCAACATACTACACCATCATAGTTATCACAAATTAGGATAAGGGCATAGACAAATTTATGATGTAACATCATAAATTAGGTCATGCTGAAGGTACCAACCTCTCATGGGTTCAACAGATCATACAATACAAGCATATAACCATTGAAGCATGAGGAAAAAGCAATCAATCACAGAAAGAAAAAATAAGCATCCAAAGCCAAAACAAGGCTTCATAAGAGCTCTCTTAAACTACAGAGAGGCAATAACATCATATAATGTCAAAGCCACCTCTATAAGGGTGGCATGCAGAATGAAAATGAGAGAGGCACTACAGGTACACTAACTCCTTCTTCACAAAATTGTACTTCTTCAGGTTAATCAATAACTTCTCTTGCCTTAACTTCTCAAATACCCTATGAATATGTATTATATGTTTTTCCAATGTCTTACTGAAGATCAAAATATCATCCAAGTAAACAATAACAAACTTACTCAAAAATTCTTTCAATGTACCTCTTTCATGAACTGGATGAATGTACTTGATGCATTGGTTAGCCCAAAAGTCATGACTAACCAATGATACAAGTCTTCCTTTGTCTTGAAGGCCATTTTTAATTCATCCCCTTCTCTAATTTGGATTAAGTGATATCCCCTCTTCAGATCTATCTTTGAGAAGTAATCAACTCCACTCAAACAATCCATAATGTTATCCATCCTTGGCAAGGGAAACCTATACTTGATAATAATATTATTGATAGCCTAAGAATCTGTACACATCCTCCATTCTCTATTTTTTTGGTGCTAGTACTCCTGGTACTACACATGGATCAAAATATCTCAAATGAACCCCTTCTGCAACAACTCTTGCACTTGTTTATTCAACTCCTCACTCTCTACTAGAGTCATTCTATGGGATTCCTTATTCAGAAAATTAGCTCTAGGAATCAAGTCCATTTGATGAATATTCTTTCTTGTGGGTGGAAATCCATAAAGTACATTATTAGATACAATATCCTAAAACATATCCAACAAATCTTGAACTTGCACAAGTACATCTTCTACTTCCTCATTTTCAATTTTTGAAATTAAAGTAAAACACGTGTGCTCATGCTTCATGCCTTCTAGAAACTTCCTTCCATCAATTAAACATGTTTTTTCATTACTACATACCTTTTAGCTTGTGTTTGACTCCTTCCTTTGTCAAAGAATAGGTATTTGCATACCCATCATGCAAGCATCATCATCAAATTGCAATGGTCTCTGTAAAAATATACGATAAACATCCATAGGGATATTCTCACATAATACCTCATCATGATAGTTTCCAATTTTGAACTTTGCCAATTGTTGGTGATTTTAAATTTCAAATAAATTTGAAGTGCATGTGTTGAAAATTTGAGTAAGGCATATAGGTACACCCCTAAAAAGTATTCTAAGTAACTCACTTTGAGAATAA
This sequence comes from Thuja plicata, assembly GCA_018584345.1. Taxonomy (NCBI): domain Eukaryota; kingdom Viridiplantae; phylum Streptophyta; class Pinopsida; order Cupressales; family Cupressaceae; genus Thuja; species Thuja plicata. The sequence continues at coordinate 1,615,574 of MU226888.1, read as the reverse complement.
ATAGTTTAGAGACTGGTGAATGTTATGAGAAACCACTTCAATATTATTTTCATCTCTTAACAAATAGCACATTTTTCAATTTGAATCCCTCTAGAGTCAGATTGAATTGGGTTTTAAAGCACTTGATTTGAGAGGTCAACAAAAGTTTATAAGTTGCACATTTTCAAAATAGTTCAAGTAGCCTCCTTTGGAGGCTAGTATTTTATAATTAGTTGATCATCATGAAAAAAAGACTTTACCTCTCTATTGTCAACATATCGGTGTACTTGTGTACATATTTTATGGTTTATTTTTAGCTCTGTAGGGTTTCAGGAACCCATCAAAACTTGTTTTCCTTAATAAAAAACATATTGGTGTACTTGTGTACATATTTTCAAAGCCATGTGACCTTGTTTAATCGTTTTGCCAAAGCCAATCCAAATGAAATTATTCTATTTTTTAGTGTGCACATTGTTGCATTTGTTGGGTAGCCATTTTCAAAGAGTTTTAATTTATGATCATTGATTTTTATGTGAACTTAGTTATTTCCTTGTGTTTTCAATATATCAAAACACTCAGTGCAAATTTTTAGGGTCCCGAGAGTTCATTTCATCATTTTCATTTTATTCAGTTTGGCAATCTGTACAATGTTGTGTTTTCCAGAGAGCCTACTTTAAATGTTAATATTTTGGTACCAAATAATTTTTCTACCAAAGATATGGATTTCTTAAGTTTCCTACATGTAAATGATTCCCTATCTTCAGTTGCAATTTTTCAGAGCGAGGTTTTCTATTTTTGCCAGGTCTAAATGAAGTGCACTTTGATATATTCTGACATGTCCAATTGCAGAGATAATGAAGTAGGATACTTTTCCAATTAAAATATCTCACCTCATGCATTATAAAACCAAACCATTCTTTAAGGTGATTCTCAATAAACAAATCTACATGGTTACCAGTTGCCAAGGTCTCCTGATGTGTTTTGATGAGTTTTTTATGTCATTTCTGAAGGCTCCCTGCTTGTTTTCAACACTGAACAGAGGGGTTGAGAATCACACTTTAGTATTCATTTAATTTATATTTTCTCAATCCATATGCGTGATAGAATTTTTTTGAATCAATTTCATGGTCTGATTGATGGAAAATGATAAAAAAAAATTAGGCCAGACCCACAAGGACCCGACCTACATCAGGTAAAATTGAAGTCCTTTGCCCATTAAATATGATTTTAAAATTTCAATTATTATTTTTCAAACCATTTAATGATTTTGATAATAATAATAATGTGTTGTTGTTTTATGGGTAGGGCCATCTAGGCAAAATTCGTTAAATATTTTACAAATGTTGAAAAGGGGTAAAATTATTTAAATCATCTTTAAAGAAGTGATTTAAACAAACATTATTGCAAGGATCTTGAAAGTATTATCGATGGTTGTCAATAATCCTCTTGTGAAAATTGACAAAGGTAAACTTAAAATATTTACGAGGCACATGTTTGTGTGCCTGTGTCAATATTTTACATGGGATCCAATGTATTTCAACAAAGATTGAAACATGGAGAGAAAATGTTGAGTCAAACTTTTTTTGAAATCTTTAAGATGTCCCAGCGAGCCACTGAGAAATTATGGAAAATAATGAAGTGAAACAATGGCTCCCATGTCAGTGAGTTAAAACAAACTCTTCCTCAGAGGCTCGATGAAGGGACTATTTTGTTTCATTGAGCCATCAAGTGGAATGAAATTTTCCCTAGTTTTCTATGTTATATTACAGTAGGTAATGCACAATAGATATATTTTAAAAATGAGGAATCATAGTCTGTCCATTTGAATTGGTTGACAATATGCCTCAGAGATATTGCATCTCATAGATGCAATGTTTTCATGGTGTTACAAATAATGGAATTGGTGAAAAAACTATAGAAACTGTGAAGCAAATGCAATAGCAGGTGTAAAACCAAATTCACTATCAATGCTCTCTCTATTATAGTCTAGATTTGAAATGAAATATAGGCTTCCATCATAGAAAAGGAATTTATGTCTAATATTATAGTTGGGAATGTGTTGGCAAATTTATTTGCAAAATGTGGAAGCACAGATTGGGCATGTGAGTTGTATCACAGAATCTCTTAGATAAATGTGGTCTCATGATTTACCATTATTATAAGATGTATCTAAAATGAATTTGGTGAAAGGTGTGGAAACATTCAAGCTATAGTTGCAATGTCATTTTCACAACCTTTTCCCTCTTCCTCTATGCCTGTATTAGAACTCTTAAGAAAATGTGAAACAAAGATGTAAATATATATTTGTAGCCTTTGCCAATATTTTTTATTCCTCTACCAGCATACAAAGCTTTTAAAAATTGGTCTTAGAAATGAAAAGGGTTCTCACAGGTGTAAAGACAAGTCCACATCCTTTTCCAACATTATTTCTGCTTCTGAGTGAAAATGAGAAGATTGGGACAGGGTATTGGCATTCTATGTGGATGTAGTGTCCTGGTGCCCATTTATTATATTGATTGAAATATGGCAATAGAAAACTGAGGGGGGTGAATATTTTTTCACAAAATTTAAATTTAAAAATCTTTAACTCTGATATGACAAATTAAACTTGCATGCATGAATTAGAAACACATCCACAACACTTAACACCAACAATTTTAGTGAGGAAACTCTACTAAGGGAAAAATCTCGGTGGGGCTGAAACTGACAATATGACTATACCTTGTTAGAAGTATAACATATTATAAATGGGTAATGCACATGCATTTGAGAACACTGCCTATATCTCAGTGCTCAAATACAAAAGGGCTACAACCTTGAGGAAGGCTCACTACCTTACAAGATCACTACAATGATCAATATGAAGTTTTTGAACTATATAATGGCATCTAACCTATGCCTAGGTTAGCTTAAATCTCTGTTCAAATCCTCTTTACCACCTACAAGTGGGTGACTTAATACTCAATAGATCTGACACACTTTCTCTCCAAGCAATCTCACACATCCCCAATATAAAATATTACACTAAATATACATAATTCATCAACCTTGAAAAATAAACAAGGTTAGCTCAACCCTAATATCAAAATAAAATCTTACATGCCAAAAATAATACACTAGATCTATGTATTTCAGCCAAAACATAGAATATATCCTTATCATCAGCCTCGAACATATAACACGACCACAAATCATGCCTCAAACTTTCACAAAACATTGTATTGATCAAGTCACCCAAGAACATGAGGAAAATCACCACTAACTAACAATCCTCACAATCCAATGAGTGAAATATATGTGGACCACTAACTCAGAAGGAAGACAACCCAATAACATCCATAGGCATCAATAATAGCACATAAACATTCAAATCCACTCAAATCATCAGATTCACCAACATCTCTCATGTCGAACCTTAAGAACACTATCATCATCCACTAATACACCTAAAAAATACCTTGTGGACCCTCTGGACCATAAACCAATTCAATTGAGAACACAATAAAATGTCCCAATCACATTCCACACATCCACAAACAATAATATTACCATGTGGAGAAATTCCCACCACAATTCAGTAACACTAGAACACTAGAAAACCGTCTAAGAACCAGTCACCATACCTCATTATGCGGACCTCCAATTCATCATTTAGACCTCTAAAAAATGGAAAGAATCAACTTCATACTATATTCAAAACCTCTCTAACATCTATAACCCCTAAGCTTCACTTTTTGACGTCCACAACATCACACTGGTCATACTGCACTACTGTTAAGCAGATATGTTGACATCCAACAATGACCTCTACAGATATGTTGAAATCAATGAAAACACATCCAATATGCCAAAAATATCCCCATTGGACATTGATGGAAGCATATGATATGAAAAATAAGCAATCAATATATCCTCTGATCTCTCACCCCAAGGGTTTTTCACATGACCTCTTCTCTCCCTTTGACATCAATAAAAAAACATTGACATCAAATCTTCTCAATTCTACTTCTTCTTCTTTTGAGAACATTATGGAACAATTGAACATCACACCTGATGACTCCCCTTGAGTATCAACCTCCTCACAACATACAAACCTCAAAATAATACTTTAAATCCCACCAGACGAATGCCTACCTCTGCATCTTAGTTCGGATTAGGAAGGGAAATCAACCCCAACTTGCCTCTGAGATACTCAAATGTATCCTTAGACAAAGTTTTTGTAAAACTATTAGCAACCTGTTCCTTGGCAAGAATATACTCCAATCTCACCTCTTTCTCATTCACCTTCTCTCTTAGAAAATAGAACTTGATTGATATTGTTTATTTTTTGTCTTTGAGTGCTACACATGACTCTTAGAAATGTTAATAGCACTTGAATTATCATACTATATGACAATAGGCTCATCAAAAAAAACTCTGATGTCTAATAAAATATGCTTCATCCAAACTACTTGTGTACAATTTCCAGCATAAATAATGTACTCTACCTCTGTAGTAGACAAGGAGATAAGGTTATGCTTCTTTCTCATCTAAGAGACCAATCTTATACCCAAAAATAAAGCACCACCACTTGTACTTTTCCTATCATCAACATAACCTGCCCAGTCAAAACTTGTTTATGCACATAAGGTGAAGTCATTTCCTTTAGGATACCATATCCCAAAGTCCATTGTCCATTTTAGATATCCGAATATCCTCTTCACAACTACCTTATGACTTTCCTTAGGATCTGCTTGAAATATTACTACAAGATACACAACATTCATGATATCTAGTCTTGTATGAGTCAAGTAAAGTTATCCATCAACCATTGACCTATATCTAGACTAATTAACTTTAGGGGACTCATCATTCTTTGTCAACTTGCATCCTATTACTATAGGAATACCCACTAGTTTTGAGTCATCCAAGCCAAACTTCTTCAATGGTTCCTTCACATACTTAGCTTGAGATATAAAAATCACATCCTCTGACTGAGTAATTTTCAATACCAAAAAGAATTTTATTTCTCCTATCATGGACATCTTAAACTTAGTTTGCATTTCCATTGGAAATTTTTTTCTCAACTTATCATTAACTCCAAAGATAATTTCATCAACAAACACTTCTATAATCAAAATTTCCTCATGATCTATCTTGAAATACAAATTACTATCAACAGTACCTTTATTGAAACCAAGCTTCAGAAGATATATGTCCAATCTAGAATACCAAGCTCTAGGAGATTTCTTCAACCCATATGATACTTTCTTTAATTGACAAACCATGTCTGGTTGATCAATCAAATGATAACCATCTGGTTGCTCTATGTATACTTATTCCTGTAACACCCCAAAATTGGCACCTAACAACCTAATCAATTTTGGTGCATTTTCTTATCTTCGAAGTCCTATTGTACTAGGCAAATTCTTCTCCTAATTGACTTTAATTGACTGAGTTTCAAATG
>MU226888.1:1581468-1601956 GCA_018584345.1 Thuja plicata | reverse complement strand
TTTTCATCTACATTCATCATTTGTGATGGCTTTGAGACAAGTTCTTCATACTTGTTCTTGAAGCTTTTCACTCTATTTAGCTTGCATTTGAAATCATTAGTGGGATTTAGTATTGTGTTGGGAGAGCACACCCACATCCATCTCTAAGAGCACATCAACAAGGCATTGGGTGCCCTTGTTCAAGCTCATCGGAGGTTGTGGTTTAAACTCTTGCTTTGAGATTTCATTTTTAACATGCTAACCCTTATTGAATCTTATGGTTTTATTGGCTAATCCTAATGTTTGCATGTTTTAGTGTTGTCTCTTGCAGGAAGGTTTTCATCACATACACCTCCAGCATATCTGATAACACACACATCCTCATTCACCCTAAGCATGAAAGAGGAAATATTCTTATCTTCACTCATCTTCAAGACTTCATTCTTTCCCTTTAAACTCTAAAACTTGGTGACCTTCACTTCTTTATTTCCTTCATACAAGGTCTACAACTTCTCCCAAACCTCATTAGTCATCTCCAATTCCATGACATTTGTCATTTCTACATCGATCAATTCACTCAACAAACATTCCTTTTCCCTAATATTTTATTTTTCATCTTTGATCTCTTATGGAGTGGTAGGAGTTGAAGAAGTAGTGTAGGTTGACTTATTAATCTTCCAATAATCTACATCAATGCATCTAAGATGTACTATCATGTGCCTCTTCCATAAGGTGTAGTTAGATCCATGAAATATCAGATTGTCCTTCTTGTAAGCTATCATCATGATCACCTGAATCAGTTAATCTCTTTGAGAGGAACCTTTCTCTTATACCAATTAATGTAAATATGGAAACAAACAACTGATGGGGGGTGAATCAGTTGTTACAAAACTTAAACTTAAAAACTCTTATTTTTTATTTGAAAAATTAAACTTGCATGCATAAATCAGAAACACGTCCACAACATTTAACACCAATATTTTTAGCATGGAAACCCTACTAAGTGAAAAACCTCAGTGGGGTTGAAACCCATAATATGACTATATCTTGTTAAAAGTATAACATATTACAAATGGGTAATGTACATTCATTTAGGAACACTTCCTAGAGCTCACTACTCAAATACAAAAGGGCTACAACCCTGAGGAAGGCTCACTACCTTACAAGATCACTACAATGATCAATCTAAAGTTTTTGATTTGTATAATGGCATCTACCCTATACCTAGGTTAGTTAAAATGAAGTAAAATTTATATCTATGTTCAAATCATGACTATCACCTATAGACGAGCTACTTAACCCTCAATAGATCTTGCACACTTTCTCTCGAAGAAATCTCACATGTCTGCATTACAAAATATTTCCCTAAATATACACAATTCATCAACCTTGAAAACTAAACAAGGTTGACTCGACCCTAATTTCAAAATGCAATTTTACTGCCAAAAATAATACACCAGATCTATGTATATTAGCCAAAACATATAATCAATCCTCATCATAAGCCTTGAGCATATAATACAACCACATATCACGCCTCTAACTTCCACAAAATTTTTTACTGATCAAGTCAACCAAGAACATGAGAAAAATTACCACCAACTAAAAAAATCCTCCATATCTTGATAAAAGTGACAAGGTGTGATCATTGGGTGTAACTCTTGTGCTGGCGCATGAATCATGTTCCCATGATATTGGCATTTCTGACATATCTTGACAAATTGATAAGCATCCTTCCTTAGAGTTGGCCAAAAGTATCCCATGTGAAGGATTTTCTTAGATAAATTTAACCCACTCGAATGAGACCCACAGATCCCCTCATGAACCTCTCATAAAGATAATTTTGATTCCTCATCCTCTAGACACCTAAGAAGATTTTCTTCAAGACTCTTGTGATACAATGTGTCAGAAAGGACGGTATAATGGAAAGATTGGCATACAAAGTGTCTCTTTTGATTGTGGGTTTGGTCAAAGGTTAAATTTTTATCTTTCAGGTAAGTAAAAATAGGTACATACCAAGGTGAGTCATGTCTAACTAATAGGCATATGATTTGGGAATCGGGAAGTTCAAATGCGGGTCTCACCAACCCTTCCACCAAGAATTCATATCTAGCATGTTGTTATGGATTTTGAAGAAGAGAAGCTAAGGTTTCCATAGCATATGCTGCTCTATATCTATCCCATGGAATTTTCTCAAAAGTAATCAAATCAAAGTTATTTTTCCAATCATCTATCATCCTCTTTTAGGGCATCAACTTATCATCCTTTATTTGGTATTCATCATCAATCTGGTTTATGACTAGTTGAGAATCACCATATACTTGTAGTTCTATCACTTTCCACTCTAAAGCCATTTTTTTTCCTATGACTACGGCTTCATATTATGCTATATTATTGGTGCATGGAAAAAAAAATTTGTATGAATTTGGAATTTTGTAACCTTTAGGGTTCAAAACAATGCCTAGCCCTGATCCATGTTGTGTGTAAGATCCATCAAAGTCAAGTTTCTAGGTTTTGCCTCCACATTGATTATTTCTGAATCTGGAAATTCAACTTGAATAGGATGATTATCAAATAAAGGAGCCTCTGCCAATTGATCCACTATAACTTGTCCCTTGATGGATTTTGTATCCACATATTCTATATCAAACTCGCTCAATACCATCACCCATTTGGCCAATCTTCATGTGAGATTTTTTTTCTAAGTAGATAATTTAAAGGATCGATTTTAGAAATAAGCTTAACCTTTTGCACCAACATATAATGATGTAGATTTTGGGAAGAAAAAACTATCATGAGATAAGCTTGTTCAATGAAGCTATAGTTAAGTTCATATTTGACCAAAGTTCTACTAAGATATTAGATTGCCTTTTCTTTTCAATCTTTATCTTCTTGAGCCAATAATACTCCTAAAAAGTGACATGTTGCTGAAATGTACAAGAGTAAAGGCTTTCCTTTGATAGGTGGTATAAGTATAGGTAGATTCACCAATTATGAATTCAATAGGGAGAAAGATTCCTCACATTGTGCATCCCATTTGAAAACTGTCTTTATGTAGAAGTCTAGTGAAAGAATGACATTTTTTTGCCAATTGAGAAATAAATTGTCTTATGGATTACCACCTTCCTTGTAATGATATTATTTTACTTATGTTCTTTGGTGTATCCATGTCCATGATAGCTTGAACTTTCTTAGGATCACCTTCTATTCCCTTTTCTGATACTATGTAACCCAATAAATTTCCTGATTGCACCCCAAATGCACACTTATTAGGATTTAAACTAACTTTGAATTGTTTTAACCTTGTGAAAATATTTTCCTGGATTGGTAGATGATCTTTCCTTTCATGTGACTTAGCTAATATATCATCCACATAGTCTTCAAGAAATGTATGCATCATATCATGAAAAATTATGGTCATTGCCCTTTTATAGGTAGCTTCAACATTTTTAAGGCCAAAGGGCATGACGTTCCAACAAAATGTACCCCAAGTGCATGTGAAGGCTATTCCTCTTGATCCTCTAGTGATATCTATAACCACCCTAATCTGGTCTGATCTGACCAGAGACCCTATTTTCCCTAAGTATGATCATACCCCTAATTATTTTGAGATAATTCTCCAATTAATTGACATAATTCATCTAAGTTAGATTTAATCTCCTAAGTGATTGTATCATCAGAAAATGGAAGCACTTCCATTTTGGACTGGTTTATCCCTCTGAGTAAGTGGTTTGGGGTCATGTCAAGTGCCTTGAATCGGTCTTTGACTTGGATATTCTTTTTCCCCCTGATTCTGCCCTATTTTCCACTTTTCTCCTACCTTTTCTGGCATTCTGCTATGTAATTTTGAGATTCTTGACCTCAAGGTCAAGTTCAACCTTCTAGTTCAAGGTTGACCTCAACCCTGACCTAGGTCAAGGTCAAACTTGACCTTGACCCAGGGTCCAAATTTTAGGATCCCAAGGTTTCCGGATGTCAAGCTTCGGAAAGATTTAATTCTCGCTTCCGAGTTAGTTGTTTCGGTCTTTGAGGCAATGACTCTTGAAACTATATTTAATATAGGTCCACTTCTAGAGGTATAGGTATAATTGGAATTTAATTATCCTATGTATGCCTCTCTAGAAGATTGTGCCCTAGATTTGTATATAAGGAATCTTTCTCCTCTCATTTTCTCTAACCATGAGACATATACATGAAGAACATGATCACCTATGCACATGAAGGATAATCTATTGAAGAAATCATCTACATTAAATAATTCAAGAATTCAATCACCTTCAAGCATTCAATTCATCAAGGAGATCCATTGGTAGCCATTGAAGGATTCAAAGCTCTATGGAGCTCTCTTGTTGAAGATTTCTCCATCAACATCCATGCAAGCCTCCTCCTCTTCCAAGATACATTCAAGATTGGTGTTGAAGATCCACAAGCAATTGATTTGAGACATCCTATATTCTACATTCATTTGGTGTATACATACTTGTGGATCCAAGGATTTGAATCTGCCATAGGGGTTTCTATACAAGCAAGGTGAATTTGTTCATTTACTTTCTTTATCTCTACAATTTCAATTATCTTTTAAGGTTAGTTCCAAAACTAGGGTTTGACCAAGGCAAACCCCTCCGCCCCCCAACAAAAAAAATCATTTTTCTTGTAGGTATAGGTACAGGACAGGAAATTTTGGATCAGATTTGGATACCCTTTTCAGCCAACTTTCGGGATCCGCAAATAGAATTTTTTGTTGGAGCAGTGTAGGTCAAGGTCAACATTTTGGGGTACAACTACACCCCTACAAAAAGGTTAAGGCTAACCTGACTTAGAAAAGAAAATTTTTTTTGGGTTTTGTAGATCTCATAGTTTCAGTTCAGGAATGCAAAAATCAATAGTTTCTGAGACCGTTTGGCAAGGTTTTCAGGAGATTCTTTTTTAAAGGTATGTATTTTATTCCATTATCCTTCGCAAACATTTCCAGATCTACATTACTTATACATTCCAACTAAATGTAAGTGGTTAATGGAGACATAGGGTATCTTTTATGTGCAAATATCCATTGTTCAAAACCCTATCCAAAGCTCTACATTTTCCCTATTACATTTTGGTAAACCCGTGATAGACAACTCTTTCTTTTTGGTGTTATATTTGCATCTTATGTTAGATCTTACATGCATTTAAAAGTAGATTTATTTTATTCTCTTGCATTTATATGTCAAAAATTAAAAATCACAAATTTCTTTAAAAATACAAAAACATTTACATTTTTCATGCTCGTAATGTTACTTTGTGTTCAACGTGTATGATTTTTTTTTTGATGAGGATTTTGTTGCAAAAGAGGATAGATCCCCTAATGAGGTACATGGAAGTGAGGATGAAAATTGTTTGAATACGATCACCATGGATCCTATTCCTATTTCATCCTCCTCTACAACATCTTCAATTGACCTTTACCATAGGGTGTGTGCATGGTTACCTTCATGTTCCACAACTTATAACATTGATACACCTAGAAAGACTTCATTTAGTGTGTGTGATGTTTCTTTGTCCTCACTTGTATTACCTTTTAAGGATATATTAGAGAAAGCAGATGACTTTAATCTTTCTCTTTATGGAGATGAGTTGATGATTGATGTTAATTCTTTTCCTAATATATATCTTTTCTATTAACCTACTTTAGAATATAATTTACCTTCTTTCCCGTTTAGGGATCAAGCTTTAGTGATTTATGGTGCTCCTACAAGGTGCTTTATTGATAGGGATGATAACCCTCCTATTTGGGATGAACCTTTGGATTTAGATGTTGATTACTCTCTTCCTTATGAAGCCATTGTGGAAGATCCTACTATTTGGGATGAACCCTTGGATAAATACTTATATTTATCCCCTCCTCATGAAGAATCTTTGATACAAGAGGGTGATTTATTAACGGATGATATATTAATACATGATGGTGACTCTTTTTCTAAAACACACTCCCCTTATTCAAACATTTTAGAGAAACAAGAATACATTATAGATACTTTACCTCCATTTGGGATTCCTTCCAGTGATGAGGCATTAGCAGAGAATGATATGAATTCCCTTAATGCTCTCCCTCTTAGTGATGATCTTATGGAGAATCAAGATCCTACCTCATCTCCTCCTAGGATGTCTTCTTTGCTTCCTTCTTGTGAATCTATTTGTAGTGTTGAGACAAATAACATGGTTTATCTGAAACCCTTGTTGACTATCAAAGGTTGTCCTTGCATTAATATCAAAGGTAAACCTATGGAGTCTTTAGAGTCTTGTAATGATCAAGATTCGGTAGCTCAAACCCATAATAGAAGTAATAACCCTCAACCTAATCCGGTGGTTCCTACTTCTTTAACACCTTCTCAACCCATTCTTCCTCCTCCACCTCATCTTCATAGCAAGGATTATGGTTTGATAAACCAATTGCACAATACCCCTTCCAAGATTTCTTTATGGGAGCTTCTTCAAACTTCACCTACATACCATGAAGCCTTGAAAAAAGATCTAACAACTCTTCCAACTCTACCTCCTACTCAAGAGAACATCAATGACTTCTTAAAGTGCATGAATGCTACCCTAGGTCCTCCTGACATTGTATTCACTCAAAAGGATTTACCTTATAAAGAAGTACATAATCAATATGATGCTCTTATGGTTGTTGTTACTATCAATAAGATTATCATTCATAGGACCTTGATTGATAATGGATATGGGCTTAATATTTATAGTGTGGACATGCTCAAAGTGATTAAAGCCAATCTTTCAACTATTCAACCTAACAATTTTCATATACATGGCTTTGATAATATTGATAAGAACACTCTGGGAATCATTACCTTACCTATCAAAGTAGGCCCGGTCATCCTGAATACTCCTTTTAATGCTATGCATGGAACTCTAAATTATAACCTCCTTTTGGGTAGACCTTGGTTGCATGAGATGCATGTTGTTCCTTCCACCCTTCACCATACAGTCAAGTTTATTCACAACAACATGGTGTATACACTTCATGTGGATGATGTACCAAATCCTTGTTTGAATATTCAAACCCACAATATTCCTATTCCTAATAGTAATCCTTCTTCCTCTAATGGTCTTCCTGGAGATGATTGGAGAATCTTGGATTTTAATCCTAACTTTATTGGAGATTATAAGGTTTATAATCTTGATTATATGAAGAAACAAAGAGATTTTGAACAATGAGCTTTTGCTTCTACTTCTAATGCCCTTCATAATAACTTTGTCATTGCTTCTACCCACTATGAATCTATCAAACCTACTAATGATGACATAGTGACTACTGAAGTTCCATTGACTCCTTCTAATATGGCTTTTCATTATAGTCCTGGTTATCATTTACTAGTTAAACAAGGATTCCATGGTCAAGGATGTGGTAAGCATAAAAAAAGAATTCAAATGCCCTTATAGATTGGGGGTCATGAGCATTCTTATGGATTGGGATTTAATCCTCAACAACACATCAATACCAGCATCTCAAATAACACTTCAAAACATGATGAACCTATGAAGCAATTTGACCAAGAAATTCTTTTGCTTAAACTCCTTCATGCTAAGATGATTACTAGACCTAAAAGCAAAAAGAAATGTAGTCCACATTTGAAGACTCTTCATTTTTGTTTGTATCATAGATTTCATGATCACTCTACTAATGAATGTCAAGCTTTACATTATAAGATTGGGCAGCTCATTGATAGTAAAGTTATTTATATATCATGTGGAAATAAGTTGTATTTCAATCGTATTTTCTCTAAATAACATATTTTCCTATTATGGAGCTCCACATTATGTAAACAATGTTAGCCTAATCCTTGGGGGTTCATTGTCTTGCATATTTTTTTGAGTGATATAATAACTCCCCTTTCATCCTTATTCCTACGCTTGGGGGGAAAGGATGCCATCTCCTTCTTTTCTATCTTTTTGGGATCCACTTTTCCCTTCGTTAAGCAGTATCTATCTATTATGTGATATCCAATCATACATGAAAATTCTAGTTTGCATTGAGGATCTATGTCTTTGATCATAACCTTTTTCATTGTTTAACATTGGGTTCCCATGGTTGATAAATCTCTCACCTTGGAAACTGAATAGTGTGTTATCCCTCACAAGGGTTACTTTTTCACTTCTTGCATGATATCTCTTTGTATTCATCCCTTCCATGGCCTCATAGGAGCTATGACCTTCTTGGCTTGGATAGGGTTTTGTCTATGGATATTGTCTTGATGTTGAAGAAGGCTTTATCCTTGTTCTTTTCTTTCCTTAACATGTTAAAATAGTATGTATTTTTCCATCTTAAGGAGGGGGGTATATATACGGCCTCCCTCATTTTATATTATTGCAATTTTTTTCTAACCTTTTTTTGCAGCATGCTAAATCCTCTGAAGGTAACGCACATAAGTTTCTAAATCCTAAAGAGATATGCATTCAATTACAATTCAATATGTTGAATATTCCTAAGGTAATTCGCATAATTTGCTAAATCTTGAAGAGATATGCATTTTACAATTGTATTCCATGGTGATATGAGGATATGGATCCATGGGTACTTCATAAAAGCCATCATAAGATGCACTACATACATGAACAAAGCCACCAAAAGGCACACAACTTTATGGGGTGACTATCAAGTACTTGCTTGGTGGGCCATCCTATTCTTTTTGTGGTTCACAGTGAGATACACACATCTTACTAGGTGAGCTAGCCACTCCTCTCTCTCTCTTTCTCTTTGACTAATGGTGTCTCTCTTGTTGTAATCTTGGGGATGAAAAAGAATTGAGTCCCTAGGGGCTTGAGGATTTCTTTATCCCTTTTTATTTAAATAATATTATATTTTCTTTATGATCTCCTTTACCAAGAGTTTGTGTCGAGTCCATACTCTCGCTAAAGTGGGGGCTAAATGTATCATCATAAAATGGAAGAACTTCCATTTTGGACTGGTTTATCCCTCTGAGTAAGTGGTTTGGGGTCATGTCAAGTTCCTTGAATGGGTCTTTGACTTGGATCTTCTTTTTCCCCTGATTCTACCCTATTTTCCACTTTTCTCCTACCTTTTCTAGCATTCTTCTCTATCATTTTGAGATTATTGACCTTAGGTTCAAGGTTGACCTTCTAGGTCAAGGTCAGCCTCAACCCTGACCTAGGTCAAGGTCAACCTTGACCTTGACCTAGGGTCCAAATTTTAGGATCCCAAGGTTTCTGGATGTCAGGCTTCAAAAAGATTTAATTCCCACTTTCAGGTCGGCTGTTTTGGTCTTCGAGGAAATGACTATTGAAATTATATTAAATATAGATCCACTTCTAGAAGTCTAGGTCTAATTGGAATTTGATTCTCCTAAGTAGGCCTCTCTAGAAGATTGTTCCCTAGATTTATATATAAGGAAGCTTTCTCCTCTCATTTTCTCTAACCATGAGACATATACATGAAGAACATGATCACCTATGCACATGAAGGATAATCTATTGAATAAATCATCTACATTCAAGAATTAAAGCATTCAAGAACCTTAAATCATTTAATTCATCAAGGAGATCCATTGGTAGCCATTGAAGGATTCAAATCTCTATGGAGCTCTCTTGTTGAAGATTTCTCCATCCACATCCATGCAAGCCTCCTCCTCTTCCAAGATCCCTTCAAGATTGGTGTTGAAGATCTACAAGAAATTGATTTGAGACATCCTACATCCTACATTATACATTCTACATTCATTTGGTGCATACATACTTGTGGATCCAAGGATTCAAATCTGCCACAAGGGTTTTTATATGAGTAAGGTGAATTTGATCATTTACTTTGTTTATCTCTGCAATTTCAATTATATTTTAAGGTTAATTCAAAAAATGGGGTTTGACCAAGGAAAAACCCTCCCCCCCAACAAAAAAAACCATTTTTCTTGCAAGTACATGTACATGACAGAAAATTTCAGATCAAATTTGGATACTCTTTTCGACCAACTTTTGGGTTCCACAAAAAAAAATTATGTCGAAGCAGTGTAGGTCAAGGTCGACATTTTGGGGTACAATTGCACCCCCATAAAGAGTTCAAGCTTGACCTATCTCAAAAAATAAAAATATTTCTGGGTTTTGTAGATCTCACAGTTTTGGTTCAGGGTTGTGGAAATCATTAGTTTTTGAGACCGTTTGATAAGGTTTTCAACAGATTATTTTTCAAAGGTATGTATTTTATTCCATTATCCTTTGCAAACATTTTCAGATCTACATTCCAATTAAATGTAAGTGGTTAATGGAGACATAGGGTATCTTTTATGTGCAAATCTCCATTGTTCAAAACCCTATCCAAAGATCTCCATTTTCCCTATTACATTGATCTTATTACTAAATTACATTAATTGCCCTATTCAATTAAATCAAATCAAATCAATTAAATCAAAAACAAACAAATACATGGCTAAGATAATTAATTAAAATGAATTAAATAAAATCCTAATTACAACTCCTCACTTGCAAAAGGGAAAGTCAATTCCCTAGCTAGAGAGAGTTAAATCACTTGTATCACCTCACATGGATCACCAAAGATTCAATTTGCACCTCTCTTCACAATTAAATCCTAACCTCTCATTCCTCAAATTCTTCTATAAATGGAATTAATTTTGAGCTCAATGGGCCCCTAATCTTTCAAGTTTGAAAGCATCCTTATGTTGCCCCTAATTTTAGAATTCATTTGCAAACTTATGTTGCTCATATTCTTAGAGATTTAATAATGCATTTTAGCTCAAACATTTAGAATTATTATAATATTTCAATTGGAGATCTAAAATGAACTTTGATTGAGAATTTAGCTTGTATTTTAGTCAAATCTTCCATTCTAAGCATGATGTTGTCACTGATTTATGCATAATATGAGGGCAATTATAGGATATTTCATACTCTTCTTAGATAGGAAGCAATATGTCAATTTTGGTGATTGATATGTGTTCTAACTCTTATATTTCATGTTATTTCACTATTGAAATGACCTATTGAAGTGTTGAATTGCAGCTAACATATCCACAAAATACACACATTTCTGGCACCTACCGTGGGGAAAATCCTTGGATTTCTCCTCATTTTCTAATCATTTCTGGCTTATTTGGGTTTTTTTTTCAGGTTCAAAGTTGCCTTTAGTTGTCAAGGTTCGCATGCAGGAAAGGGCCTCGCATACAAGAAATCACATCGCATCTGGTGAATCATATTTCACATCTAGTAAAAGCTCACATCAAGTAGATCCTGTATCACATTTTGTGTAAAGTATCACATTCATAACTATTAATCGCATACAGGAAATCTAGGCTCGCATCTAGAAAAAGCAGTTGCATTTGGTTGATTGATTTGAAAATTTAAAAGCCTAACCACTAATTTTCTAATCATGTATGTTTATGTGTCATGAGAAGCCTAACTTTTGATTGTAGGTTGTTGTCAGAGTCTTTTTTCTCAAAGAGGTAGAAAGTAACTACTAACTTGTGGTTTGGAGGTTTCCAAACCTCTCAAGTTGACCTCTATTTGTTCAAAATATTTAAAATTAAATACATTTTCCATCACTTAGTAAATTTACCAGAGGATTATGCTCTTTTCCTTTAAGGAAAATCAGAAACTCACAAATACATTTAAGATTTGAGAGGAATTTGGAGTAAAGGGACAAAGCAAATTCACTTTTCTAAAGTTGGATAGAAATTGAACAATCAAAGCATTAAAATCTTATGTTAAATGAAGAAGCACATTCTCTAATTCTTTTGGAATAGTAATTGAACAAAGAAAAGCACTAAATCTTGTGGTAAATTGAACAAAGCAAACTCATTGTCTAGTTTTGAAAAAGTAAATGAACAAGTAAATCACCTAATTTGGGGAAATTGAACAACACAAATTTTCTTTCATATGCTTTGTTCTTTCTTACAATAGGAACTTAAAAGTTAAACTTAAGCTTATTACTTAGTCTCACTAGAGGATTTTCTCTTCTTTCCAAGTGGAAGAATCAAAGAATCATCATGGGGGATTGAGTTTTGAGTGACATAGTTTGAGGAAATGAACATGTTTGGTGTGTTTGTAGGAGAAAAATGCATGGAATAGAAGAGTACACTCTTATTCTTTTGAAGAATCATAAATCTAGACTCCTAAGCTCGCCAATCCTTTTCATTTCTTTCAAAAACATTAGAGGGCATGTCGATTGAGGAAAAAATCTCCTGGGATGACCTAAGTGAGGATAGGTTTACACCAACCCTTCCAGGTCACTATAATCAATATGATTCCTTGTAGGCCAAAACTTTGAAAGATGTTGTTGGTTTTGTTTCTGGAATTTTTACATCATTCCTTGAACATGATTGAGTGTGTCTAGAGTAGAGCCGCTTGAATCTTCCTTGTGAGACTACACACATTTGATTACTTGTAGGGCTATACGCCTCAATTTTTCCTTGTGAAATTCTATGGGGGATGATTGCAAATGGATGCCCACAATTATAAAACATTGGTTGTGAAAACAAACCTTGTTTATCTCTGAAAGGGTGATAATCTTTTTGCAAGGCAAATAGTAATTGCCCCAAGATACTCATCATTTCATGCCCTCACTTGCATTTGGAGTTAGCTAATACAACATCATGACTGGAGCTATTCCATGCTTGGTGATGGTTGTATTCTGATTAGCATGTGAATGTGTACCTGAGTCTACAAGCAAAGATTTTCATTCTATCCTTAGAATCTAGGGAATAGGGAAAGTTTTTTATCACCCTTAACAAAATAACATTGGTTGATGTGTCCAAAAAGCTCACTAAAAAGATAAACTCCTAAAACAAGAAATAATTTTCATTCCCTGACATACATGTTGTTTACAACTCACTAGAAAGTCTCAGAAAAACCTCTGGTGTCAAACAAAATTTCATGTATTTCAAGAAAAAAATTGACAAAATTCTCAAAACCATTAGAGGCTTGCTTTTGGTATGTCTTATCTTGCATCTGGTTGTATTATCTCACATCCAGAGAACTTAGTCACTTTTGGTCATTCATGGCTCGCATGTAGGAAGCATGCTCACATTCTAAAAAATCAAAGCTCTCATCTGGTTAAGAATAAGCTCGCATCTGGAAATTACAAAATTGTATTTAGGGAGTCACATCTAGGATAGTGGGCCCTTGCACACATGTCTCTCAGAAAAATTTAGTACTTTTGGATACCCTTTTGTCTCTTCAGTTTGGTCATGTTTCTCTTGTTGGTCCACCTGTCGCTGTTTCATGACTTTATTAGAAGTCTACCTTGCATGTCCTTTTGGACTCTCACAATTGATCTCAAAACATGTGGTCTTCTCATATATCAAAACATCTTGATTCCCAGCTCACTATCAGGGAATTCTAACCCTCTGACACTGGATTCATTCACTTCCACCAAACACAAACAAACTTCTACTTGGACACACTTGGAAAATTTGAGATCCTATTTGACACTATTGGAAAACCTTTAAAAAAGTTGAGATTCAGCTTTTATGGTTAACATGAGACATAACAAGTATCTTTCTTATGAATCAGAGATACATCCTAGATTACTACAATTTCAACAAGGAGAGACATCTTGTAATCCCCTATTTGATCAAGAATCACCCGCATTGGACGCTCTTCATCAAGGATGGAGTAGAGATCTTGAAGACTACAACAATGAACAAAACCAAAAAGACCAAGATAGTAGTAGCAAAGAAGAACAACATATCAATCATCCTTTGTTTGACTTAGATAGTAATGAAGACGTACCTGAGGAAGTGTATGACAGACTCAAACAAAGTAGAAAGTTCCAAATAACATTGGAAAATATCATTGGTGAAGACAAGGAGAAATACTTCCTACATCTATCATCTCTTGGAGTCAAACTCCCTAAGGATTATGATGTTGAGAGACTAAAGGAGAAAGAGGTACCTACACCTATTTCTATTCTCACCAAACAATTGAACTTAATGCAATCTGAACTTGCAACACTCAAGAAAGAAAAGGTCAAACAAACAAAAAATACTCTTTGAACCACAAATGTTTATTTCCTTTTGAAAAGAGTATCAACATGGTTCCATTTCCTCCCAACATGGAAAGACCCAAATATGAGAATTACATGGGAGAAATTGATCCGCAAGACCATGTGAGAGAGTTTTGTTCTCTAAGCATTGAGTACATGCATGGACCCACATATCTAATGAGGCTACTTCCAAGAAGTTTAGACAGAAATGCTATGGAGTGGTTCTCCAAACTCACACCAAGTGTGGAATCTTTTGAGGAGTTAATCCAATTATTTTTTCAACATTACTCCTATAATATACAACATAATGTAACCATAATGGATCTATGTAACACAAAGCAATGAATAGGTGAATCCTTTACACACTTTTTACAAAGGTGGAGGAAAATATTTGCTAGGTACTTAAGAGAAATACCTGAATTAGAAAAGATGGAAATCTTTATTAACAACTTCGTACCCAAAATGAACTATGCATTGCAAATGCAAGATTCACCAAGCTTTGATAGAATGATCAAAAATGTCATCTGTACTGAAGATGTCATGGTTAAGAAAGGAGAAATCACACTCCAAAGTGATAACAAATCTACCAACTACAACAAAAAACCTAAGTGGTGGAAATAGAACAAGATTGTTGTTAATGATGGAGTGGTAGACACATCTAATGCTAATCCTAAACCTGGTGTTCAATCTAATGAACAACTTACAACTAAAAAAAGAAGCTAAGGTAACAACCACAATACCATTATAAAACAAAGAGAACAACAAGAGTAAACCATGGACTAGAACTCAAAGAACATTTACTCCATTTGGAGAACCTCTTGAGACAGTTTTAAAGACACTCTTTGATAATGAAGTCCTCACAATTCCTGATTCAAAACCTTGGGAACAAGAAGTTAAACCAAGATGGTGGAATGACAATGCTTATTGTGTATTTCATAAAACAAAAGGACATAAGAGTAATGATTTTCTTAAACTCAAACATGTTATACAAGACCTTATTGAAGGAGGCAAGATCAAAGTGGAAAGGCATACTACTAAGGAAGATCATACGACATTTAACAAACCATTCCCTAACTATGAAAAAGGGGAAGTTTATAAAGGAAAAGGAAACAAAGTAAATTACATCTACTCCAATAACGACAATGTGATCAACATGTTGGACATTAAAAGAAAATCAATCAATGTGATCACTATTAAGGGTGCCAAAGACACGTCAACACAATCAAACACAGTGAATCAAAGCCAAGAACAAGTCATGATCAAAGGATCTAACTCCCCATGCAAACAAGGAACATCCTCAAAAGTACATGTTGTCACAATTCCCAAACCAATAGAAAAAAGACAAACCATTACCATCTCATCGAAAAATTATAACTTGGTAGACCAACTGCTAAGAACCTCAACTCAAATTTCTATATTTGAGTTACTAAAGATCTCGTCAGTGCATAGGGAAGTTCTTGAACAAGCCCTACATTTTGAAAATGTTCCAAAATACATTGATGTAGACAAGTTCTAGGCAATGGTAAATCATATCTCAGCTCCACATTACCTCTCTTTTTTAGAAGAAGATGACAAGTCATTGACTCATCCACATAACCAACCCCTTCACATTGAAGTCTTGATTCACAAATCCCATGTCAGACATGCATTGATAGATGGAGGCATAGGGTTGAACATATAAACTCTCAATCTAATAAAAAATTTGGGTCTTTCGGAACAAACCATTGATTCAAGAAGTAAGATAACTATAAAAGCTTACAATGAAGAAGAAAGATCATCCAATGGGCTCATTGTTCTACCAATCAGAATAGGACCAATTGAACAAAATGTGATCTTTCAAGTTCTTGATCTACCATTGGCCTATAACATTTTACTAGGGAGACATTGGATACATGAAATGAAAGCAGTGCCATCTACTTACCACCAATACATCAAATTTCCACATAATGGGGTGGAAGTAACAATTCCTGCAGATTCAAGCTATACTTGCAACAATGTCAAATCAGATAGTATGGTTCCTCATATTAAGGAAGTCCCAAAACAATTTGTACTTGAAACTTCTAAAGACATGGTAATGAGTGTTGGAAAGATTGTTATAATGTAGACAACTATTATTTTGTCATTGATGTCAAACCTTAACTGGTGAGACTATCGTTGTATGTTTGAGTACCTTATCCATTGATTGATGAAGATTTGAAAAGAATGGGATAACAAGAAGACCAAGGAAATGGTTGAGTTATGAGTATAAACCGTGGTACTTGATCATTTAGCACTTTGGAAAAGTGATACATTGTTTATCTAGCACTGACAGTTCACTGGAAGGTTAATGTCGAGCAAAGCAAAGTCGATGCCGAGCAAAGCGAAAGGTGATGCCGAGAAAAGCAAAGATGATGTCGAGCGCCAATGAAATGCCGAGGGAGATAGTGAAATGCAAACCATCAGTATTTTGTTTATTGATGAGATTTGAGATCTATGGCCGATATAATTGATTCTATTGGGATATGCATTATTAATTAAGATTGGTCCATATTCATTTAATGCACGGGAAACCATTATTAGCGCATGGATTCAATGGTTAATTAATGACTGTATTGGAGAAGTAAATTAAATATAAAGATGGAAAGATCCATTGGATCTGACCTAACCTAAGATCTATGATCTTGGTTAAGCAGAAAAAGGTTTATCTAACCTAGATGAAGAGGTATAATATAACCTACTATGGTTATTGTTAAAAATCAAAGTGGAATGCAAAGTGTTGCATGGTTAATTGACTGATTGGCAAGACCTAAGTAGTGAAGGCTCAACAGAGTAGAGAGAGATAGCTTGATGGATTTCCAAGTAGATCTAAAGGTTGAGATGAGAATGGAAACCACTCAGTGAATTAGCATTAGAGCTCAAACTAGATCTGGATTTACAAAGTAAGTTGTATGAATCAGATCACACCTGTTGATTACTTTCTAGCCATTGTATCAGTTCAAATCCTTTAACCAGGTTGACCTAATAGTCAGTGTATAAATCCTTTGAACAAGGTGACATTTAGATTGGAATGTTCTAAGTTCTCTAACAAGGCCACTCCTAATAGGGTGATTAAATCCTTTAACCAGGTCACATTTGACAGTGTGTTTTGTAACCTATAACAGGGTTGGCTCCTCACAAGGAATTACTTCAGAAGAGTAAAATTTTGGTAGCATGTTACTAGTGGTTTTTCCCATATTGGGTTTCCATGTTAAATCATGGTGTCAAAATGTGTGAATGTTATTGTTGTGTTTTACTGTTAAGTTTGTGCAAGCTTATTTCATTAGTACAGTAAACTGCACACTTTTATTGTTTATTTCTGCTGAGCAGATTTGAGTTGTTGAAGTTGATTTAAAGTTTCATATGGGCACATCTAGACCTGAGGATAATTGATTCACCCCNCCCCCCCCCCCTCTTAGTTATTCTGAATTCATATTAACAATTGGTATCAAAGCAATTTTCTCTTGAAATTTTTGAAGGTACTTGGAGATAAAGATCAAGATGTATAAAAGGGATGGTCTAAAGATCAACAAGGAAAACTTTCCTGCATGGAAAAGTTTGATGAAACTTCATCTGGCTGGTATTGGTATTTTGCTAAACAACATATTGAAATAGAATATGTAGCCCCTACTGGAGTTCTGAATGTTGCACAACTAAGAGAGAAGCATGAACATAATCAAGCAATGCTGGAACTTGCATCATCTCTGAACTATCATGAATTTTAGGACATCAAAGATTGTACAAGCGCAAAGCAGATGTGGGATGCCCTAACAACCATCTATAGAGGTGATACGAATGTACTGAGAGCCAAATCTGAAAGCTTGAGAGGTAAGTTTGATGATTTAAAAATGCATGAAGGAGAAAATATAGTGCAATACTATGATAGGATAAAGGAAGTTGTAAATTCTATTAGAGGAGCTAAGGGAGGCATTGATGATGATACTATCATGAGAAAGGTACTGAGAACACTTCTTCCTATTTACGCTATTAGAGTATCTACAGTTCAAGAACTGAGATGTACTCCTAATAACAATTTAACTCTGGAAAGTCTGGTAGGCAGACTTACTGCATTTGAGATGTCAAATTTTGACAACTATACTCCACAAGCTGTTGAATCTGCATTCAAGTCATAGATGGTCATCAACAAATCTAAGAAAGAAAATAAATGTGTGGACAGTGACAACGACACCTTAGATGATGATATAGAAGAGCTTGAGGCACTTATGGCAATAAGACTAGCAAGAGGAAAAGGAAAATTCAAAGGTAAACTTCCTATTATTTGTTTTTCTTGTAACAAAGTTGGTCATATTGCTGCTAGATGCCCTGACAAGAATGAGAAGAATGAAGGAAGGGACAACAAGTATAAAGATAGAAAGGATGACTGAGACTACACAAAGTACAAGGACTACAAAGACAAAGGTAATAAATCCTGCTGTATAGCTGAAGAAGCTTCTGAAAGTGAATCTGACAAATCTTATGAAAATGATATAGAAGTAGTGTATGTTGCAATGAAAGATGATTCTGATGATGATGAGAAAACTACACTAATTTATTATATGAGTAAAGGTGATCATTGGATTATTGGCAGTGGTTATTCACATCACATGACTGGTGATAAGGAAAAATTTGAAACATTAGATCAATGCAAAGGTGGATATGTTAAATTTTGTAATGACACACCTTGTAGAGTCAAAGGGAAACGATCAATTCAATTGACTAATAAGATTAGATGTGATGATGTATACTGGGTTGATGATCTTATGTATAACTTGTTGAGTTTTTCACAGCTAAACACTTCTGGTTACAGAGGTGAGTTCCATCACAGGAAAGCAAAGATCTATGATACAAATGGAGAATTAGATGGAGGCGGTGAGCAAACAAAAGGTAACTTGTTTTATCTGAATTTAGCTAAAGAGACATGCTTGTTTTCACAATATAATGATTTTTGGCTATGGCATAAGAGGCTATGTCATGTTAACTTTGATAACTTGGTAAGAATAAGTAAATTGAAAAAGGTTAGAGGGCTACCTAAGTTAAAGAAACCTGAGAATGCAATGTGTAAGCAATGTCAGTTGGGCAAGATGACTAAATTTAGTTCTAAAAGAAAAACTCATACTCTTGAGAATACTCTGGAATTAGTTCATACTGACCTTTGTGGACCTATTGGTGAGAAAAGCTACTGTGGAGACAAATATTTTATTCTATTTGTAGATGACTACTCTAGGATGATGACTGTTATATTTATCAAAGAAAAATCTGATGCATTTCAGTTATTTAAGTGGTACTTGGAAAAATTTGAAAAGGAAACAGGTAAGAGCCTAAAATATATGAGATTTGACAGAGGAGGAGAGTTTATTTCTAATGAGTTTAACAGGTTCTGCAATGACCAAGGGATAAAAAGACAGATGTCAACACCTAGGACGCCACCACAAAATGGTATAGCTGAAAGGAGAAATTGATCTATCATGGATTGTGCCAGAAAATTAATGATCAAGAAAAATGTTGCACAAAAATATTGGAGAGAAGCTGTAAGCACAACTGTTTATACACTGAACAAAGTACAAGTCAAGAAAGGTACAAATTCTACACCTTATGAGCTATGGTATGGATATGCACCTATTGTAAGTTATTTCAAAGTCTTTGGGAGAAAATGTTTTATACTGAAGGATAAAAAAAATGGTAAACTTGATGCTAAAGGAGAAGAAGACATATTTCTTGGATATTCTACTAAAAGTAAGGCATACAAATGTTTGAATTCTAACACTAACAAAATTGTGGAAAGTGCAAATGTTAGAATTGATGAATATGCAGAAAGAAATGAAGCTGAAAGCATGGTTGAGCCTGAAATTCATAGATCATTCACATATCCTAAAGAAGAGGATACTAATGAAACTAAAAATGAAGTTTTTGAGCAACAGTCTCCACTTGCCAAGACACAAAACAACATTGTCGGGAAACAGGAAGTGACTGATGAGCTATCTGATGGAGATGTTGAGTCACAGTTTCACCCTGAACTGAACTTGAATGATCAAAATGAACCTGAGAAAGATCCTACTTTGGAAAAATATGTAAGAAGGCACCATAAACCTGATCAAATCATAGGAGAAAAGGATTATGCAGACATGACAAGAGGCAAATTAAGAGAAGACACATGTTTGTTGTGTGATTTCGAGCCTAAGACAGTAAAATATGCTTTGGATAACGAAGATTGGATTCAAGCCATGAATGAAGAGATAGACCAGATTGAAAAGAACAAGACATGGACACTAGTACCTAGACTTGAAAACAAAAATGTAATTGGTACTAAGTGGGTATTCAGAAACAAGTTGAATGAACATGGAGAGGTCACAAGGAATAAAGCAAGACTCATATGCAAGGGTTATGCACAAGAGGAAGGAATTGACTATGGAGAGACATTCACCCTAGTTGCAAGATTGGAGGGTGTGAGAACTCTACTTGCATATGCAGCCTACAAAGGATTTAAAGTCTATCAAA
>MU226888.1:1490428-1573172 GCA_018584345.1 Thuja plicata | reverse complement strand
CTAATAAGTATTGGATTCATAAGGACTAGTGAGAATAGTAATCTTTATTTGAAAGAATATACTAATGCTAACACTTTGATTGCTGAAATATTTGTTGATGACATCATATTTGGAGGCAATGATATGCAATGCAAATCATTTGCTAATGAGATGAGCAAAGAATTTGAGATTTCTATGTTTGGAGAGATCAAGTTCTTTCTTGGTCTGCAGATCATTCAACAAAGTGAAGGTATTTTCATTACACAATCCAAATACATCAAAGAAGTCCTGAAAATATTCAAGATAGAAGATTCCAAACCTATTGGAACACCGATGGCTACTAGATGCAAATTAAAAAAAGAAGACAAGACAATAGAGGTAAATCAAACTCTATACAGATCAATGATAGGAAAATTCATGTATGTTGCACACACTAGACCAGATATTGCACATGCAGTAGGAATTGTTGCTAGATTTTCTGCTAACCCCAAGGAATCACATATAACTTTTGTGAAAAGAAAACTAAGATATCTGAAGAATACTAAGGAATTTGGCTTATGGTATAGAAGAGAAGGAAAATTTGAACTAAAGGTGTTTACCAATGCTGATTGGGATGGAAATATTGATGACCGAAAGAGCACAACTAGAGGAGCATTCTTTATGGGTGACAGACTTGTCACATGGATTAGAAAGAAGAAAGGATGCATCTCTCAGTCTACTACAGAAGAAGAATATGTTGTTGTTGTTGCAAACTTCTCAAATATTGCATGGACCAAATAGTTGCTAGAAGGTATGCATATGAAGATCATAGAACCAGTAGTTATCTATTGTGATAACACCAATGCAATAAATATTTCCAAGAATCCAATCATGCATGCAAAGACTAAACACATTTCCATCAAGTATCATTATTTAAGAGAACAAGTTCAAGAAAAAGAGGTGATACTTGAATATGTGCAATCAAAAGAACAATTGGCTGATATCTTCACCAAGCCACTGCCTGAGGATACATTTGAGTACCTGAGAAAAATACTAGGGGTCAAACCCATGTCTTACAGTCAGTAAAAAGACTAAAAGCTGCATCAACAATATATTATCAGAATATCATTCATGATTGATGCAAGTAGAAGATGAACTTCAAAGCTACATATATATATAGAAAGGTATATATCAGAACCAAGCACCAAAGAATATTGTTATATTGATGATGGAATAAGGAAATTCGAGGAATATATTGTGGATAGAAGAAAGATTGTTTGACAGAATGTTAGATATTTGTAAAATATTTGTTTGGCATTATTGTCAAAGGGAGAGAATGTATCCATATTATCATCAGAATCTATTCATTATCAGATTACTCCAAACAGGGAGAAATCATATCCATAGGGAGAGAACTTGTATCAAAGTTGAAAACAAAAGATATAGACATCAAAGAAGAAGAAAAAGAAAATTTGCAAGAATCAAATCTAAGCTTACACAGAGCTTACCGACGGTCAGACATTTTTATCAATTATCAAAACAAACTGTTTGGTAATTTGATGAATCTCAATAATTGTATTTCATGGTGTATTAGAAATAGTATAGTATGATAATATAGAATGTTTCCATCAATGCCAAAGGGAGAGATTGATGACATGTAACTAGTTGAATGTTTTATAATGTTAAGTTGAAGATGATGCGAGACATTAAATCAGTTAATGGTTTATATTGTCATTGATGTCAACTTGATATCATCTGTATGGTCATATAAATAATGCCAAAGAATTCAAAGAATAAATGGAACAGAGATTATGCCTTCAGCAATTCATAAAATTCAAGTACTCACTAAGTGGCAGAACACACCGGTGGAGTGCACACCATCGGTAAAGATAGAGATAAAGTCACATTGATACCCAACGAGCAAAAGATAGTGTTTCCCAACGAAGCAGAATTATAGGATGCCTGATGAGATAAAAATAGTGTTGCCCGATGAGAAAGATCCAATGATGCCTGATGGACGGAGATCCCAAAGCTAACTAAAGTTGCACCAACAAAACTGGCAGTTGTCACCGGCGATGAACTACAGAATTGACCAACATAATAGAAAGATCAGAAAATGACAAAATATCTAGCTGGCAGAGCTTAAAGATAAACTTGGCTGGTTGTTTTATTTTTTTTATTTGACCATAGTTAAGTAATTGATTTAAAGATGCTTTATTCAGTTGGCAAGAAGATAACTACAAGATAAATCAGGAGTTAAAGCCATAAATCAATTTGGGTGGATTGTTTTTCATGCCAAGATTCAAGAATCAAGAACCAAGAATTAAGGGATATCATGTCTATATAAGAGACAATCATAATTCATTTCTGTAAGCAATTAGATACATGGGGGAGTGAATTGAAAGAAGATGTTGAAGAGAAACTGATGAAGGGTAAACTTCATGCAGTCCTGTTCAATCAAGCTAAGGGAGAGCTAAAGAATTCTGCAGACACCGACACATAGTGAAGCACAGCATCACAGAGTAGAAAGAATGAAGTACAAAGGAATGGAATTGATACATTGATCAGAAAGGTAATGTACATAAATAGATCTGAATATCTGCAATTCAAATTTGCATTAGAAATAGGTCATTGTGTTTTAGTTTAACCATTGAAGCATTAAGTCTCTTAACAGAGCAGGACTTAACAGTCTTTTGCAATTGAGGTATATCCTAATAGATTACTAGAAGGTTGACTCATGATAGTAGCATCAGTCTTACCTAAATCCTATTGACAGTCTAAGAAGGAGTTGATTCAAGGATGGTAGTAAGATTAGCATAAAGCTTATTAATAGTCTAGAGACTGATTCAAGGATGGTAGCATAGATGCCAGATACTAAGTGACAACCTATGTATAAAAATCCTTTAACAAGGTCACACTTAACAGTGTGTTTGTAACCTTTAATAGGGTTGGCTCCTAATAGGGCTCACTTTAGAAGAGTGAAAATTTTGGGTATCGGTCCTAGTGGTTTTTCCCTTAATAGGGTTTCCACATTAAAATCCTTGTGTTATATGTGTATGGTTTATTACTTTATTGTTTTACATTCCACATATGCATTTATGGATTGATTGGTATACTCTACATATTTAGTGAGCATTGGTAAATAAGTTTTACTGCTTATCGATAATCAAGGAGAATAAGGACAGATAAGGTAAACCGATAGACAGTTATTTATTTCAAGTATTTCAAAGGCATACATCTTGTAGGGACTTAATAATTTGAGAAGTATTGATTGGTTGATTAAAGTTTAATTGGATAAATTTTTGAGGCCACTGATTCACCCCCCCCCCCTCTCAGTTATTACTAACAAGCCTCTACTTCTCAAGAGGATGAAAAAGAGGATAAAGCAGTCTTGGTTTGACTCTATAAAGGAGAACCAAAAGAAAATTAGGTAAAACATGTGGAGATATCCCTAGAAAAGTATGGTAAAGGATATGAACATCTCAAACAGATGGGATATAAAGGGAAGGTACCTTTAGGTGATAAAGAAAAAGGAATTGTTGAACCTATACACATGGAATTCAGAAACACCAAAGAAAAAATAGGATTAGGTTTCAATAACAATTTTGAAAACCCTACATCGAGAGATGGTCCAATCTTTGATGAAGGAAGTGATGATGAAGAAGAAGAAACAAAATTGGAACCATGGACATATGAGAGATTATTACACATTGGTACAGAGTATCTAGAATATCAAGGACAAAGATATGTACCTACTTTTGTAGCACGAAAAGAGCCTAGTGTTCCTTTATTGCCACAAAATGATGTCCAAAGAGTAGAGGAAACAACAAAAGATTCTCCATAAGTCTCAGTGATAGAAGCAACTCCTCAATAAATACCCCAACAACAAGATATTCATCCTAACTGGGGGCAGTTGGCAGTTGGTCACAATTTCACATGTCCTTTACTTACCTCACTTTGATCTACAAGTGGCTAATAGGGTACGTTAGGTAACTATTGCTAAGTTTCTAAACAGATCTGATGATGAAATAATAGACTCACATGATTATGAATGGGATAACCTATGTGATTCTACCATGGACATTGAGGTAGATGTGATACACAAATTTGCATCTCTATTAGAGAGAGGATAGAGTTCTAACACTTCCCCTAATGTTATTGTCCCATAATTAGATGAGATACCACTACCTTGGATTTTTGATGGAGATACTGGTGTTTTACTAGGTCTAGAGAACATTCAAAGGATACAGGCTATGAGTTCCAATTTGATGAGAGAAGAAGAAGAAAGCTCAACTGATGAGTCTCTAGAGTTAGGTCCACATATTACTAACAATGACCCTATTAATGATGATTCCACTCTTAATGATCTAAACATTGTAGAAGCTAACTTAACAAAACATGTCTTGTCAGTTAATAGTATTGATGTTGACGCAATGTTGTCTTTACCAAACTCTGAATCATTATCCTTGATAAACCCTGACTTAATTGATTGGATCAATTCAGATCATACTGCTATCATGAAATTTCCCAATGACTACACTTTGGCCTGTTATCTAAGTGCTTTTGAACCTTATCCTTCTTCTACCAATGCAAGGAGCGTGAACATGACAAAGGAGGATATCAAGTTTCTTAGTCACAAATTGAAAAATAAAAAGAAGAAAAGAACTAATGGTGAAAACCATGTTGTGGCAGTGTCAAATTCTAAAAAGGTAAAAATAAAAGATGTATCTAATGGTGAAAACCTCTTAGAGGTGCCAAAAGATGAGATTCTTGATATCCTCCCTGAGCACTTTCAAGAAATATCTTCAATTCTAATAGAACTGACACAACCAGTTAACCTGGGAATAGAAGAAGCTCCTCAATTTGTTCACCTAGCACAATCCTTATCATAAGAAGAGAAGACACAATTCACTAAATTATTCAAAGAGAAGAAGATCAAATTTGCATGGTCTTACACTGATATGCCTGGACTTGACCATGAATTAATAATGCATCATTTATCTATAGCTCTTGGGATCAAACCCGTGAAACAAAAACTAATGAAGATGCATCCACATGTGGCATTACTAGTGAAAGTAGAGCTGGAAAAACTATTGAAAGTTGGATTCATAAGAGTCATCACTTACATAGGATGGATTTCTAATGTGGTACCATTTTCTAAAATAGATAAATCTATTAGGATCTTCACAGACTTTAGAGCTCTAAACAAAGCTTGTCCTAAAGATGATTTTCCGCTGCCAAATATTGATATGATTATAGATCTCACAGTGGGATATTAGATGTTTTCTCTTATGGATGGATTCTCGGGCTATAACCAAATCAAGATATCTCTTGAGGACCAAGAAAAGACAACATTTACATGTGCATGGGGAAAATTTTGCTGGGGTGTCATGTCATTTGGACTAAATAATGCTGGCGCTACATAAAAAAGAGCTATGACAACAATCTTCCATGATATGATACACAAAAACATGGAGGACTATGTGGACGATACATTAGCCAAGTCCAAAATCAGAACAACTTGCATTGAAGACTTGAGAAAGATACTAGATCACATTGATCAATTTCAACTTAGGCTTAACCCAAAGAAATGTGCGTTTGGAGTCCAATCAGGGAAACTCTTGGGGTTTATAGTATCAACTAAAGGAATTGATGTGGACCCTAAAAAATTAAAAGCTGTATTGGAAATGTCACCTCCTCGCAATATCAGTCAAATGAGGATGCTTCAAGAAAGACTCCAGTCCATAAGGATATTTATGTCACAACTAGTCGATAGAGTGCAACCTTTCACAAAACTACTACATAAAGGTGTTA
Organism: Thuja plicata; assembly: GCA_018584345.1. NCBI lineage: Eukaryota > Viridiplantae > Streptophyta > Pinopsida > Cupressales > Cupressaceae > Thuja > Thuja plicata. The sequence goes on along the minus strand of MU226888.1, from coordinate 1,567,400 downwards.
CTTTCAAAAGGGATGAGCATTGTGAAAACAATTTAAAAGAACTAAAGGATTACTTGGCTACTCCTCCTATTCTTATGGCACCTATTCATGGAAAACCACTACTCCTCTACATCTCAGCTACGGTAACATCACTTGGAGTATTGCTAGCACAGGAGGATGAAAACAAAAAGGAAAGAGCAATCTATTATATCAATAGGACCTTAGTGTCTTATGAACTGAATTACATTATTATTGAAAAATCTTTCTTAGCGGTTGTCTTTGCATCCAATAAATTGAGACACTACATTCTCTCACATACAGTCAAACTTATTGCAAAAATAGATCCTCTAAAATATCTCTTGAGTAAAACAACATTAATAGCAAGAATAGAAAAATGGGTCTTAATTCTAAGTGAATTTGATATTGAGTATGTGGACAGAAGGGCTATGAAAGGAAAATTGCTAGAAGATCAACTAGTTGACTCACCGTTGCAAGATGATGCACCTCTAATCATTGAATTTCTTGATGAAACAATCATGCACTTAACTGAATATCTATGGAAGATGTATTTTGATGGTTCTTTCACACAACAAGGATCTAGAGAAGGGTTTATATTTATCACTCCTCATGGCTAAAAGATACCCAAGGCATATAAGCTAATGTTTCCATGCACAAATAACATCTCATAATATGAAGCATTGGTATATGGACTCAGTCTAGCTATGGAATGGAAAATTGTAGAGTTACATGTGTATGGGGACTCTCATCTCATCATAAACCAAGTAAATGGATATTATTAGACTAAAGATGAGAAACTAATGTGTTACAAACAACTATTTGAATACTTGAAAAAATACTTTGTCTTCGTCACATTTCAACAAATACCAAGAATGGAAAATAATATTGTAGATGCTATAGCTATGCTAGCATCCATGTTACAACTGGAAGAAAACCAATTCCGCTATGACTTCTTGGTGGAAGAATTATCCTTTCCAACCTTTGATACACCTGAATCCCAAGTGATTTGTGCTTTAAATGCCCAAGACTAATCCCAATATGCCAAAATAATTGCTTATCTTACTGATCAAACCTTACCCAATGGCTTATCAATAAGTAAAAAATGAGCCTTAATTAGGAAAGCATCACGTTATGTCCTCATCACTACTAACTTGTATAGATGCGGTCTTGATGATACACTTCTTAGGTGTTTATAACAAGAAGAGTCTGATGGCACATTAAAAGAGGTTCACGAAGGTGTATGTGGATCACAGTCAAATGGATTTTCACTAGCTAAGAAACTATTAAGAGTTGGCTATTATTGGCCCACAATGGAAAAAGATGTTCAACTTTCCCAAGCATGTCACAAATGTCAAACACATGGAAACCTTATCCATGCTCTAGCCAGAGAACTCATACCTTTTATAACACATTGGCCATTTCAATAATAGGCCTTTGATCTTGTTAAAAAAATCTATCCTAATTCTTCAAGTGGATGCAAGTACATCATTACGGCCACTGAGTATTTCACTAAGTGGGTCGAGGCAGTGCCGCTAATGAAATCCATTAGAAAATAGGTTGCTATGTTCAACTTGAACTACATCATTTGTAGGTATGGGATACCCTCTTCTACTGTAATAGACAATGGGGGCCAATTCAAAAATAAGACATCGAGGACCTTTGTACATAATTTCACATCACTTAGCATTGTTCTTCAATCTATTATCCTCAAGGTGATGGACAAGCTGAGGGATCAAACAAGAATATTCTAAAAATATTACATAGAACTGTGAGAAAGTCTAGCAGACACTGGCACTTGCAACTAAATATGGCACTATGGGCCTACAGAATGAGTATCCAAACACCAACTAGAGCCATTGCATTTTCTCTATTCTATGGCATAGAAGAAGTGCTAGCGATTGAAGTAGAAATTCCATCTTTGCGGGTATCTCTCCAAGGTCTTGTTACAGATGAACAATACCGCATTAATAGAGTTAATGCACTAGAAGTACTTGTTGAGCACAGGCAAAATGCATTTGATCATCTCAAAGTGTACCAGAAACAAATTTCAAAAGGGTACAAAAAAAAGGTAAAACCATGACAATTTCAAGTGGGGGATCGCATTCTAAAAGAGAATCCTAAAAACCAGTCGAATAGAGAACAAAAAGGAAAGTTTGAACCCAACTGGCTGGGGCCTTATGTTATTACTGTAACATTTGGGATTGGAGCATATCAGTTAGCTATATATGAGGGAGATGTTCTTCCTGATCCCATCAATAATCTACACTTGAAGCATTTCTGCGCTTAACATCTAGCTGACAGAGCCCGTACAGTGAAAAACTCTCAGAAAATACCAAAAAAATCATAAAGTTGATATTAAAGAAATCCAAAAATAGTGGAAAAGGCCTTGAAAAAAGGTATCCTTGGTGAAAACCTAGCAAACAGGCACCTTGATACTAACAAAAAAAATAAAAAAGAAAAAAGAAAAATTGAAAAAGACAAAAGTGCCTTGACAAAAACCTGGCTAACAGGTGTCTTGGTAGCAAAAATAAAAACCTTTGCCAAGTGGTGAAAACTTGGCAAACATGCATCACTTGTACTTTGTGCTCCATCTATCAATGCACTATTGATACTAAACCTTCATGATTGCATCTGTGCTATTGGTTGACTCTGATTCCTTACAAATGTCATATCCTTGCATGGAATTTGTCTGCATTTGCATCTTAGGAATAGTCATGCTACACTGGGGGCATCTTGGATAGCATGTTCAGTCTGCGTCTAATAGGTTGTCCTAGGTTCTTTTCTAGGATGGTTTGACTCTCAAAATAGTATTTCTCAATACTTGCATCAAAACATCACTATCACAAACAAGGTTGTTTCTTCAACACCACCTATCTGTAACAGACATCATATTAGTGTTTCTCAACACTTTAAACACACTTTAATGGAACTAGTGTTTCTCAACACTTTTAATCAACCAGTGTTCCTAAACACTACATGGGATTGCAATTACAGAGAAAGTTAATCTCATACATTCATACATGAAAAACATATTGCTTGATTCCAAATTTTGATTGATGATACTCTACTATGCTTGAAAAATGAATCAACAATATTTCTCAATACTACTTAAACACATAGACTGATCTTGGTTTGATTATAACTCTTTTATGTTCCCATTATGTTTCAAACTAGGGGCATGTAAGTTATGAATTTTCTTTGATTGATTATCAATTGGTGATTGTTTTGTCTTCCGAGTTACTCCATGACATCTATTCAAAGACAAAGAGTCACAAGGATAGGGGGCATAATGTTTTCTTGGTTTTCTTCTTATGGTGATTGTTTCAATGATCCTATAAATTTCACCTAGCTTGGATGTTTATGGTAAGAACTGTCAACATGAGTGGATAGTTGCATATATCTCTATCCTATTTATGTGTAAACTATGGTGACGTTGAACAAATTTACTTGTCTATTTCTAAATCAAATTCAAAGTAAGGTGTATGTCACATTTTGTGCCCAAGGATATGAATAATGAAGGTCATTGTGGGTCACATATCTTACATTACACTTGAACAGAACATGATTCTTCAAAGAAAAATGAGATAACTCACTAGAAATCCTAGCCTCTATGCCTTGATGCTTAGTTTTATTTCCAACATTGCATCCAATACACAGTATTCATACTTTCATAATACCTTGTGGGTATTAGTGACAGTTGTACTATCCAATGATGTTCGTTACAAAAATGCCCAATGATGATAAAAATGCTACAATGTATACAAATCAGTGACCATCCTAAGATTTTGCATATAGATGCATTTAGAGATTGCATAATTCATTTTTAAGAACAACATAAAGGACTTGATCTCAATATGATTTCCTGGTTCATCCAAAATCTAAGTTAACTACATAATTTATATTACTAATACTAATTTCGTTGCATATCCATGACATATATTCTGCATTCATAAAGGAGAAAGAGCAACTACAAAAACAAAGCATTCAAGAATTGCATTTATTTTTACATCCTAAGTGCATCCATATATATATTTGCATAAAGAAAATCTCAAAACCATACATTTTCATATTCATCTAGAATCACCAAATATCTATATATATATATATATATACTGAATCAAAGAGCATAAATGTTGTAATCACATGAATCTATTCTAACTCATCAAAAGACCAAGTACATAATCACATGTGTATCACATCTAAATATCTATCAAAGAAAGAGAACCCATGAACATATCAAGATCAGAAACAACTATCTCAGATATATCAATGATGGAACATATCAAAAATGTGGAACATCTACAAAATATTATCAGGATATCAGTATGAAATAGATATACGAGTATCAAAAGTCTACAATATAATGGATGATCACAATAGGATCAATATATACATAATGTCTCAAAATATTAGAAAAACATAATCATGTCTGAATGCCACCCTCTCTATGATCTGGAGGAGGAGGATGTGGTGCAAGATGAGTCGGTGGAGGCATCACACCCTCAGACTATTGTGCCACTTGAGAATATGAAGGAGCTCTCTGTCCCTCTAGAACTACAGCATAATATAAACCGAAGTAGTACATAGCTCTCTGACCCTGATGTGTCACTATGTGAGCCTGTGTACCTCAATTTGCTCTAAGTATATTGCCCTGTCAATCTCCCTCTACTCTCAAGCACTCAAGTTGACTATCTCTATCAGCCAGTTTATCCTCTAATGTGGTGATCCTATCCCTGAGCTTCTCACACTCTCACTGACATTGAGATAAAGCATCACCATCCCTGCCAGAACCCCTACCCATATCTCTAGGTGGATCCTGTCCACTGGCTACATGTCCTGGTGGTCTGTGTTGCTCTTTGGTCAATAATGGACCTAGGTCTCTCCATTGAGGCACGAACCTCAAGTGATTCCATCTTCCCTATCTGCTGCCACTAGCACCCACTGCACCTCCACCCTTGTCATCCCCATCATCATCTCCATCATCTAGACCATGACTTCTTTCTGGAGGAGGGCACCTAAAATCTCTCCCTCCATCCCTCCCCCCACCTCTCTGGTCTCTGTGGACTCCACCTCTACGTCTGGCAGGTTTGTCATCAGGTGGATCATAATCTAAAGGATCCTCTATGCTAGGAGATATCTCATCAGGTGTTGTGAATCTCGAAAAAGGATACTATAACATGTGTGCGAGGTAACCATCAGTACAACCTACATCAAAAATATCTAGAAGATAGTCCCATTCAACTGTGACCATCTGACTAATAACCTATTGCACAGTCTCATATACCATTCATCCTCCCCAAAGTGGCTCCTCATCTCAAATACAAGCATAAGCGTTCAAGTCTTGTGATCGGCCCTGTATACGACCATACTATCTCAAAACTTGTGTCACCAAGAATCACTCTACAATATATCTGGTATGGCCAATCAAGTGTCTACTCTAAAAAAAATATGGCATTTGTCGCCTATCTGAAGCCCACTCCTCACAATCCAAATATGGTTGCCAAATCACAACAGTCATATCATCAAATAATCGATGCCAGTACTCTACCTTGCCTAGATGGGGCTGCTGAATCAATCTAGAATACATATAAACATAAGGCTATTGAGCTGCTCACTTCCTGTCTACTATCGGTCGTGTCATAGGGATATGCTCCCAGGCCCAGATCTACAAAACTAGGATCCCTATATTCATACTACGGGAGTACTTATATACTATCTCATGATGAAGCTCTTGATATATATATGTGTTGATATGCAGCTACCCCAACTAAATCTTTGGGATGATACAGCCATATGCTCCAATGTCTCTACTGAGCCGCACATAAAACCATGTTGTCCCCTATCAGGAATGAGGATGCCTCCAATAAATCCGGCCAGATATACAGGTAAATAATTATAATGATCGCACATATAATCCCAAGTCAAATAATGACAAATTATGGTCTCATCTCCAAAGAATCTTTGGGCTGATGTAATGGCTATCTCAGAATGAGCCTCAAACTATACCTGTCGACCCATCATTGGAATACATAAGATATGCCACACATCCTCAAGTGTGAATGTCATCTCACTGGTCAGGAGATGAAAGGTGTTGTTCTCTGAATGCCATCTCTCAAAAAGTGTAGTCAACAAACCCCGATTTACCCTGATATTGGGTAAATCTATAAGTGAAGCTAGTCCTACCCGGGCTACAATCTCTACCTCTGCATCTGTCAATAGTCAAGAAAATGCAAGGACTCATCCAGGATAGGGTCCTCAAAAATAAAATACTTTGAATTCAATTGGTAAAGAGAAAGCAAATACATGTTCAATTCAATATTCTCACTAAGGAAACTACGCAGAAAAGATACCAGATAAGTATTTTTGGTCTTCAGAAGGAGAAGAACAGTCAAAATCAGAAGAAAAAAAAATAACTAACTCCTAAACCAAAAATGACTCTATTATTATAGGGTGTGATCCTTTATACTAGATGTGATTCACGATTTCTGGGATGCTATGGGGCATCTGAGAAATGATCATATTTTAACAGGATGCAACGCGGGCCTCAGGGTGCGATCATGTTTCCACAGGACGCAAAAAAATTCAAAGCTTGACAAATTTTACCCTATGTGACACAGGACCTCCTAACAGGGTGCGATCCCAAATTTATGGGATGTGACATGGGATTTTGTGTAAGAATAGGATGCGACACAGGATTAACCAAATGTGATCTCATACACAGGGTGTGATAAAGAATTAAAAGCTACATAACTCTTGCAAAAATTATCAAAACTGGAAATTGAAAACTTGGAAAGGTAGGTTTTGAGTCACTCACTGATGGTGCATAATCGGTCAGGTGATAATATCAATGGGTGAGCTTGAATCCATGCTTCTCCATAGGGACCACCATCTTCTCTCAAGAGCTATGAATTTACTAAAGACAAAAGTGAAATGAATGGATAAAAAGTGAATTTTGAGATATATATTGAACTTTTTGAGCTATTTAGGAGCTCCAGAACTCCTCCCAGACTATCAAAATTCAATTTTGTTCTTCTTTGATCTATTGGGAATGAAATCAAATGAATAGACGTTATTTTCAACAACATGTTACAGATTTTACAATAGCTTCCCAAAAATGCGGAATTGCTATACATGTTCAAAAAATGATTTGCAGGCTTTACGCAATAAGTTTTCTAGGTTCTCTATCATCCAAATTACACATTATTCATCAAAATATTGGTCACACAATATTTTATCATACTCATAACTCACATTTTAACATATTTAACTTGGTAAAATTATGTTTTCTCTTAAGAAACCTTCGCTTCTTCATTTCTTCTAATTGATTCTTTCTCGATCTAATCGATCAGTTCAAGTGATATATCATTCTACAGAGGAATTTTATTATTTTTCCTTCGATTTCATTCCAAAGTGGGCATGATCACACTTAAATTAATCAAATTATTTCTCAAAAATCATTAAAACAACTTCATCATCAAAAGACTAGGGGCATGGCAATTTCCTTCGATCAAGTCGGGACTGTTGAATAGAAGGCTTCGGTTCTCAAAAGATGGATATCTATGTCTTCATATTATAAGATCTTTATTAAGCTTCAAAAATCATCATGCTGACTTTTGTTTGATCAAGTTCGGTGTCAGTATTATCAATTCTCATTCGATCAAGTTCAGAATTGATACCTCAGAGCTCCTAGCAGCTTCGTACTGACCTTCGTTCGATCAAGTTTGTCATTAGTATTATCGATTCTCATTCGATCAAGTTCATAATTGGTATCTTCAAGATATTTTTTGACCTTTGTTTGATCAATTTCAAATTCAATACTATCATTCTTAGTTCAATCAAGTGCAAGACTGATCTCATCAAACATTTCATTCAATCAAGTGTGGAATTCTCAAACTTTCTGAAGTCAACATCAATCATTTTTTTGAATCAATGCATTGCTCACACATCAATTCAAAGAGGGGAAAATGTAACCACCCTAATTTGGTCCTCTCTGACCAAAGACCCTATTTTCTCTAAGTGTGATCATACCCCTAATTATGTCAAGACAATTCTCCAATTAATTGACATAATTCATCTAAATCATATTTAATCTCCTAAGTGATCTTATTACTAAATTACACTAATTTCCTTAGTCAATTAAATCAAATCAAATCAATTAAATAAAAAAAAAACAAATACATGGCTAAGGTAATTAATTAAAAGGAATTAAATAAAATCCTAATTTCAACTCCTCACTTGCAAAAGGGAAAGTCAATTCCCTAGCCATTGAGAGTTAAATCACTTGGATCACCTCACCTAATCACCAAAGATTCAATCTCCACCTCTCTTCACAATTCAATCCTAACCTCTCATTTCTCATATTCTTCGATAAAAGGAATGAATTTTGAGCTCAATGGGCCTCTAATGTTACAAGTTTGAAAGCATCCTTATGCTGCCCCTAATTTTAGAATTCATTTGCAAACTTATGTTGCTCATATTCTTAGATATTTATTAATGCATTTTATCTCAAACATTTAGAATTGTTATAATATTTCAATTGGAGCTCTAAAATAAACTTTGATTGATAATTTAGCTTGCATTTTAGTTAAAACTCCCATTCTAGGCATGATGTTCTCACTGATTTATGCATATCTGAGGAAAATTATAGCATATTTCATACTCTTCTTAGATAGGGAGCAATATGTCAATTTTGGTGATTGATATGTGTTCTAACTCTTATATTTCATGTTATTTCACTAATGTAATGACATATTGAAGTGTTGTGTTGTAGCTAGTAGATCCAAAAAATCCACACACACTATCTTAATTTTTTTATATCTGCTAAATCCATCCATAAGGGAAAACATAGAGTGTCTTGTCATCAAATCTACTCTAGCATCAATGCTAGGTAATGGAAATTCATGCTTTGGGCATGCCAAGTTGAGATCTCAGAAATTCATGCATACTCTAATTGATTTATCATGCTTTGAAACTGACACAACATTGGATATCCATTCAGCATAAGATATAGCCCTTATGAACCCTACTTTTAACAACTTTTCCAATTCTTCTTTTTCTAGCAAGGCTATATGGGGATGCAGCTTTCTTATCATTTGTTTCACCAGTTTAGCTCTTGGTCTTACATTTAGATGATGCATAGTGAAACTTGAAGCTAGTCTTGGCATATCCAAATAAGACCATGCAAATTTAACTTGTTTTTATTTGAATAATTGGATGAAATCTTGCCTTTTCTGTTGGAGTTAAGGAAACTACAAGGTGTATGAATCTTGGTAATTATTTGGCCCTTGATTAGAACTTAATCCTTGATCAACACTTGTTTTCTTGTTTTTACTAGATGTAGAAGCATAAGTATGAATTACATCCACCTCATTTTCATGACAAGAAGCCTCAGATACAGAGTCCCATTTATATGTAACCAGAGTAATCGTCACTTTCTTAATCTAGCATATGGATGTGTTCATAAGATTCTTTGAAGTTGTTGTAACCATTTCATTACTCTTGGCATCCTATTCCTGATTTTTCATCTTTAGATCTCCAAGGAGGTTGTATGGGTTATAGAAATCCTTTATTCCTTATTCCCAAGGGTCCTCTTCCTTTATATCCCATTTTTTGCATGATTTGAAAACCTTTTCCATGTTGATGTGTTTGAATACTCACATTTTGGACCCTTTCTACATGGGAACTCAAAGCCTCCTCATCTTTGTACAACCATTTTAAAACCTTATTATCCTCTTCTTCCCTTGATGAATTGTTACTTGCTCTTACAAAATGGGCATTATACTTTCATTTTAATGAGAACTATTTGGCCTACCATGTGACTTTGGATGAGGTAAATCAAACAATGACACGGAATATTTTGTGGCACCTTTTTGATGGATTTTGTATTGTTTCTAAAATTTCTTCATCAACTTATCCATTTTTTATAATGTGTTTCTTGGACTCTTTCATTTTCAACCCTCGAGGGGTTTGAATATCCCTCCTCTTGATTTGAAACACTTAACTTAGCACTCTTATTACTTTCATCTACAAAACTAACTTTCTATTTACCCTTAGTTGATTTGGATGAGTTAGTCTTGTCTTGATTTGAGTTGTTGATCAAGGTACAACTGGGACCATCTTATTTCTTTTCTTCTCTAGGAGCACTAGGGGTAGCCCCTTCACTATTGTGTGGGATGAATGCCTCATTCAAAAGTTTAACAATGTTGCAATATTGGAATTGATTCACATCTCCACTTATAGTAATTTATTCTCCCATGTAAGGAAACTTGATACATTGATGCTATGTTGAAGGTAATGCTTACATTTCATAGATCCATGGTCTCCCTAGCAAGATGTTGTAAGAAAATTTCATGTCAAGAACTTGGAAAATGTTATCTTTTGTTATTGGCCCCACTTGAATGGTAAAAACCACCATTCCTTTAGAAGGATTTTCGTCATCATCATAGGCCTTAATGGTGATCTTCTTCTTTGTATCTATGGAACCTTTGGAAAATAATAGAGCTTTGACTAAACTCAAAGTGAAAATGTTTAGACTGGCTCCCCCATCAATAAGGACTATTTTGACACAGTGTTTATGTATCAAAACCTCTATATGCAGAGGAAGATTTTGGGGATGATTAATGGACATGTCATCTTGTTCGGAAAAGGACAAACAATGAGGTGCAATGAGATGACCCACAATATTTTGAAATATGTCCACATCTAATTTTTTGGGAATGGTAGTCTCCACAAGAGCCCTTTCTAATATCTCCCTATGATTTGGTGAGAGCTTTAACAATTCAAGGATTGAAATTCAGGCTGGAGTCTTTTGGAATTGATCGACAATATTGTATTGCCTTTGAGAATAATATGGTTGATTAGGACAAATAGTCTTAGGGCTAGTTCCTTGTAAGGTTATCTTTGATGCTTGCCCTATAGTAACAACATTAGAGGTTTCCTTTGATGATTTATCTTTTACAACAACAAAATTGATAGTATTCTCATATCCTAATAAGGAATTGATTACATTCTCATAGCTATGTGTAAAATTAACTTTGTCATTTCCTCTTTTGTTATTTTCATTGCTATTTGAAGATTCCCCTTTCTCATGATTAAAGATAGGATTTTTGAAGGCCACATGATCTTCATTGTTTTGAGGCCCTTCCACCTTCATTACCCCATTATATATCAATTCTTGCACCTCATTCTTTAATCCCATGCATTATTTTGTCTTGTGGCCTATGTTTCAATGATACTCACAAATATGAGCATCGTTCCACCATGAGGGTTTAACTTGTGGTTAATAAGGCCTTTATTCTGGTAGGACAATGATCTTATTAGAAATGAGGGTCCTTAAATCATTCTCAAGTGGTTCACCCAAGGGTGTGAACTTCCTTCTTGGTGATGGGATAAAGAACAATTTTGGTTTGTTAGCTTCTTTCTTGTTTGGAAAATTATTATTTTTGTTGTTGAACAGCACCTTCAGTGATTGATTTAAATTATTCACTTGATTAGAATATATTGTGAGATTGAAAGGAATAGCTTTTAATTTTTTTGCTTCAACAACTCAATCATTGACAAGGTCATTGTTAGTGTTCTTGAACCAAAAGTGATTTTTATTGTTTGAAGCCCGATTATTGTTGTCAGAATTATTTGGTTATTAGGAAAAATATTATTTTCCTTAAAAATGTTGATCTCTCCACTCTTCACCAAAACTTCCTCTATGGTGATTCCATTCTCAATGATCTTCTCAAAAGTAGGTGGGCATTGGAGTTGTCACCGATAGTTCATAATTGTGCTCAAACTATTTAAGAAGATATCCATTTTCTCCTTTTTGGGCATACTTCTAGGATATTGATTAAATACCATCCTCTACCTTTGAAAGAAGACTAGGAATTATTCTCCCTCATTTTTTTAGTGTTGCATAAATTTTTCATTGTGACCTCATGTTTGATGTTGTATGAGTAATGAGTCACAAACTTTGATGCCAACTCCTCAAATGTTTGAACGTTTGAGGGTAATTCTGAGAACCATTCCATTGTGGGTCCTCCAAGGTTTCTTGGAAATAGTCACATTAAATAAGTGGTATCATGCATAAACTCCAAGATTAATGCACAAAATTCTCTCAAATGGTCTTGTGGGTCAGATACCCTCGTGTATTTATCATATTTAGGAAGAACCACATTTGGAGGAATGGTACCATAATTAAAGTGTTATCAAAAGGGAACGGGCATATAGCTTCAATAGAGAATGGTTTTGGAGCTATTATTTTCTTCATATTGTCTATTTGCATTTGAAAAATTTTGATTTGTTTATTCATGATTGCAATTGGGTTTTCATCCTCTTTCTTCTTCTTTAGGTTAGTCATATCATAATCATGGGGGAGTATTACCCCTTCTTGGGCTAGGTAAAAGAAATACGTATCCCTATCTCTCTCTAAGATTTTCTCCGTGATTTTAGTAAAGAAAGGGATTTGTGTCGCTTCATTTACTCTTTCTTTGGTGGCCTCCTCATCTTGAGGGTCCCTATTTCTTCCATTATTCATGTCAAATCCTCCATTGCTAAGGTCATTCCCTCCCCATTATTTCCATTTTTTTTCACATCCTAATTTCCACCATTATGATTGTTATTTGTGTCATTATTAACATGATTGATGAGTTCGGGATCCATATGTCCAAAGGTAAATTCCATCGTGTTTGGTTATACTTCCTTTTTGGTTTTGAAAGATTGTTGTGAGGAAGCTAGTGTTTCGCTTGGAAAGGGTATTTCCTGCCTAAGATAAGTTCTTCCTGATTGTAAGGTTTCCTTGATGTAGTGATATCTTGTAAAATAAGGCATTACCATGAAATGAATATCCTTAACTCACCCTTTTGATCAATCCCTTTGAAAAAAATTTAAACTCCTTAAATCTGATACGATTTGAAGAGTCTGATAGATTGGACAGAAAGCAATATGAAAAGGATATCCAAATATAAGTTTGAAAATTTCCAAAAATGTTGGGAGATACTCACTGGTTGAGTGTCTCACTCTATATGCGCTACTTCAAATCTTTCATGTTCTTCTTTACTTGGTTGTACGGGCTCACTAGGAAAACAAAATGCACTAGTTCGTTGTTTAGGCACACTACTTGATAGCTAGTAAGTGTTAAAAAAATGTTATATGTGTTTCTTCTTGATTTATAATCGGTAAAAGTCTATTCATGTGCATTATTTCTTTGGTCATGGGTGGTAAATGATTTTTTATAGGTGTCACTTAACATGTGAAATGCGCTACTTCTCTATTTATATGCGCTAAAAGGCCTTCGAAACTAGAAAGTGTCATTCTTTTGGATCACTGTTTGATTGATTTTTAAAAGGTTTTAAGTGTGATCAGATCTGGATGAAGATTGTATTTTTGTAATACAAATCATAAACCATATCACACACAACAAATAATTGTTTTAACCCTTAAATCTACACACAAAGTGTATTTTCTTGATCATTTCCATGGTTCATTAACAAGAAAGTCTTCCAAGCAATCTAACTATGGATAAATCTGTCTTGTAAATGGATCTAAAAGGTAGGCATTGCTAATTTAACTAGGTTTTAATTAATATTCAGTTAAAAAAAATTTGAATCTCATCCCCCATTATAGAGGGCTCCCACACGCATAAAAACACAATTTTTTGCAATCCTGAAGGACTACTAGAAGAGGTTTGATTCTCAATCCTTTACGTCACTCACCCCATTAAGGATGAATGCATTTTGTTTTATATTTTTTTGGATTACCATTGCTAAAATGGTTGTATCCCACTTTGGTTGTTTCCTCTCACCATCCTCAAAAAGGCAAATCTCAGGAGGCATGCCCACTAAAGATCTAACATGTTCATTTGAAAGCAAGAAATGAAAGGGATAGGTAGGTTTGGGAATTTGATTCACCTAAAAGGTGAAGAGAATATCCCTACTACTTCTCCAATTCCAAACACAATAGATAAAAAGGTTCAATTACCACCTCTTAAACTAAGGGGTTCAAAGTGTGTATGACTTTTTTATTCACTCAAAGAGTGAAGAGCATATACCTAGCACTTCTCTTCCACAAACAAGGAGGTTGAAAATTTAGTGTTTGTTCATTTCCTTAGGTTCTTCGCATCTCAAACTTGGCATACTAAATACTTTAATTCGTGACTTGAAGTCCATTTTCTAATTATGTTAGATTGCAACTTTGACTTGCCACAATTTGATCAAATGTAAAAGGTTTTTAGATCTTACCTTTTTTGAAGCTAGCTAGGTTAGGCGATTTTTTTAATTATTTTTCAATTTTGCACTCACCTAGTGGTGATCGTTCCAGCTCCTTTACATCCTCTCCTCCAATAAGTTAGTCCAACACAACTCACACAAAATGAGGAAAACCCAAATTCAAAAGGCAAAGTTCAAATTCACCTAAATCTAATACTATTTCAAATATTTCAAGGTGAATAGATTCAATTTAATGAAATATACTTGGATTTGTAAGCCTTTAGAATTCTGACATAATGATCATAAAGCTTTACATCTTCATTTAAAGTTTCCAAAATATTTTCATTATGGATTCATTTCTTAAACCTTAACAACCTTTTGATCTCTCTTTGCTCCTTGTGAATTTGAAGTGCGGGCTTCTTCACCTTCCTATGCTTTGACATTTGCAAATTGACAAATAATTTTCATTAACTTACTGGATTTTAAAAATTTGCAAAAATTTCAAACACAGTAGCACGTACCATTTTAAAAGATACAGAGCATTGATTTAATGTTGTCTATGCACTAGTTTAATTGATTCTAAGTGCTGCTTGAAAAGTTACAGAGTTCTACTTAACAACTGAAAGGCATTAAAATAGAATCAAATGAGCTTAAAAATAGTAGAGTAAGCATTAGAAAACTCCTTCTACACGTCACTTTTTTTGCAAATATGTCAAACTTTATTTGTCACGCACTACTTTGCTATCAGAGGCGTTGAGAGAATGTTAGACATGAGCTAAAAGAATTTTTACACGTGTTTCTTTGTTGTGTAAAAGCATCAAGATTTATGCTTGTACATGTCACATTTTCTATCTAATGCATTGAGAGAATAAAAGACAGAAGACATAAGAGTTTTCCCACACACTGCTTTTCTATGTAAAGGCGTCAGTATTTATGCTTGTACGCATCACTTTACCTAAAAAATAACACACTCAAACACACCAAAAATTCATGAGATTGTTAGAAATGAGGCCTAGAGCCCCACAATGGGCACCATTTGTGTATATGAAAATCATACCTTCATGAAATTAGTATTTTTACTATCAATACAACTTCAAAATATGCAAATTAAGATAATTGAATTGAAATGAAACAATGAGCACCACATGGCTGTCTATCTAGAAAAGAAAATAGTATGCTCTCAGATTAAGCATCCATTAATGATAGTCCTAGTAATGAGAAATTGAAGCTATTTGATGTGATTTAACCCTATTTAGCTCAAATTATCCTAAAATGCTTCAAGATTGATCACTATTTGCAAAATGAATAAACTAAAATGCTATGAACTTCAAATCAAAATGCCTATAGTGATGATGCTTTTCTGATGAATGCGTGTTATATCTTATGTTCTCAAAATGGCCTCTATTTAAAGGATTTCCCAAGGGTAGGGGATAGAGTTTATTTAACCTTGATTAGGGTTAGGTTGAGTTGATTATCTCAAAGGTTAAGACAATTTAAATGATGGTTTCAAATAAGGGGACAAAATGAGTGGTCAAGATGCAACTCCAAGATGTGTGATGGATAGTGACTTTGGGCTTGATCCATGTGATCTCAATCATTAATTTCTATTGGTTAAAATTGATTTTCCCATGTGGTGGGTGAGGAATAAAAGGATTTAAATTAATTGATTTATTTAATTTGTTTAGCCATGTGCACCCTTGAATGGGTTGGAATTAATTTGGATTTAACTATACAATTGATTGAATAATATCAATTGCATAATTAATTGACTATTGTGATTTAATTAATCCAAAGGCTTTGATTATTCAATTAATTCATGATTTTTCTTGGTTTGCTCACTTCATTCTCTGTTTTATTTTTTTTACCAAATTTAGGTGTCTACAGATCCTTTCCCATAACAAATGGGGGTCTTCCATGGACAAACTCACAAAAACATATAGTCACTCATATGAACCACCTACTGCTCCATATCCTAAATCATCTTAGGACCCAACACTACATGGTCCTCTAAATGATGCCAACTCAAAGGTGTATGGCATAGTCAACCATACAAGGCCTAAAAAGGAGACATGTCAAGAGAACTATGGTGTCCATTATTATAAGGAAACTCAACCAAGTAAAAATAGTCCTCCCACCTCGAATGTTGATCCATCACATACATGTGAAGCATGTCCTCAAGAACCTGAATCACCCACTATGTCTTACCATCAATCTTTAGGTGATGTGCTAAACTAAAATTGAGTTACATGCCCAAATAACACTAGAGAGATGTCCACAATGCAAAAGTAAACACTTGGTCTTGATCTGATATGGTCCTGCAAGTTATCCCGTACAACTGAACTATATCCTCCATGCATACATGTGTTACCGAAGAAGTAATATAAGAATCTCTCATGGTTGAAAAGTGAGATTCCTTGGACAAATTTTCTATAGTAACCATAATGATATCATAACAATGTGATGACATTTTTAGCCTTGTAATAAAATCAATAGATATAGTGTTCCACTTCCATTGAAGAATGGAATGTGGCTACAAAAGACCTATCAGGTGCTGATTCTCTACCTTCACTTTCTAACAATCATCAAATCTAGCCATGAAATCGGAAACAACATACCTCATCCCTATCCAAAAGTACAACTTTCTAAGCTCATCATGCATATTATTCATGCCAGGATGTGTAGGATATGGCACACAATGTTCCTAAAAAAAATTAAAGAATGAATCTCACCAAATAGAGACACATAAATTTGTCCATAGTGCAGAAAAATTCCATTTGATTATAAAGAGTAATCCAAAAAATAAACCACAAGGCTACATCTAAACTCAATCTCTACTTTGAGTTCTTGATACCAAGTGTCACCAGGTAAAGCCTCAAGAATAGGGATATACAAATCTATACCAAGAGACAATATAGAGATCTCTTGCCTCCTCCTACTCAAGGAATTTGCAAAAAAAATATCTTTCCCCTTGATTCAATGAACATCAAATCATACTCACAAAGGAACTCTATCCAATTATGGTATTCTTTGAGATTTAGATGAGAAACAATATACTACAAGCTATAATCATCATTATGTAACTCAAACTTGTGACCCAAAAGAAAATGCCTCAATCGCACTACTACATACACAACCACTGCTAACTCCAAATAGTGTGTGGGATAGTTCAGCTCATGATCCTTGAGCTTCCATAACTCATATGTTGTCACTCATCCCTCCTACATAAGGAATACCCCTACACCTTCCAAAGATGCATTGGTGCACACCATGAACTAACCTGTAGTATCTCACACTACCAAGGTAGGTGCACTAATTAACTACTCCTTAAGAGCCTAAAATTCTAACTCATACTGAGCAGACCAAACAAAATTTTTCCTTTCCTCTAAAGAGAAGTGATAGGGTGTATCAACTGAGAAAATTCCTTCATAAACTAGCAGTAGTAAGTTGCCAAACCCATGAGACTATGAACCTTAGGAACACTAGTTGGCACTAACCAATCTATAATGGTCATGATCCTTGAAGGATCCATAGAAATACCATCGCCTGAGATGATATGACCCAAATACTTCACCTCATTTTGGAAGAACTCACATTTGGTGAGGTTTCCAAATAATTGATGGTCATAAAGACATTGCAAAACCTGATGCAAATGGATCTCATGCTCCCCCATAGTCCTTGAATACACTAGAATGTCATCCATAAACAAAAAGACAAAATGATCAAGATAGGGGCAGAACATACCATTCATCAAATTCATGAACATTGATGGCACATTGGTCAACCTAGAGGGTACAACTATAAACTCATGATGTCCATATCGAGTGCGAAAATTTATATGATGAATGGCAGCCTCATGGATACGAAGCTGATGGTATCCCAACTGAAGATCTATCTTCAAGAATACTTTCGCTCCCTTCATCTAATCAAAAAAAGTCATCAATACTCGACAAGGGATATCATTTCTTCACCATCACCTTATTCAACTACTGGTAATAAATGCACAAATGCAAGGATCCATATTTTTCATGAAGATGACTGGTGCTCCCCAAGGGGAAACACTAGGGAGAAGATGGAACTTTCTCAAAAAATCCTCTAAATGTAAATGGAACTCACTCAACTCTTGAGTGTTCATACAATAAGGTGCCTAAGAAATAGGCTTGGCTCCATGAATGAGATCAATACAAAAATTTATTTCATACTGTGGCGACATAGCTAGAATCTCACAAAGAAATACATCTAAAAAACACACAAAGAAGTTGGTCATCATAAAGAGATACCTCTCGACTCTCAATACCATCTAGGTCACTAATAGAACTATGAACAACTGATATCGCTATTGCATACTCTGCTTCAACTACATAGTTGAAATCATACAAAGTTAAATAGGTCTCTAGACAACTATAAGCTCAACATGCCCACCTGTATCATCCACAAACTATACCAACTTACACCATAAATCTACACTCACATGGTGGGAAGCTAACCAATCCATACCCAAGACAATGCCATACAAGCCTAATGGTAGGATACAAATATCTACAATGGTTGTGAAGGTTCCCAAATCAAACACACAACCATTAATGAGGGAGTCCATAGCTACTCTAGAACCCATGGTTAACTCAACCTACCAACTATAAACCTATTGTACTGCCACTAGATCACATCGCTCTATAAGGGGGAAATAAAGGAATTTGAAGCACTACAAACAAACAAAATAGATTTATATATACCTTGTAATATACCTATACTCTCAAGAATGGTTCCCTAATGCTCATCTTGATAGTTATCAACCGTCGTAAATAGTCTATAGGATCTACCTGCATCCCTAATGGTAGGCTCAGAAGTAACCTGCCTCTGACTAGTCCTTGGAACAACTCTTTGAGGATACTAGATTCCCTATGACCATGTTGGACACAAGAGAAACATACCCCTAAACCATATCCATGCCCTCATAAGGTTCACTATAATGGTGGCAACTAACTCCACTAGAACTTTGTTGAATACTACAAGTCTAGTTGTGACCTCTGGTCCTTGGGGTACCTATACTATGACCAAACTGATGACTCTTGGAGGGCCTATGTCTATGCTACTACACACATCCTATCCTAGGTGGTTCCAAATATGCCCTAGAAAAACTTTTGGGTTGTACCTATGTACTCTATGCACCTAGTCTAAAATATTATGCACTAAGAACCTATGCACCTATCCTATTGCCAAAACCCCTAGAAATGTTACCCTCCGCCAATCTCTCCTTCTTGATGATAAGGGAAAGTGTCTTGGGTTCGTGCATACGAACATCTCTATCAATACGGCTATTAAGGTCCCAAACAAAGTGTTGTACTAACATAGGCTCATCATGGGTATAACTAGCATTTTTCCTTAGCTCAAAGAACCTATACTCATACTAATCCAATATCATAGTCCTTTTTTGGAGATGATGGAATTCATCATCATGTACCTCTCGATACTGGTCAGAAAGGAAATGGTCATGTAACCACTCCTTAGAAATATCCTAAGAAATAGTTGTGATATCCAATTAGAGCTTATGCTCCTTTATGTACCACCAAGTAAACACAAAAATCATCATGTTCATAATGGAACATCAAGCTCTAGGTTTTCTCACATAAGGATGCATAGTGAAGCAAAATCCAAGAGCTAAAATCCAATTCTCATCCTTGGTACAACTGCAAGAGCCATCAAAAGTAGGTGAACGAGACCTCATAAGGTCTCTCATGTGCTCCACATAGATAGTATCCTCATCCACCACTAATCTATCTCTCCTGTGCCCTACTCTCGATCTAGGAAGACTACAAGAATGTTCATGCTATCTCCTCTCCTCACGATCACCTTGATCAATATAACTAGGACTCTCCAGGGTGAGATTCCTCTTGTCGAGGTCCCAACCAAGTAATAAGTTCCTATATAAATTGAACCAATTTGGGATTCCCATCATTACCACCATGACCCTCTCTTTGGTCCTCAAGGTCATCCTTATTTTTTTCTTCCTCCTAATGTTCTTCCTCATGGTCATCTCGATGCAAATTTTGTCAACCACCTCTACCCCTAGGAGGCATCCTTAAGAGAAAAAATATATTGATAAAAATCACATAAAACATGTCTAACAAGCCATACTAAGGTTATGAGGGATAACAATAACCATTACTGAATATAACCACCACATTTTACTCACACCAAACACAATGGGTACATATACATAGAGATCCTAGCATATGAACATGGGCTTTGATACCAGATGTAATACACCACCAAGGAACCCTTGGAACATATGGTCAAATATGCACTAAATAATTATTTTTGAACATGATATAAACATCATGTACATAATTCAAACCATAACCATAAAGAATAAACAACATATAAACATGCAAGGAAGTAAATCATGATCATTTCACCATCGTGCACAAGTGAAAGACTAAAAATTACTTCCAAGAGTTCCATGAAAACCCAATAACATACTTAGAATTGAGTACACACATTCACGAGACTACCCTACAAGGATTCAGACAACGTCCATGAATCGCAAGAGACTAAGTTAGCAATATCCCACAACTAAACATATAGGAGACTAATCCATCCCCATAATCCATCTAACAGAGATTCATTTTAAACCTAAGGTAAAGGTTCCTAATATGATTATACATATAAGTTAATTACCTTCTAACCATCAACAAACCAACAAAGAACCATCAATAAACCAACAAAGAACAATCAATAAACTAGCAAAGAACCAAACTGAGCACAAACACCATGCTAGCAGAGATGTTGGTCTACTTAGCCATCGATCTAGCAAGAGTAGATGTAGATCTGACAAGTAATAGTCTAAGAAAAAAGTCTCAGACCAATGAGTCACATGCACTAATCTAGCTTGGAAAAATGTTGATTATCATATACCCTGATGTAAGAAGAGGCATTGATCAACAATTTTTTGCAAAAATTGAAAGGAAAACACTCAAACGCCTAAGCCAACACCAACATACAACTGGTAAAAAACTAGCTCCACACTAGGGAGTACTAGATAGCATAATTCAAGGTCATAAACACTTGATACATCCATTAAAAAAAAGCACACCTAATCTACTGATCATATAGATACATAGTACAAAATCACTGAAAGAATATGAGCAAAGGGAAAGAACGAGCACATCATGCTTGACTCTATCTCTAGAAGAAGCCCACCACCTATACACTGGTCCCTAGCAGTGGTAAAGTGAAATTCCACCCAACCATGTGGTACCCTCAAGCCCAACCCACTATGATAATGGAGATAGTCACCTGGCCACAAACACGTGGTACACACACACACAAGAAAGGAGTGGCTAATATAGACATCAATCATTTGTAGAACTTAGGGGATAACACAATGATCCTAATGTAATCACAGTGTAGATACTAGAATGAAAGTAGGTAAAGGTCACTACTCTGATCTAGACATAGTAAGGTGTTGAGACTCAATGATGGAGTGTCATCACACATCTCATGGTAGCTTGTGTGGTCTTGAGCATACCGTCTCTCATCAAGGAAGCCCTACTATGTCATCTCAATATTCGTAGATGGCCATGATTGTGCCAGCTCAACATCTACAGATGGTTATGGCTATGTCATCTCAACAACCACAAATGGCCATGATTATATTGGCTCCACCTCAATCAGAAGACCACAATACTTATGGAATTTTTTTATGTTTTAATTATGTTTTCACCCTATTTTATTTTATTAAGTTATCACTTTTCTTTTTTAGAACTCCTTCACATGTCCTATGTCATCCACTCATAGGTCGGGATCCATGTAAGGAGCCACTCCACCTGGTCCAATCAAGGATGGAGGGAACTCAAAGAGATATGTCCAATCCTTGTGGCATGAGTCACACAATGGAAACAAGAATTAATAACAGAGAGATATGCAAGAATATTCTTCTTTGTTATCATCAAAAAACTATATATAGTGGGTCTGCAACATCCAATCATACATGCCAGGCATACAAGCCTGATTAAAATCAAACAATCATAACAAAATCCTTAGAATTCAGCTACAAAAAGATAATATTATGAGATTTTCCCCCTTAGGAGAAAATTCATAGTCTTATAAAGCCTTCACAAGAATCAGGTCAGCCTAGAAACATCACATTCCCCAATGAGAAGAAAATGTAATAAAAAATATAGGTCAGTACCCAAATCATAAGGATCTACTTCCAATGAAATAAATAAGAATCATGATCCCTCAATGAGGTTGGAAAAAATGTAATAACATAAGGAAATGATTCGTTAAGTTTTGTCGATCGGGAAAACCTTCGGATCTCAGAAAACACAAACTGGTTGGGAAACGTGAAGAACAATATAGTCCTGCCAAGAATCTGCAAGATCTCAAGAGAAAAGTAACCAAATGAAGCCTGAACTTAGGAAAAATTTGCAATTAATTCCATGAACATGTTGTAAGGATCACAACTACAAATTATCCAAACTGAATGAACACCGAAAGAAACTCAGAGATTGATAAAACAGAAAATAAATATTTTTGGTTGATGCAAGATTTCCAAGATCCTACGATGCTCCTGCATCAAACACCTAGGGTTATTTGAAAATTAAGCCTCTCACTTTTTTGGGGCTAAAGGAAAACCAAGATGGTCAACCTCAACCTGAGAAATCCATGAAGAATCTTCCACTAGTCTGTCACTCCATATGACAAGATATTCCTGATATAGCTTACCTCTTGTACTTCTACCAATTTGGCTATCCAAAATCTCTGCTATCTCATCCATCTTCTTCTTAGGGTACTTCTGTTCAAATTATGATCCATTACCTTCATAAAAATTTGACTCATAATACTCATACAAGTATGCAACATTGAATATAGGTGAAATGTCCATATCCTCTGGTAACTCGACTTCGTATGCATTTCCTCAATTCAATTTCCTCAAGATCTTACATGGTCCAAAATTTCTCATCTTCATCTTATTATATGTTCCAATAGGAAATCTCACCTTCTTCAAATATACTATTACTTCATCCCCAAATTCAAATACCTTATGTCTCCTTTTTATATCCACTCTCTCCTTATATGTTTGATTCATCTTCTCCAAATGTTGCTTTATCCGAATGTGTAATCCATTCATGTGTTTTGTAAATTCTTTTGCTTCAACACTCCTCTTGTTCTCATGACTAATATCTCTCAATTATAATACTCTCTTAGGATTAAATCTAGTAACTATCTCAAATGGTGTCTTCCATGTACTCCTATGTACTGAACTGGTATATGCAAACTCTTCTTGTCCAAATATTAAATCTCAATTTCCATGCTTTTCTCCAACCAAAAATCTCTATAGGTTTCCCAAACTTCTGTTCACTACCTATGTTTGTCTATCTGTCTGTGGATGAAATATAGAACTAAACTTCAAATCATTTTCCATCTTCTTCCAAAGTGTCCTCCAAAAATAACTAACAAAATTATTATCTCTGTCAGAAACTATACTCTTGGGAAATCCATGCAATCTCACAATCTCCTTGAAAAATAAGTCATCTACATGTACTACATCTATTTTCTTCTTAAAAGGAATGAAATGTGACATCATAGAAAATATATCTACCACCACAAATATAGAATCGTTACCTCTTTGTGTCTTCAGTAACCCAAGTACAAAATCCATGCTAATATCCTCCAAAGGTCTAGTTGGAACTGTCAAAGGTGTATAGAGTCCAGTATTTTGACTACTTCCTTTTTCAACTCAACAAATTTTGCATCCTTGAACAAACTTGATTACATTCTTCTGAATCTACGGCCAAAATTAATTCTCACTAACCAAAGCCATTGTCTTGTCAATACCAAAATGTCCAACTAATCCCCCAAAATGATTTTCCTTAATAAGACTATCCCTCATAGAACTCCTCGGTATACATAATTAAATTCCTCTAAATAACATACCATCTTGAATAAAATAGTTTGATCATTTTATTCGGTCTGCAACAACAGGTTTTCTAGAAGCTTTCCAAGGTTTAGCGAAATCAGGGTCTTTCTCATACAAAGTCCTAAACTCATCAAATCCCAACACTCCAAATCTCATTTCTATGAACAAAATTATTTTTCTAATCAAAGAATCAACAACTTTATTTGATTTACCACTCCTATGTTTCAATACAAATGTATAACTCTACAAAAATTCAACCCATCTCATATGTCTTTGATTCAACTTATGTTTAATATTCAAATATTGCAATGCTTGATGATCAGTATAAAAAATAAATTCCTTAATAAATAAATAATGTCTCCATTTCTTTAAATCTTGAACTATGGCATAGAATTCTCGATCATAAACTAAATATCTTCTACTAGCATCATTCAAATTTTCACTAAAATAAGCAATAGGTATACCTTCTTGACTTAACACAGCTCCAATTGCATTTCTACTTGCATCATAGTCCACTTGAAATACTTTAGTGAAATATGGTAAAGCTAACACAGGTTGTTCACTTACCTTTTGTTTCAACAACTCAAAACTCATACTTTCTGCATTTGTCCACTTGAACTCTCTTCTATCTCCTCTAATTGTCTCAGTCATAAGATTACAAATTGAACTAAAATTCCTTATGAAATTTCAGTAGAAACAAGGCAACCCATGAAATGATTTGACTTCTTCAACACTCTCGAGTTTAGGCCACTCAAAAATTTATTTCACTTTCTCAGGATCCATCTTCAAACATTCTAGAGAAATTACAAAAACCAAATATATTAACTCTTCCCTCATGAAAGAACACTTCTTGATGTTTATCGGCAATTTCTCTTCCCTCAATCTCTGCAGTACTTGTCTCAAATGAAACAAATGATCTTCCTTAATCTTACTAGAAATTAGAATGTCATTAAGATAAACAATCATAAACTTACACAAGAATTTATTCAATACCTCATTCATCAATCTCATGAAAGTACTCAAAGCAATAGTCAATCCAAAAGGCATCGCCAACCACTCATACAATCCTTCATTTTTCTTAAATATAGTCTTCCACTCATCTCCATCTCTGATTATGATCTAATGATATACACTCTTCAAATCTATCTTTGTAAAATATCTGGCTCCACTCAAACAATCCATTATATCATCCATCCTAGGAAAAGGGAAATGATATTTAATTTTGATCCGATTAATGGCTCTAGAATAAATGCACATTCTTCATTCTAAATTCTTCTTTGGTGCTAATACTCCAGGAACTACACAAGGGCTAAAACTTTCTATTATCAATCCTTTCTTCAAAAATTCTTGCACTTTTCTATTCAACTCCTCATTCTCTTCTGGTTTCATTCCATGTGGTACTTTATTAGGCAAACTTTCTCATGGAATTAAATCGATGCAATGACTAATACTTATCGCAGGCAGAAATCTATTAGGTACATTATCTGAAATTGTGTCCTCATACTTATTCAGAAAATTCATTATTTCCTTAGGTTGAGCTTCTTCTGTTCCTAGATCAAACTTCTTATAGATGAATGCATAACACATTCTTTCACTCTTCAATCCATCCAACAATTTCCTTCATTTGGTTCCTTTTTATGTTGTAATGATTAAACAACAAACTTTTCACTTTATGATAGGAACTTATAGAGAAGCCAACTCCAACTATTTATCAATATAATGAAAAGGACCAACTAACAAGCATGCCTACCAAACTTCTACACTCTTGGTTCTGCCAAACCAAGGGGGGGATACCCTATAACACCTTCAAATATTCTTTAAGATGTTAATCAAGCAGGAAATCTCACACAGGCTCAACATATCCGGGAGATACTAGATAAGTGGCTAATTATCCATTGAACATCAACCATGAGATGTAGCATGAGATGAAAAGATCACAACAAACTTATAAAGCTACAAGAATTATTGGAGTTTATGTTTGTCTTTGTAGAAACGTAACCAAAATATATACTAGAACTGCAACAATATGAGAACTACTAGCTTATGATCAGTGCATTATCCATTGGGCTAAATCCTCAAATAGATACAATATGCATAAGTTAGTTGCTATCAAAGATTCTAGGCCATAAACACAATTATCCCCACACCCATACTACTTATGAAATCCTATGGCGTACTTAGATGAATCTATGCACTAGTTAGAGCATCATTTAATTTGATCCTTGATCAAAACTCTAAAACAGCTACATACAAACAAATAATATATATGCTAATGAATTGGAAAATTCATAACTCATCAAATGAACACCACAAGAGAGATTGGAAATAGGATCTTTGTATTAAGTATAGAGAATCACACTTCTGCTTACAAACATGAGTCAAAGTTAGCCACCTGAATAGAAAGCTAAATACCTTCCACTTTATTTCTAATGCTTGAAACTAGTCTAGTACAATTTTCTACTATATTTTCCTGACTGGAAATTTTACAAAATCCTTACAATGTACGATTTTCCAGCCCCTTCCAATGATCTTGGGAATCCTTTTATAGAATACGATTGCAACATGCTACGGATCAATTGGAATGAGGAAAAACTAGATAACTCAAAAAAGACAAAAATGCAAGTGAAGTGATAACCACTTTTGTTATAAGATATTCAAAGTATTTTGTCTTTTGACCGCATGGTCATTGCACTTGTTTTAAACTTGATCAGAACTAGCCACCTAGAGTTTGTTTTCCTTGATCTTATAGATGTAGGATCTTTTACCTTTGCCTATTTTATTCAAAATATTAGGAAGCATTGTCATTTTTTTTCTTTTACACATCACCACCTTCTCCCTTATCAACTGCATTGTATCTTTCCTTCCAGGAGGTGTACACCTCATCACTTGACCAAGAGAAACCAATGACTTCATTCTTTTTGTTTTTTTATCTCATTCCAACTGACACTTATCTTCTCAACTGCCTCTTTCCAAAATTCAAAATATAATTTAGCCTTATTAACAATCTCAGTTGTTTGAACAAATAACATTGTAATTTCCAAAGTAATAATACTATTTTTCCTTGTTGCCAGCTCATCACTCATTTGGAATATCCATGAAGATTCTCCTTTAATTTCACCATTCTTTTTGAAAATATTTGGAAACATTTCATAACAGTCCTTAGAATATCAATTTTTAAGAGTCTGCAACTTTTTTATGATGATGATCCTTCTTGTGTCCAAATCAATTAGAAGTTTCAAAAATGTATAAGTGGTAGCTAGTATAATATCCACATTATCTTCCTCCTTGGACATGGAATAAAAAATATTTCAATTCTGACCTCTTTCCTCTCCATCTGGCTACAATTGGGTCCCACTTATCCTTGTCTGCATTGTAATCATCAAGTATGCTCACAATTTTCTAACCATGTAAGTAAATGGAAGGAGGATTTCATCAGTGAAATGCATCAATGTAGCATGTATTTTATCTATATATTATTTTTGTACCCAATCTCATGCCTCCTTGAATTTGATGCTTTCTTTTTCTCATTTTGTTCTTGCTTCTTTCAGTCTAACTCTTTCAGCAATTATTCTGTCCCTTTCAATATCCAAGTTTGTCTCTATAGCAGAGCTAGGTGAAGGAGGAAAAGTTATAATTAGACTGGATGAAGAGGGCTAATGTGTATCATGTGTTATCATCCTTTGAGGAGAAATTTGAGTTGCTTGTTTACCTTCCAACATAGCAATTTTATTGTCCTTTTCGATGGACTTCCTCCTCTCATCATTGTATGCCTTCATGACTACTTCAAATTGTGCTCTGAGGCCTTTAATCTCTTCTTCCTTTTTGTCTGCCACCTTCATGTTGAATTTTGCAGTTTCTATTGTGAGGCTAGCAGCCTCTACCCCTGAAGTGTCTGCAACTCTTCTTACTACTAAGCTTCCAGAATGTTCAGCTAAATCATGTCCATTAGTCTTCTTATTGTCATTTTTATTTATTGACCACATTACTAATGATGCATGGTCTTCACTAAATTTTACACCCGTGGACACTCCACTAGTATACGGTGGTTTATTTTCCTTCATGATGGCATCAAAAAATATTGCATCAGCAATATCCCATTCTGGGAGAATTAGGACACCAACTTTCCTTAGAAATTCACGACCTTCTTTAGGAGTAATCTTATCAAATTTAGATACCATTTACTACTTTACCTCCTTTTCAATTTCATCTCTATCCTTTTCAGGATGATCCTTTTGCCTCTACTAACATGTTTCTTTGAATTCACTAATATAAATTCTCCAGAAAAATTGAATAAATGCTCTTGCTTTAACAAACTTATCATCTGACAAAAATTCATCA
The DNA here is from genome assembly GCA_018584345.1 of Thuja plicata. Lineage (NCBI taxonomy): Eukaryota > Viridiplantae > Streptophyta > Pinopsida > Cupressales > Cupressaceae > Thuja > Thuja plicata. The sequence continues at coordinate 1,538,954 of MU226888.1, read as the reverse complement.
CTAGCTTTCTTAGTGATGGGATATAACTCCTTTCTAGAAAACTCAGTCATTGTCAGATCCATCTCTGTATGTTTGGGATCCTATGGCATCCCTTCTTGCATTTCCTGAGGTGTGACAAAAATATGCCCTGTATTTCCCATTTGTATTGATTGCTTAGTAATTTCTTGCTCATCCATGTGCTAAGGAGATTGGAAAGGGGAGTAGATATTTTCTTGTTGTTGTTCACCTTCTTCCCTCATTTTCCTTTTAGGAGATGGAAATGATTGGACATCTGATTTCAGGGGTCTTTTTCCTTTTGAAATACGGGCTTCCTCTATTCTTGGCATTACCAAAATATACTCCTTCCTCTATTGTAAAACATATCTACCTGGTGGAACACCTCTAGTAGGGATGATCCTACTCAGAATTGCCTTGGCCTTTTTTGGTTCTGCTTCCATAAACTTTTCCTTCTTTTGATTGAAAACCTGCATAATTTCCTCAAACATTGTCATTAATGTGTCAATATTTTGGGCCCAAGGATTGAATTCCTTCAAGGGGTCATATCCTTTATCAAAACATTGGACAAAGTCCAGAGTCTTTTTATAAACTAGTCACTTCTCCTTCTTAATTTCCTACTCTTGCAGATTGAACTCATTTCTGATAATGTCTTCTGGAAAGTTGAATTGATTAATCAAAGTCAGACATTTTGTTCTCTTCTTGAACATATCACTAATAAAAGATTCATTATCAGCACACCTCTATACTGACGTTGTCATATGATAAGGTTCTAAGTATTGGTGTAACTATGTCCATCCCCCTTTTGTAATTACAAATTGATGCACAATTGTGATGGTGGGGAACATGGTACCCCTTTGTTTTCTTGTTAGCACATCATCTTGTAAGCCCCCAATCTATCTAAGTATCTCTACAATTCCTATTATAATACGACTTGATAAGGCGGTATATTTGGCACTCCTCCAAAACCATACACTCTGAATATAGTTGATACAAGGTATCAGATAATATCACCCCAATTGTGTACTATTTGTAAAGATGGACCAAAATCCTTTGGTCTCATTAGACTCAATAAACCTTTAGGGTTCCTAGGGTTCTTTGTGAACAAGAAGGCTCTAAGCCTGGAGGCAAAGTACCTACCAAAGGTGTTGTAGCTGGCCTCCTTTCTATCCCATGACATGTTTGTACTCCATAATTGATTTGGCATCTCTTCATCATCCTTGAATCTCATTAATTCCATCTCCTCTTCAAAATAGTCAACATTCTTGAATAAGATCATGTTCATGAGCATAGAATACCATCCAAAGGGTCTAGTTACCTTGGCATTTTTTATCCCTATCAAACTCTAATGAATCAATTCAACAAGATGGGTGGAAAAATTAAAAATAATGCCCAGATGGGAGTGGAGGATTTGCACCATCATAAACATGTAATGAAAGGGCATTACTATTTCTTCATCCTCTCCAAAAATGTAACACAGGGTGCTATACATTATTTTTTCTCTTGAACTGAAATAGTCCAATTTGAAGGGTTTAGGTGTGTTGGGGCCTACTACACTCAAACCTCCTCTTTTGCTAAAATATTCTTTCAAAACTCATATTTTCTGCATGTGTCCACTTGAACTCTCTTCTATCTCCTCTAATTGTCTCAGTCATAAGATTACAAACTGAACTAAAATTCCTTATGAGATTTCAGTAGAAACTAGCCAACCCATGAAATGATTTGACTTCTCAAACACTCTCAGGTTTAGGCCACTCAACAATTGCTTTTACTTTCTCAGGATCCATCTTCAAACCTTATGAAGATAATACAAAAACCAAATATACTAACTCTTACATCATGAAAGAACACTTCTTGGTGTTTACAATAATTTCTCTTCCCTCAATCTCTGCAATACTTGTCTTAGATGAAACAACTAATCGTCCTTTCTCTTACTAAAAATTAGATGTCATTAAGATAAACAATCACAAACTTACCCAAGAATTTCTTCAATACCTTAGTCATCAATCTCATGAAAGTACTCGGTACATTAGTCAATCCAAAAGGCATTGCCAACCAATCATACAATCCTTCATTTTTCTTAAATTTAGTGTTACACTCATCTCCTTCTCTCATTATGATATGATGATATACACTCTTCAAATCTATCTTTGTAAAATATTTGGCTCCACTAAAACAATCCATTACATCATCCATCCTAGGAATAGGGAAATGATATTTTATTTTGATCCTATTAATAGCTCTAGAATAAATGCATATTCTTCATTCTCCATTCTTCTTTGGTTCTAATACTCTAGGTACTACACAAGGGCTCAAAATTTTTGTGATCAATCCTTTCTTCAAAAATTCTTGCACTTTTCTATTCAACTCCTCATTCTCTTCTGGTTTCATTCGATGTGCTACTTTATTAGGAAAGCATTCTCTTGGAATTAAATCCATGCAATGACTAATACTTCTCAAAGGCGGAAATCTATAAGGTACATTATCTAAAATTATGTCCTCATACTCAATCAACAAATTCTTTATTTCCTTAGCTTGAGCTTCTTCTATTCCCAGATCAAACTTCTTAGAGATCAATGTATAACACATTCTTTCACTCTTCAATCCATCCAACAATTTCCTCCCTTCTGTTGGTTCCTTTTTATGTTGTAATGATTAAACAACAACCTTTTCACTTTATGAAAGGCTCTTATAGACAAGCCAACTCCAACTATTTATCAATATAATGAAAAGGACCAATTGACAAGCATTCCTACCAAAATTCTACATGTTTGGTTCTGCTAAACCTAGGGGGGATACCCTATAACACATTCAGATATTCTTTAAGATGTTAATCAAGCAGGAAATCTCACACAAGCTCAACATATCCGGGAGATACTAGATAAGTGGCTAATTATCCATTGAACATCAACAATGAGATGGAGCATGAGATGAAAAATATCACAACAAACTTATAAAGATACAAGACTTATTGGATTTTATGTTTATCTTTTTAGAGACATAACCAAAATATATACTAGGACTACAACAATATGAGAACTACTAGCTTATGATCAGTGCATTATCCATTGGGCTAAACCCTCAAATAGATACAATATGCAGAAGTTAATTACTATCAAATATTCTAGGCCATAAACACAACTATCCCACAGCCATACTACTTATGAAATCCTATGGCATACTCAGATGAATCTATGCACTAATTAGAGCATCATTTAATTTGATTATTGATCAAAACTCTAATACAGCTACATACACACAGATAATATATATGCTAATGAATTGGAAAATTCATAACTCATCAAATGAACACCACAGGAGAGATTGGAAATAGGGTCTTTGTATTAAGTATAGAGAATCACACTTCTCCTTACAAAAATGAGTCAAAGATAGCCACCTGAATAGAAAGCTACAGACCTTCCACTTTATTTCTAATGTTTGAAACTAGTCTAGTACAATTTTCTGCTATATTTCCCTAACTAAAAATTTTACAAAATCCTTACAATGTACGATTTTCCTGCCCCATCCAATGATCTTGGGAATCCTTTTATAGAATAGGATTGCAACAATCTATGAATCAATTGCAATGAGGACAAACTAGATGACTCAAAAAAGACAAAATAGCAAGTGAAGTGATAACCACTTTTGTTGCAAGATATTCAAAGTATTTTTTCTTCTGACCGCCTGGTTACTGCACTTGCTTTAAACTTGTTCAGAAGTAGCCACCTGGAATTTTTTTTCCTTGATCTTATTGATGTAAGATCTTTTACCTTTTCCTTTATTATTCAAAATATTAGGAAGCATTTCCATTTGTTGTCTTTTACACATCAAGACCTTCTCCTTGATCACTCGCATTGTATCTGTCCTTCCAGGAGGTGTACACCTCATCACTTGGCCAAGAGAAACTTATGAATTGATTTTTTTTTTGTTGATCTCATTCCAAGTAACACTTGCCTTCTCGACTTCCTCTTTCCAAAATTCAAAATACAATTTAGCCTTACTAACAATCTCAATTGTTTGAAAAAAACTAGTGTACTTTCCAAAGTAATAATACTATTTGTCCTTGTTGCCAGATCATCAGTCATTTGGCATATCCATGAATCTTCTCTTTTTAATTCACCATTCTTCTTGAAAATATTTGGAAACATTTCATAATGGTCCTTAGAATATTCTTTTTTAAGTGTCTAGACCTTTTTTATGATGATGACCCTTCTTATGTCCAGATCAATTAGAAGTTTCAAACCTTTATAAGTGGTAGCTAGTATAATATCCACATTATTTTCCTCCTTGGACATGCAATAAAAATATTTCAATTCTAACCTCTTTCCTCTCCATCTATCTAAAATTGGGTCCCACTTATTCTTGTCTGCATTATAATCATCCAGTATGCTCACAATTTTCTGACCATGCAAGTAGATGGAAGGAGGATTTAAATCATCAGTGAAATGCATAAATGTAGCATGTATTTTTTCTATATATATTTTTTGTACCCAATCTCATGCCTCCTTGAATTTGATGCTTTCTTATTCCCATTTCTTTCTTGCTTCTTCCAGTCTAACTCTTTCAGCAATTATTTTGTCCCTTTCAATATCCAAGTTTGTCTCTGTAGCAGGGCTAGCTGAAGGAGGAAAAGTTATAATTGGACTGGATGAAGAGGCTTGATGTGGATCCTGTGGTATCATCCTTTCAGGAGAAAATTGAGTTTCTTATTTACCTTCCAAAATAGCAATTTTCTTGTCCTTTTTGATGAATTTCATCCTCTCATCTTTCTATTCCTTCATGACTACTTCACATTGTTCTCTGAGGCCTTTAATCTATTTTCCTTTTTCTCTGTCACCTTCATGCTGAATTTTTTAGATTCTAATGTGAGGCTAGTAGCCTCTACCCCTGAAGTGTCTGCAACTCTTCTTACTACTAAGCTGCCATAATGTTTAGCTAGATTATGTCCATCAGTCTTCTTATTGTCATTTTTCTTGATTGACCACATTACTAATGATGCATGGTCTTCACTAAATTTTACACCCATGGACACTCCACTAGTATATGGTGGTTTAGTTTCCTTCCTAATGGCATCAAATACTATTGCATCAGCAATATCCCATTCAAGGAGAAAGAGGACTCTTTTTTTCCTGACCAATTCACAACCTTCTTCAGGTGTAATCTTATTGAATTTAGATACCATTTACTGCTTTAACTCCTTTTCAATTTGATCTCTATCCTTGTCAGGCTGATCCTTTTGCCTCTACTGACATGTTTCTTTGAATTCACTTATATAAATTCTCCAGAGAAATTGAGTAAATTCTCTTGCTTTAACAAACTTGTGATCTGAAAAAAAAATCATCACTAGCTTGCTTAGTTTTGGGATCAAACTCCTTTCTAGCAAATTCAGCCATTGTCAGATCCATCTCTACATGTTTGGGAGCCTCTGGCATCCCTTCTTCCATTTCTTGAGGTGTGACAAAAACATGCCCTATATTTCCCATTTGTATCAATTGCTCAGCAATTTCTTGCTCATCCATGTGTAGAGGATATTGGGAAGGGGATTAAATATTTTATTGTTGTTGTTCTCCTTCTTCCCTCCTTTTCCATTTAGTAGATGGCAATGATTGGACATCTAATTTCAGGGGTCTTTTTCCTTTTGAAATAGGGGCTTCCTCTGTTCTTGGCATTACAAAAATATACCCCTTCCTATGTTGTAAAACATATCTACCTGGTGGAACACATCTAGCAGGGATGATCCTACTCAGAATTTCCTTGGCCTTTTCTGGCTCTGCTTCCATAACCTTTTCCTTCTTTTGATTCAAAACCTGCATAATGTCCTCAAACATTGTCATTAATGTGTCAATCTTTTAGGCCCAAGGATTGAATTCCTTCAAGGGGTCATATCATTTATCAAAATATTGGACAAAGTCCAGAGTATTTTTATAAACCAGTCATTTCTCCTTAATTTCCTACTCTTGCAGATTGAACTCACTTCAGATAATGTCTTCTGAAAAGTTGAATTGATTATCCAAAGTCATAAATTTTGTTCTCTTCTTGAACATATCACTTATAAAAGCTTTATTATCAGCACACCTCCGTATTGATGTTTTTATATGATAAGGTTTTAAGTATTGGTGTAACTGTGTCCATCCCCCTTTTGTAATACCAAATTGATGCACAATTGTGATGGTGGGGAAAATGGTACCCCTTCCTTTTCTTGTTAGTGCATCATCTCTTATGTCCTTAATTTGTCTGAGTATCTCTACAATTCCTATTTTAAGAGGACCTGATAAGGTAGTATATTTGGCACTCCTCCAAAACTATACACTTTGAATACAATTGATACAAGGTATAGGATAATATCACCCCAATTGTGTGTTATTTTTAAAGATGGACCAAACTCCTTTGGTCTCAATAGACTCAATAAACCTTTAGGGATCCTAGGGTTCTTTGTGAACAACAAGGCTCTGATCCTAGAGACAAAGTACCAATCAAAGGTGATGTAGCTGGCCTCCTTTCTATCCCATGACATGTTTTCATTCCATAATTGAACTGGCATCTCTTCATCATCCTTGAATCTCATTAATTCCATCTCCTCTTCAAAATAGTTAGCATTCTTGAAAACTATCATGTGCATGAGCATAGAATACCATCCAAATGGTCAAGTTACCTTGGCATTTTTTATCCCTATCAAACCTTGATGAATCAATTCAACAAGATGGGTGGAAAAATAAAAAATAATGGCCAGATGGGAGTGGAGGATTTGCATCATCATAAACATGTAATGCACCATCTTAAACATGTAATGAATGGGTTATTTTTCTTTCTTCATCCTCTCCAAAAATGAAACACAGGGCGCTATACATTATTTTTTCTCTTGAACTGAATTAGTCCAATTTGAAGGGTTCAGGTGTGTTGGGGCCTAGTACAATAAGACCTCCTATTTCAATAAAATATTCCTTCAATGGACCATTTCTGAGGTAATCTCTTTGAGCTCCAAACACTTGTTTGAAAATTTCAATATCAATATCATCCATTTGGATAGAGGTATCACTCAAGTTAAAGACTTCACTTAATTCTTGAGTTGTGATGCTCACAAGTGCTCTATCATTTACATCCCATACAACCCAAGAAATATTGTCATACCTCTTTGCAATTTGAACTAATATATCTGTGTCCATGAAAACACCAGGGACCATTAATTTTCCCACATCATATTTCCATATATTACTATCTGGGGGGAAGGCATTTCTATGACTAAAGGCTAATTTGAAAAGATCCAAACCAGACACACTAGTTTTAGCATCTTGGGGCCATCTACCTATGTCACATAGAACCCTCTCCTACTTTTAAGTGAAGTGACTTCAAGACCAATTCCTTAACCTTCAAAGCATCATTAGTTGATTTATCTAATTTTTGTAACAAATCTTCATATACATTTCTTTTTAGGTAATCACTCACTCCCAAAATCTCTCTTCTAGGTCGCATTTTGAAACTGGGGTTTCTTGACAAATGAATAACAAATTTGTGTGCAGAAAAAAAAATTACACACCAAACCCTAATGCTAATTTAATCCACAAGTGCTTAAAAATGTATTTTCATTAGAAACTTAACCGTTCTGCAATTTCTGGAGACAGATAGAAAAATTCCACCAGTCAGCTCAGCTTTGAAATACTTCATTAGTTTTGGCCTTTTTAGATTTTGACAGCAGTCTTATACACCATCTCAACTAGGCTTTAGCATTTACTTCTTTTTTCAATGGTCACACACCTCACCATCAATTCTACTACATTTGAAAATTCATGACCTAATAGCTCAGACAATTTTACTTTATCAGTTTAAACCCTGACCCTCAATCTCAACACTTAGTGTTGCATCTTTCGGCTAACATTTGTTAATAACAATCACCATCAGTAGAGGACGCGTGGAGGGAAATCGTGTTGTGTTAATAGATAGATCAACATCATCTTCAGCTTAAGGCAACATCACCACTGTCTGATTGAAATTAACCTTCTCGCAGATTACTTAACTGTCCCTTTTACTAACTCCAGCTTTGGAATCCTGATCAAGACACATGGAAACTTGTTCCATTCCCTTGGATGGTAGATTAATTGTATCTCAAGCTTGAGGCATCACGAAAACCTTTGGATTAACATTAACTTGCAACACCTTTATTAGCTTTATTAATGTTGCATCGAGCCCGCCAGAGACATGTGTCATTCAGTCGTGTTGCCTTAATAGATAGATCAACATCATCTTCAAGCTTGCAGAAATATGATAACTGTCAAATTAAAATTAATTTGTATACCTTTTATGTTGACTTTTCTGACCTCATTTGGTCCCACTGGACAGGTATCACTCCATCCCATTGCTTTATGAGATAGATCGTGTGCATCTTGAGATGAAGGAAACATGACCATCGTCCGATTGAACTGAAACTGTAAACACTTTATCATCACTTTAAAGCATACATTGGACCTGCCAGTGACACATGGTGGATAATCACTTTCCCTTGATCGATAGATCGATCACATCTTCAGTTTAAGGCAATACAACAGTCATTAAATCAACTAGAACTTGCATGACAAAAGACATAACATATTAAAATAGGTCACGGGTATTTAGACTTAGGGTAATATGAAAAATTAAAAATGCCCAGTCTATAAGAAAATAAATATGGCCCCGCCCGACATTTAAAAGACACATGACTTAAAAGTGCTTTAGTGACCAAAAAGGTAATAGAAAAATAGAACTCACCCAAACAATTAGGATTTTTTGACCAATGACCGTAGCTTTGAAAAAATTTGTAAGGGTTCTAAAAGTACAGGACCTGGCTAGGAATTTTTTTACAATGAATTAGCATGATTTGAAATATCTCATGACTAATAACTCTCAATTCTGATACTCTCTTAGGATAAAAACTAGTAACTATCTCAAATAGTGTCTTCCATGTACTCTTATTCACTAAATTTTTATGTGAACACTCTTCTTTTCCAAAGATTAAATCCCATTTTCCACGCTTTTCTCCAACCAAACATCTCAATAGGTTTCCCAAACTCTTGTTCACTACCTATGTTTTTCCATCTGTCTGTGGATGAAATATAGAACTAAACTTCAAATCAGTTTCCATCTTCTTCCAAAGTGTCCTCCAAAAAGATCTAACAAAATTATTATCTCTGTCAGAAACTATCCTCTTAAACAATCTCACAATCTCCTTGAAAAATAATTCATCTACATGTACTGCATCTGTTGTCTTCTTAAAAGGAATGAAATGTGACATCATAGAAAATATATCTACCACCACAAATATAGAATTTGTACCTCTTTGTGCCTTCAGTAACCCAAGTGCAAAATCCATGCTAATATCCTGCAAAGGTCTAGTTGGAACTATTAAAGGTGTATAGAATCCAGTATTCTGACTACTTCCTTTTGCAACTTGACAAATTTTGCATCCTTGAACAAACTTGATTACATTCTTCTAAATCTACGGCCAAAATTAATTCACACTAACCAAAGCCATTGTCTTGACAATACCAAAATTTCCAACTAATCCTCCAAAATGTTTTTCCTTAATAATATTATCCCTCATAGAACTCCTCGATATACACAATTAAATTCCTCTGAATAACATACCATCTTCTATAAAATAGTTTGACCATTTTATTCGGTCTGCAACATCAGGTTTTCTACAACCTTTCCAAGGTTCAGTGAAATTAGGGTCTTCCTCATACAAAGTCCTCAATTCATCAAATCCCAACACTCCACCTCTCATTTATATAAACAAAATTATTTTTCTAATCAAAGAATCAACAACTTTATTTGATTTACCACTCCTATGTTTCAACACAAATGTATAAATCTGCAAAAATTTAACCCATCTCATATGTCTTTGATTCAACTTATGTTTAATTTTCAAATATTGCAATGCTTCATGATTAGTATAAAAAAAAAATCCTTAGGAAATAAATAATGTCTCCATTTCTTCAAATCTTGAACTATGGCATAGAATTCTTGATCATAAACTGAATATATTCTCTTAGCATCATTCAAATAAGCAATAGGTATACTTTCTTGACTTAACACTGCTCCAATTGTGTTTCCACTTGCATCATAGTCCACTTGAAATACTTTATTGAAATATGGTAAATATAACACAGGTTGTTCAGTTACCTTTTGTTTCAACAACTCAAAACTCGTATTTTTTGCATGTGTCCACTTGAACTCTCTTCTATCTCCTCTAATTTTCTCAGTCATAAGATTACAAACTGAACTAAAATTCCTTATGAAATTTTAGTAGAAACTAGCCAACCCATGAAATGATTTGACTTCTCCAACACTCTCAGGTTTAGGCCACTCAACAACTACTTTTACCTTCTCAGGATCCATCTTCAAACCTTCTGCATATATTACAAAAACCAAATATACTAATCCTTCCCTCATGAACACTTCTTGATGCTTATCATAAATTTCTCTTCCCTCACTCTCTACAATACTTGTCTCAGATGAAACAAATGATCGTCATTTCTCTTACTAAAAATTAGAATGTCATTAAGATAAACAATCACAAACTTACCCAAGAATTTCTTCAATAACTCATTCATCAATCTCGTGAAAGTACTCGGTGCATTAGTCAATCCAAAAGGCACTGCCAACCACTCATACAATCCATCATTTTTCTTAAATTTAGTCTTCCACTCATCTCCTTATCTGATTATGATATGATGATATACACTCTTCAAATCTATCATTGTAAAATTTCTGGTTGCACTCAAACAAGCCATTATATCATCCATCCTAGGAAAAGGGAAATGATATTTTATTTTGATCCTATTAATATCTCTAGAATCAATGCACATTCTTCATTCTCCATTCTTCTTTGGTGCTAATACTCTAGGTACTACACAAGGGCTCAAACTTTTTGTGATCATTCCTTACTTCAAAAATTCTTGCAATTTTCTATTCAACTCCTCATTCTCTTATGGTTTCATTTGATCTACTAGTTTATTAGGCAAACTTTCTCCTAGAATTAAATCCATGCAATGACTAATACTTCTCACAGGTAGAAATCCATTAGGTACATTATCTGAAATTATGTCCTCATACTCAATCAAAAAATTCTTTATTTCCTTAGGTTCAGCTTCTTCTATTCCCAGATCAAACTTCTTAGATATCAATGCATAACACATTCTTTCACTCTTCAAACCATCCAAAAATTTCCTTCCTTCTTTTGGTTCCTTTTTATGTTGTAATGATTAAACAACAACCTTTTCACTTTATGATAGGATCTTATAGAGAAGCCAACTCCAACTGTTTATCAATATAATGAAAAGGACCAACTGACAATAATGCCTACCAAACTTCTACAGTTTTGGTTCTGCTAAACCAAGTGGGGATACCGTATAACACCTTTAGATATTCATTAAGATGTTAATCAAGCAGGAAATCTCACATAGGCTCAACATATCTGGGAGATACTAGATAAGTGGATAATTATCCATTGAACATCAACCATGAGATGGAGCATGAGATGAAAAGATCACAACAAACTTATAAAGATACAAGACTTATTGGAGTTTATGTTTGTCTTTGTAGAAACGTAACCAAAATATATACTAGGACTGTAACAATATAAGAACTACTAGCTTATGATCAATGCATTATCCATTGGGCTAAACTCTCAAATAGATATAATATGCATAAGTTAATTACTGTCAAATATTCTAGGCCATAAACACAATTATCCCACACCCATACTACTTATGAAATCCTATGGCGTACTCAGATGAATCTATGCACTAATTAGAGCATCAGTTAATTTGATCCTTGATCAAAACTCTAAAACAACTACATACACATAGATAATATATATGCTAATGAATTAGAAAATTCATAACTCATCAAATGAACACCACAAGAGAGATTGGAAACAAGATCTTTGTATTAAGTATAGAGAATCACAATTTTGCTTACAAAAATGAGTCAAAGATAGCCACCTGAATAGAAAGCTACAAACCTTCCACTTTATTTCTAATGCTTGAAACTAGTCTAGTACAATTTTCTGCTTTATTTCCCTGACTAAAAATTTTAAAAAATACTTACAATGTACGTTTCCAGCCCCTTCCAATGATCTTGGGAATTCTTTTATAGAATAGGATTGCAACAAGCTATGGATCAATTGGAATGAGGACAAACTAGATGACTCAAATAAGAAAAAATATCAATTAAAGTGATAACCACTTTTGTTACAAGATATTCAAATTATTTTGTCTTCTGACCACCTGGTTACTGCACTTTCTTTAAACTTGTTTGGAAGTAGCCACATGGAGCTTGTTGTCCTTGATCTTATTGATGTAAGATCTTTTACCTTTTCCTATCTTATTAAAAATATTAGGAAGCATTTCCATTTGTTTTCTTTTACACATCACCACCTTCTCCTCAATCAACTTCATTGTATCTATCCTTCCATGAGGTGTACACCTCATCACTTGGCCAAGAGATACTGATGACTTCATTCTTTTTGTTGTTGATCCCATTCCAACTGACACTTTCCTTCTCAACTTCCTCTTTCCAAAATTCAAAATATAATTTAGCCTTATTAACAATCTCAATTTTTTGAACAAATAATAGTGTACTTTCCAAAGTAATAATACTATTTGTCCTTTTTGCCAGCTCATCGCTCATTTTCATATCCATGAAGCTTCTCTTTTTATTTCACCATTCTTCTTGAAAATATTTGGGAACATTTTATAACAGTCCTTAGAATATTCCTTTTTAGGTTTCTGCACCTTTTTTATGATGATGATGCTTCTTATGTCCAGATCAATTAGAAGTTTCAAACATTTATAAGTGGTGGCTAGTATAATATCCACATTATTTTCCTCCTTGGACATGGAATAAAAACATTTCTATTCTGGCCTCTTTCCTCTCCATCTGTCTACAATTGGGTCCCACTTATCCTTGTCTATATTATAATCATCCAATAAGCTCACAATTCTCTGACCATGTAAGTAAACGGACAGAGGATTTAAATCATCAGTGAAATGGATCAATGTAGCATGTATTTTATCTATATATTTTTGTTATACCCAATCTCATGCCTCCTTGAATTTGATGCTTTCTTGTTCCCATTTCTTTCTTGCTTCTTCCAGTCTAACTCTTTCAGCAATTATTTTGTCCCTTTGAATATCCAAGTCTGTCTCTGTAGCAGGGCTAGGTGAAGGGGGAAAAGTTATAATTGCACTGGATGAAGAGGGCCTATGTGGATCTTGTGTTATCATCCTTTGAGGAAAAAATTATTTTCTTGTTTACCTTCCAACATAGCAATTTTCTTGTCCTTTTCGATGGACTTCATCCTATCATCATTGTATTCCTTCATGACTACTTCAAATTGTTCTCTAAGGCCTTTAATCTCTTCTTCTTTTTTCTTTGCCACCTTCATGCTGAATTTTTCAGATTCTAATATGAGGCTAGCATCCTTTACCCTTGAAGTGTCCCCAACTCTTCTTACTACTAAGCTTCCAAAATGTCCAGGGTGATCATGTCCATTAGTCTTCTTATTATCATTTTTCTTGATTTACCACATTACTAATGATGCGTGGTCTTCACTAAATCTTACACTCATCGACACTCCACTAGTATACAATGGTTTAGTTTCCTTTCTGGTGGCATCAAAGACTATTGCATCAGCAATATCCCATTCTGGGAGAATTAGGACTCCTTCTTTCCTGACCAATTCATGACCTTCTTCAGGAGTAATATTATCAAATCTAGATATCATTTATTGCTTTACCTCCATTTCAATTTCATCTTTATCCTTGTAAGGATGATTCTTTTACCTCTGCTGACATGTTTCTTTGAATTCACTAATATAAATTCTCCAGAGAAATTGAATAAATGTTCTTGCTTTAACAAAGTTATCATCTGACAAAAATTCATCACTATCTTTCTTAGTGATGGGATCTATCTCCTTTCTAGTAAACTCAACCATTATCAAATCCATCTCCGCATGTTTGGGAGCCTCTAGCATCCCTTCTTGCATTTCCTAAGGTGTGACAAAAATATGCCCTTTATTTCCCATTTGTATCAATTTCTCATACATTTCTTGCTCATCCATGTGCAGAGGAGATTAGGAAGGGGAGTAAATATTTTCTTGTTGTTGTTCTCCTTCTTCTCTCCTTTTCCTTTTAGGAGATGGCAATGATTGAACATCTGATTTTAGGGGTCTTTTTCCTTTTGAAATAGGGGCTTCCTTTGTTCTTGGCATTACCAAAATATACCCCTTCCTCTACTGTAAAACATATCTACTTGGTGGAACACCTCTAGTAGGGATGATCCTTCTCAGAATTTCCTTGGCCTTTTATGGCTCTGCTTCTTTAACCTTTTCCTTCTTTTTATTCAAAGCCTACATAATGTCCTCAAACATTGTCATTAATGTGTCAATATTTCAGGCCCAAGGATTGAATTCCTTCAAGGGGTCATATCCTTTATCAGAATTCTAGACAAATTCCAAAGTCTTTTTATAAACCAGTCATTTTTCCTTCTTAATTTCCTACTCTTGCAAAATGAACTCACTTCAGATAATGTCTTCTAGAAAGTTGAATTGATGATCCAAAGTCAGACATTTTGTTCTCTTCTTGAACATATAACTGATAAAAGCTTCATTATCAGCACACCTTTGTACTAATGTTTTTATATGATAAGGTTCTAAGTAAATGTGTAACTATGTCCATCCCCCTTTTGTAATAACAAATTGATGCACAATTGTGATGGTGGGGAAATGATATGCCTTCCTTTTCATGTAAGTGCATCATCTTGTAAGCCCCCAATCTATTTGAATATCTCTATAATTCCTATTTTAAGAGGACCTGATAAGGCATTATATTTGGCATTCCTCCAAAAGTATACACTCTGAATATAGTTGATATAGGGTATAAGATAATATCACCCCAATTGTGTGCGATTTGTAAAGATGGACCAAACTCCTTTGGTCTCAATGGACTCAATAAACCTTTGGGGATCCTAGGGTTCTCTGTGAACAACAAAGCTCTGAGCCTGGAGGCAAAGTACCTATCAAAGGTGATGTAGATGGCCTCCTTTCTATCCCATGACATGTTTGCATTCCATAATTGAACTCGCATCTCTTCATCATCCTTGAATCTCATTAATTCCATCTCCTCTTCAAAATAGTCGGCATTCTTGAATAAGATCATGTGCATGAGCATAGAATACCATCCAAAGGGTCTAGTTACCTTGGCATTTTTTATCCCTATCAAACCCTGATGAATCAATTCAGCAAGATGGGTGGAAAAATCCAAAATAATGGCCAGATGGGAGTGCAAGATTTGCACCATCATAAACATGTAATGAATTGGCATTTTTTTTTCTTCATCCTCTCCAAAAATGTAACACAGGGTGCTATACATTATTTTTTCTCTTCAACTTAAATAGTCTAATTTGAAGGGTTCAGGTGTTTTGGGGCCTACTACAATCAGACCTCCTATTTTGCTAAATATTCCTTCAATGGACCATTTCTGAGGTAATCTCTCTGAGATCCATACACTTGTTTGAAAATTTCAATATCAATATCATCCATTTGGATAGAGGGATTTCTCAATTCGAAGACTTCCCTTAATTCTTGAGCTATGATGCTCACAAGTGCTCTATCATTTACATCCCACACGACCCTAGACATATTTTCATACCTCTTTGCAATTTGAACTAATATATTTGTATCCATGAAAACACCAGGGACCATTAATTTTCCCACATCAAATTGTGATATATTGCTATCTGGGGTGAAGGCATTTCTGTGACTAAAGGCTAATTTGAAAAGATCCAAACTAGACACACTAGTTTTAGCATCTCGGGCCCATCTACCTCTATCACATAAGCCCTCTTCTAATTTTAAGAGAAGTGACTTCGGGACCAATTCCTTAACCTTTTAAGCATCATTAGTTGATTCATCTAATTGTTGTAACAGGTCTTCATATACATTTCTTTTTAGGTAATCAGTGTCTCACGAAATCTCTCTTCTGGGTGGCATTTTGAAACTAGGGTTTCTAGATAAATGAATAATGAATTTGTGTGTAGACAAAAAAATTACACACCAAACCCTCATGCTGATTTAATCCACAGGTGCTCAAAAATGTATTTTCATAAGAAACTTACCCGTTCTGCAATTTCTGAACATAGATAGAAAAATTCCACCACTTAGCTCGAATTCAAAATACTTTGTTAGTTTTGGCCTTTTCAGATTTTGACAACAGTCTTATACACCATCTCAACTAAGCTTTAGCATTTACTTATTTTTGCAGTGGTCACATGCCTCACCATTACTTCTGCTTCATTTGAAAATTCATGGCCCAACAGCTCAGATAATTTTACTTTATCAGTTTAAACCCTGACCTTCGATCTCAACACTTACTGTTGCATCCTGCGGATAACATTTGTTTATAAAAATCACCATTAGTAGAGGAAACGTGGAGGGAAATTGTGTTGCGTTAATAGATAGATCAACATCATCTTCAGCCTAAGGCAACATGACCACTATCTGATTGAAATTAACCTCCCCGCAAATTACTTAACTATCCCTTTTACTAGTTGCAACTTCTGATTCCTGATCAAGACACATGGCGGCTTGTTGCATTCCCTTGGATGATAGATTAATTGCATCTCAAGCTTGAGGAAACACAAAAACTGTCAGATTAACATTAACTTGCAACACCTTTATTATCTTTGTTAATGTTGTATCGGACACGCCAGAGACACGTGTCATTCAGTCGCATTGCCTTAAAAGATAGATCAACATCATCTTCAAGCTTGTGGAAAAATGAAAACCATCGGATAAACATCGAATTGTATACCTTTTATGTTGACTTTTATGACCTCATTCGGTCTCACTGGATAGGTGTCACTCTGTCACATTGCCTTATGAGATTGATCGCGTGCATCTTGAGATGAAGGCAACATGACCACTGTCTGATTGAACTGAAACTGAACCACTTTATCATCACTTTAAATAAGACGCTGGACCTGCCAGAGACACGTGGCAGATAGTTTCTTTCCCTTGAAGGATAGATTGATCACATCTTCAGTTTAAGGTAATACAACAACTTCTAGATCAACCAAAACTTGCACAACAAAAGACATAAAGTTTTAAAATAGGTCACGAGTATTTAGACTTAGGGTAATATGAAAACTTAAAAATGCCTAGTCTATAAGAAAATAAACATGGCCCTGGCCGACGTTTAAAAGACACATAACTTAAAAGTATTTAGTGACCGAAAAAGTAATAGAAAAATAGAACTTTCCCAAACAATTAGGATTTTTCGACCAATGACCATAGCTTTGAAAACATTTGTAAGGGTTCTAAAAGCATAGGACCTAGCCAGGAAATTTTTGACAATGAATCAACATGAGTTGAACAAAAAATTTGCATAGTCCTAACACCTTCAACCAAACAAACTCTAAGATTTGTATAATTTTCATTCTTAGGAGTCTCAATCAAAGGCAACAATACTTCTTTCATCTCATTTATAATAGTATACCTATTATGTCTTCCATCATGCAAAGTTTGTCTATCATACTGTCATAGTCTACCCAACAAGATATGACACACATCCTTAGGCATAATATCTAAAAATAACTTCATCATGATAAGATCTTATCTTCAACTTAACTAAACATTGTTCACTTACAAGTACCTTATGATCATCCTTTATCCATGCTATCTGATAATGATTTGGGTGTTTCAATCTTTGAAACTTCAGCTTGTCAACCAACTCTTCGGAAGCTAGATTATCTGAACTACCACTGTCAATGATCACTTTCCAACATTTTCCTTCTATCTTGCATCTTTTCTTGAACAAACTTATTCTTAGTAATAAATCTTGATTTGTCTCTTCATCATATAGGACTCTCCTTTTCATTAGGGCTTCACCATCCTCTAGTTGATTCAAAGATTTAGTAGTGTCCTTCTCTACATAAGAATATCTACCCTTATTCTCTATCATATTATTAGAATCACCTTGGGTACACTCAAAGGATCAGTGTCCTTCTTCACCACACTTGAAACATGTTCCTCTAAGCACTCTTATGTCATCCCTTCTATAGTTACCTGATCCACTTCCTCTCTGAAAGTTTTTGTTATCTCTTGGTTATGAAATTTCCTCTTTGAACTCTATCTTTCCTTTGTTCTGATTTGAATAAGATCTAACACCATTCGAGCTTCTTCCTCTCTAAAATATTCCACCTCTTCCTCTTTGTCTTTGTTCATGCCTCTTGTCCAACTTTTCTTCATCTTTTAGGGCATATTGATAAGCTTCCTTTCTATTTTTCAATTTCACTAAACTAATCTCACTTGAATTGATTTCCTCAAACCATTCAAGTACATTGAAAAGATTTCTACATCATCATCAGAATGACCAAATCTGATATCCAACCTATAAAATTCCTCAGTCTACTCCTTCACACTAAGATCCTTTTTCTTTAGATTTTGCAACTTTCAAAACATACTCACTTGATCATCAACAGGTAAAAACTTAGCTTTCAATTTGTTCACCATTGTATCCCATGATTTGATTTTATCCTTACCTTTCACTTTTCTATCAGTCTGCAAATGTTCCCACCATAAAGATGCATGTCCTTTCAAATTCATGCAAGCATACTTCACTTTATTATCTTCATCTATACCTTCATAATCAAAGTATTTTTCCATTTATGTGATACAATCTAGCAATTCACCTGAATCTAATCTGTCATCATTATCAAGTGGATTGCGTTGACAAGACTTTGTGACCGGCTCTGCCAACAGAGGATAAAGTTTTTACTGGGTACCGGGGTACCGACCAACTCCGCCTGAAGAGGTTTTCTGGAGAATAAATTCTCCTAGCCTCCAAGCATCTGGTAGTTGGGTCTTGATGGTGCGAGGGAGCTAAGTTGGGTAGGTGACTCTTGCGTAAGGGGATAGCTGGTTTTTACTCATCTTCATCGAGGATTTCAAAAAGGGATAGGGTTTCCTGCAGGCATTTGGATTATCAAATAAACTTCAAAAGATCAATCAGGATTAGATATGCATTTCTATCTATAGTTATGCAATAATCATTCAAACATAAAACTAAGCTCCAATGTAAGAAACTACTCTAAATACCGAATACATAAAGAACCCGCAATTCACATGCATTCAGTAGCAAGGGGAGATGAGATCATTAACCTAAACTAGAACATAGGAGCAAAGGACATAAGAAAACATACTGCACAAAAGATGTTTGTGAACTCCAAAGATCAGAACAACACATAACAAGTAGCCATAAGGTGTTCTTCCTTCATCATTAACTCAAACGGTTCCAGCATCACTGGTAAGTACATCCATGGCTCCAAGGGAGCATTCTAAGCTACTAAGAAAAATTGAGCATTGAGCTCCTGAAATAACTCAAAATGAAAAGCTATCTTCTATTACTTGTTGGACTGCAAAATCATCAATTTCGTCGACCCTTGTTATGGAGTCAGACTTCTTATTTATACACAAGGTTTGACCTAAAACTACCCTAATCTATCTATAAACTTAACACATAGAATACATTATCATGTGGCCGGTACTACCTGCACCACTTATAATCACCTCAAAAAGTGTAGAGGTCTGACAAGACAGAGGAAGAAGACAAGAAGAGAAAACTGGAAGAATCGACATAGAGAAGAGTGTCAGGGTATTTATAGAAGAAATTTGATTGTTCGATATCCAAGGCTACATGCCTCATAAATGTCAATTGTGGCTCACTGTCTTCGATGCACGTCAGGAAGTTAATGTAGGAGCGGCGCCTCAAGAGAATCATCTGTCAGAGCCATCTCTCTGTCTGACATGCCTTGCCGCAATCACCTACCTGCTGACCCCTTATTAACTTCTTGACAATGATCAGTCAGCTCTAGGGAACCTAGACGTAGATCACTGTGAAAGAATACAAAAATTCAAACCCAAAATTACAGAGTCTCGGAGCTTATGCTCAAAGAATAGTAAATTTACAAAATTGCACCCTGTTGGTGAAAATCTCTGAAGTCTGGAGAACTCTACTATTCCTTGTTTTTCTTGAAGGCCTCCAAAATCTGGCCAATTCCATCTTCATATATGTCCTTGAAGAAATCCCACCGGTCGCTGACAACCCCAAATTGTTCATCAATATCTTCGGCCCCTTCCTGGAATTGTGAAGCTATTTTCACTGCGTCATGAGACTAGAGCATCATCTTGGATAATCTTGACATTTTCCCTCCTTCAAAATCTCTAGCGGACTGCTACCAGGACTCCATTAGCTCATCAAATTTTCTCCGCACAAAATCTTCTTGGGCACAAGTCCCGGTGGTGAAGGGATCAACTTGCAAAAACCTTGATACAAATGTTGTGTATAAATCTAAAGAATTTTGGACTACCAAGATTCTATTCTTTAGGGCCGCTACCAGTTGCTTGCTCACCTCCATTTTGAGGCCGTCTTGAGTGTTGGGCCCGGAGGAATCCAAAGGGCTCTTCTCCCAAAATTCTTGTCTCTGTAATGGCTTCCTCCCCGAAGTTCATTATCTCTTCTAATTTATACCTCCACTCCTCATACTTTTCTATATCCTTTTACCATAAGACAATGGCACCATTCACCTAGCCCACAAGGTTGCTAACCTGATAAAGGTTTGATTGTATCAGTGCCAGGAACTTCCTTATGACTTTGATTTTCTTAGAGATCCACCCATCCAGAGCCTACACCTTCTTTTTGATGGCCCTTAGAGAATCCATGTCACCCTATGGGAGTGGTGTTCCAGAGGTGGAGTATTCCGGATGAATCTCGGCCAGTGGCTATGTCAGTTCCGCGAGAAGCCTAAGGAGATTTTCATTCTTTTCTCTTTCCTCCTTTAGCTTCTACACCTACTTTTCATACCGGGCCTCAACTGCCCGGGTAGCTTCCTTCAACAGGTCCACTTCACCCTATTTGTCTCTCCTCCCTTGAGGAAATTTTGTGAATGTATAATCTTCGACCCTTACTGCTGCTGCATCTATATCTGGGGAAGGCATTGTAACTATTGCAATTGTACTTCCTCTCAGACTAGTCCAAAGGGTATGGATGGTCCGGGCCTTCTTAGGCTTCTTAGCCTCTTGATTTTGGGCCATCATTTTGGCCAAGGAGAGGGGAGCACTTGCTGCCATCGGGGCTTTTCTTTTTCTGGATTCCACCAACCATTGTGGGGGCTAGGGCGATCTTGCTGCTAAGGCCTAGGCATTGGGGCCTTCTTTGAGGTCTTATGGTGTTTCCCTGATATCCATAGTTATATCAAACTGTTTCTCTTATTCCTCAGGGTTTCCCGTATCTTCTACCTCAGTAGCATCTACATTTTCATCACCGAGATTTTCCCCATCTTTTCGAGTGTTTGTGGTCACCATACCCACATTTCTGGGGTTATCCCCCTCATCCTCTTGCTATTGTTCTTCATCGACACCTTCCATCAGGACATCCTTCTCCAAGGGCACATCTTTTGGAGAGGCTAGAGGTTTCTAGCCAAGATCTAACCGTTGGGCCATAGATACCACCTCATCGAATGTTGCACTCTGGGGACTTTGATCACCCAGAGTAATAGAGGCATCTGGAGTGTGAGAACAGGGGATACGATTGCTCCCTAAGGTCTGGGTTCCCTAGCCATTATCAGCTTCTCATCTTGTGCTGGCCTTAGTTCTATCTCAATCCCCTGGACCAGTGTTTCTTCCACATCTGGTGGATTTTCTTGTACTTCTTCTTGTTCTTGCTCTTTTTCCTGCTCCTGGGAAAATCTTTTTCTAGGGCCACTTCTTCCTGTGCATCTATCTCCTCGACCACCTTCACCACATTGGCATGTAAGTTTACCAAATCTTCTGTCTAGAATAGATCATCAAAATCATCATGGGGAGGGGAGATTGTTGAAGGATCTTCTAGTTTGGGAGAAGAAGGGATGAGTTCCACCTGGGGAATGTTAGGCATCCTAGGACCCGCATTTGTGCTTGGGGGATGATCCACCCTTTTCTTCTTTCTTCTTATCTATAACAGGGCCTCAGCATCCAGAATAGTTATAGATTCATCCTTGCCTCTGTCTGCCGGCTCATAAGTACTACTAGTGAAGGGGATCATGTCGGGAGGGAAGATCCCACCGGAGTAACTAGAAGACCACGGGAAAGTTGGGCGCTTAATTTTTGACTTATCTAGCGGGATGCCTCAAGTTGAATGTGAACTTGCTCCAAAATGGGGAGAGAATCCGGGGGTGGAACTTGGGTTGGGGTGCTCTCCTTTGCTTTCCCCTTCTCTTTACTTGGCCCTCCAGCCCCAGAGGCCGAAGTAGACGCCCGCAAAATTGGACCCCTGTGGGCACTCTTCTTGCACACTTGTGCAAAGTAATCATGGTTGTTCTATATGACGCCCTGGCTAACATCCTCAATTTTCAAACTCTCTGCGGTGTCCCAATCCACCAGAGGGATATCCATCTTATCAATCCCCTGGGTTTTGTATGCTGGGTCCTCCAGAGGCCCACTATTTGAAAAATATTTTGGAAAGGTCTAAAGGCCGAGGCTCTTCATCATCCCTTTGGACATCCTTGAGTGCTTCCGAGCCCGAAGGTCAAAATCATCCTGGCAATCTGCCCAAAAATCCTCAATGTGACGCTCATGTGGTGTGGACGACTGGGGTAGTGTCACACTTATCTTTTCGACTAGATCAAAATTGTTTCTTTCTAGGTGGAACTCAACCAGTCCTAGACTCTTCAACTCATTATCGGCTTCCTTGGCTGCTGCAAGACTAAAAGAATAGTTCCTGCAAGTGATCGGGAATGGGATGGAGGTAACCTTCTTCATTGCAAAGAATGCGTGAAGTTCTAGGGTTTGCCTGCAGAACTCCAAAATAATAATCCTATCCCCACAATGTTTGGGGAGTAGGTAGGGCTTGCTGGAGAACCTGATCACCCAAATATAAGAATGTTTATGAAACTGAATAAAATAATTACTGTAATAACTCACCAAGGTCATTGCCTCCTTGGACACTTGGTACCCAAAATCCTGAATAAGTGTCAAAATGTTGTGTTAAATGAACGTGTCATTTACCCAGCAAAAATTGGGGAAACTGGCTTCCCATTGGATATGGGGATAATGTTCCCATGGGACATTCTGGCTAGGCCTGTTCCCAAGAATGCCCACTGTCTACAAACCCCAGAGAGTGGGTCTCTGTGTGTCAGTGCCCATAATACATACAAAGTCATGTGGAACTTTGATGTGTGGTTGATGTTGTTCAGTTGGAAGTCCACATGGTTGGTGATAATAGTCACCCAGTCGAAAGTCTGTCCATGAGTGGTGATGTAGTATAAGAAATAATACATCCATGCTAAAAAGACCCTGGCATGGGGTTCCTCAAAGAGCCTACACAAAAAGATGATCCCCGCCTATACGCATTCCTTGAAATCTCCACGACGGAACTCCAACTTCATTTTCTTGTAGTCCCTCCTCAGGGACTTCAACCAGTAAGAATTGAGATGTTGTCGGGCAAGATGGGGAACTTTCTCAAACTCCTTTAATGATGCAGATCGGGAGATAATAGTAGCATTTCTAAACTAGGGCATCCCTAGTCCCGAAGCAAAGGTGGCAGCATCAAGAGTATCAATGGCCGCTAGGTAGTTCAATGGTACGGAAGCAACAAGCAAAACCACTTGTGCAGGTGTGTTATAGTGCTTCGCTAGGTAGAGGATCAGCTCTGGTGCCTACATCAAGTAGGGGAAAAAAGCAACTTTGATAATGTCAAAGGCAGCCATGTTCTTTTCCATGTCATTTGTGGAAAACCTCTGTTGGTACATTTTTCAGACAAGGCCCTGTAGTTCTTCCCATGGTCCGGCCTCTATGTTAGTGATATCTTTAAGTTTGGAACCCACTTTGGATCCCACAAGGACACCATCCCTCAAGTATTTGGATGTCAATGGGAGGTTGGCCAACATTTTCTCTTCCTTTGTCTTAGTGGCCACCCGAGTGGAGGTAGTCGGAAGTTCTAGACTTCCAGGAGGAGTAGTTACTTCAGACATTATTTGTTGGATAATTTGCAACCTGCAAGACCAGACAACCGTTAATACATGTGATAAAATATAAAGCAATTTTATAGACTTCAGAGAGTTAATTATTTTGCACCTATTGTCAAAAGATGTTATCCTGCATCAAATCCCAGAAATATAACAATTAACAACTTACATGGCATTTGAACGACACCCGGGGGTTTCGGGGATATTGGTTTATGGAAAAAAATGGGATGAAGGCTCAGGGACTTTTCAGCACCTGGAGTCCTGAGAAACTAGTCGTTATCGAAGTGACTGGGCAGTGAGCCATACTGGGCTGACGTGGGTTGTCACATGGTCACGCAATAAACAATGTAATGGCATTAATGGTGATAGATGTCTGGACATGAACTAATTGAATGTCAGATGGGATGGTTTTGAATGTTCACGCATGAGGGAATTTAATCCCGCCATCAATGATGAAGCGACAGAGGACAGAGAAAACTGTCATGGCTCGAACATGCGAGGTGTCGAGTTCCAACCAGGTGAACACTAGGTGGGGGAGATTGAAACTTAGGGTATACAACGTGAAGAGCACAATGAGCTTGCCATAAGAAGGGTCAAACATGACAATGTACAAACCAATATACAGACCCAATTTACACGAGAAGCCAAAGAATGGAAAAATTTATAGGAAATGACCCTATCCTATAGACTATTTACAATTTACAGAGAAGTTACGACAATTTACATAGAAATTACAACTACTTACAGAACTTACAAGAATTTACACTATTTAGAGGAAAGAAAACAATGCAAGGAAGGTGGACAACCTTCCTGTGGGGCCATCCCACCAACGGGAGGCAACGACAAACCAGAGACAGAAAACAAACAACGAAAAGAAAAACCAGAACATAAGGAACAAAGAAAAACAAAAGAAAATAGGAAAAAGATGAAGGGCCTACCTTGAAACCAAAAAACATGGGAGGAGGAGTGCAGGAGGTGCTCTACAAACTAGGAATCCTCATGGACCACGAACATTAAAAACCTTGCAGGGAAGCTGAAAACACACACCAACTTCACTGCAAAGCATTGTTAAACCTTCCAAATAAAATCATACTTAACACAAATTCTCTCTAATTTCTCTTAATCACTCTAGGTAATCTTGTTCATAGTAAATGTGAAAATGACAAGTGAAAATTTATTTATACCCCTAGGGTGAAAATGTACTGCTTCCTTCCGCAAGTCCCGAGAAAAGGCAAACCTCCAGACTTCGGGCCTAGGGATCCCATGCAACCACACCCTCTAACAAAAGAGGAAGTAGTGACAGAGAATCCCAGAGTCTGGAATCTAGCTATCATGAAGAAACAAAAATACTTCGGGACCGAGTCCTAGAAGAAGAGAAACCAAAAATAAAAGAAAACAATGACCCTGTGGAAGCAAAGGCCAGAAGAAAACAAAAGAAAAAGGAACAAGGAAAAAGCGAAAAGGGGGACCCAACATTTTGCCAAAAAAATGTAGGGACGGGTATGCAGGGCATAAAAAATGGTGACTCACTGGGACAAATGCCTTAGCGTATTTGAGAACTACAGAATCTTTGGTTAGAAAAACTGGAACTCACCCTTACCTGGAGTATTATTCTTGCAAGGCATGAGGTGTCTGAGAAAATCCGACTCATCATTCATTTAATCCTTCAATTTTTCGTCAGTCGTGAAGTGTGTGCTTTGGAATAAAATCAAGTCGATGACTTTTGGGAGAAGTAGAGAGAGGGAACTGAATACATTGAACCAAAATCATTATATCTTGCATGATCCCCGGATACCAAAATTCTCTATTCTTTAGTTTTATTTATTTTCTTTTGAAGATGGGGAAGGCGGTACATCTTTCACCGTGAACCTTAAGCTTAGCTAATTTTTACGGTGGTACTTATTTCACCTTGCCATCCATTTTAATTTGTTGAATAGGAGAGATGTTCTACAACCAAGATACTCTTTTGATTTTCAGGCTTGGCCAATAATCAATGCAACCAATCTGCTCTCAAAGACCATATGATTACTTGCTTCTTAGATATTTTGTTAATCGATGTCAAGACTCTCAGGATATGAATCTGATGAAGATTACCCATAACCTTTTACCATACATACAAAATAACCCCAGAGTGTGGATAAATTCCCCCATGCTAACAATAGATCCCGGACTAACCAAAATGCATAAGATACCATTCCAGGGACTAGATGTCATGCGAAGCATACCTGTCTACAAGAATAGGGAAACATGGTGGGAACCCAAAAACAAGACAGAAAAAAAAGGAAACCAAAGACAAAACACAACAAAGAAAGGAGAGAAGATGGCCCCAAAGGACCGCAAACAACTATTTACAAGGGCAAGACACCCCCAAGGAGCACCAGGAAAAGATATTTACAAGAGGAAAAACCTTTACATATAATACAACTTTGGGAAAACTTACCCCCTGCCTCATTTGAAGTAGTGCTTGAGAAATTGTCCATTGACATGCAATGGGATGGATTCTTTGGTCATGGTACTGAGCTGATAATTATTAGCCCCACAGATCTCTGAGATTAGGTATGGTCTGAGCTAGAGTCTTTAAAATTTGGTGTGCTTTCCTTTCTTCTCTCGGGCCTTGTCCCATAGGAGGAATAGGTCTAAAACCCAAAAGGCTTTGTATTGGGCTCTCCAGTTAAACCATTACTTGATGACTACTTGATGATGCACAAAATGTTCCAGTGTCATGTCTCTTTGTTCCTCCATTCTCACCAGGTTCAAGAGCCGAACCTCTATGGTGTTGTCCCAGGTGTTGAATTCCTGCATAAACTGTAAAATTGAGATTTGTAAGTTGATAGGGAACACAGGATTCTGGCCATAAACCAAGTGAATGGGGAAGTCCCCAGGGATACCTTGATTCTGATACGGTCCACCCAAAGAGTAAAACTAAGCTTTTGGTGCCAGTCTCAAGGATTCTGTTCTAGAAAATGTTTGATTACCTCCAGTAGATTTTTATTAGTAGACTCAGACACACCATTACCCTAGGGCTAATAATTGTTGGAGAACTTCAAGGTGATCTTTCTCTCATAGTTCCATTCCAATAACTGAGCTGAAGAAAATTCTAGACCGTTGTCACACACTATAGCAAAAGGCATTCTGAATCTGGTGACTATGTTTTCTTACAAGAACTTGATAACTACATATACGGTGTTTTTCTTGCATGGAATTACCTCAGACCACTGGGTACAGTAATCGATCGCAGTCAAGATATACCAGTGGTTGGTGGATGATTTGGGGTTTATTTCCTCGATAAAATCGAGCACCCACTAGACAAATGGTCAAAATTCAAAGACCGACTGCAAAGGCATGGTCGGGTTTCACTCATGATGAGCTACAGTTTGGCAAGTGTGGCATTTCCTCACATGAGTGTAGACGTCTTTGAAGATGAAGGGCCAGTAATACCCAGCCCAAAGAATTTGGTGGGTAGTGACATCAGCTAATCCATGCCCGGTTTTGAACTATCCATGGAATTCTTCTATCATTTTGGCAGTTTGGTCTCTGTCTATTCACCGGAGGTAAATTCCCTCAAAGTTCCTGTGAAAAAGTGTTCCATTTTTAATCATGAAGTGTGCACTTTTCAATCACAGGGCATGATGTTTTTTGGGGGGAAGCCCCTCTGGGCATCTGTTATTAAGAATTAGGTATACCAGATCGGTATACCATGGATCCTGAGTGATGGAATCTACAATATAGGTTTGACATTCAATGTTTGGAGTTACTTCCACCATTGCTCTACATAGTCCCTGGCCTTGGACTATCTTCATTGGTTGCATCTTGAGATCATACTCTTGGAAGATGGCCATCCATTTCCCTCGGCATTCACCTAGCTTACTCTGTAGCAGTAAAGATTTAACAGCCTGGTCTGGAATGATAGCATGCACTTTGCTCCAGAGAATATAGTGCAAGAATTTCTTCACGGCCTGGACTAGAGAAAAGGCCTTCTTTTCCAAAGGTGTATATTGGACCTCGACATTTTTGAAGGGGGAGCTCATAAAAGTAATGGGTCATTCTTCCCCTTCAACCTTCTGGGTTAAGACTGCCGCTGCAGAATGTGGTAAAGTGAAGGAGTAGATATGAAATGGGAGGGAATAGTCCAGACTTGCTAGGACTGGTGCCTCCACTATGGTTTACTTGATCTAAGTAAATGCTCACTTCATTTTGAGGCTCTACTCAATCTTGGTATCTTTCTTCATCATATCATTGAGTGGTTTAATGATCTCAGTGAATCCATTAATGAACCGTCGGACAAAGTTTATCTTTTCGAAGAAAGATCCCATTCCTTTTTACTGCCAGACATTTCCTCACGTGAGTGTAGACAACTTTGAAGATGGAATTGGCCAGATTTTGGAGGCCTTCAAGCAAAACAAGGAATAGTAGAGTTCTCTAGAATCTAGAGATTTTCACCAACGAGGTGCAATTTTGTAAATTTACTATTATTTGAGCGTAAGCTCCCGGACTTTCTGTTCATGGGACTTTGTGACCGGCTCCACCAACAGAGGATAAAGTTGTCACTGGGTACCGGGGTACTGGCCAACTCCGCCTGAAGAGGTTTTCTGAAGAATAAATTCTCCTAGCCTCCAAGCACCTGGTAGTCAGGTCTCAATGATGCGGGGGAGCTAAGTTAGGCAGGTGACTATTGTGTGAGGGGATAACTCATTTTTACTCATCTTTATCAGGGATTTCAAAAAGGGATAGGGTTTCCTGCAAGCATTTGGATTATCAAATAAACTTCAAAATATTGATCAAGTTAGATATGCATTTCTATCTATAGTTATGCAATAATCATTCAAACATCAAACTAAGCTCCAATGTAAGAAACTACTCTAAATACCGAATACATAAAGAACCTGTGATTCACATGCATTTAGTAGCAAGGGGAGATGAGATCATTAACCTAAACTAGAACATAGGAGCAAAGGACATAAGAAAACATACTACACAAAAGATGTTTGTGAACTCCAAAGATCAGAACAACACATAACAAGTAGCCATAAGGTGTTCTTCCTTCTTCATTAACTCAAATGGTTCCAGCATCACTGGTAAGTACATCCGTGGCTCCAAGGGAGCATTCTAAGCTACTAAGAACAATTGAGCATTGAGCTCCTGAAACAACTAAAAATGAAAAGCTATCTTCTATTACTTGCTGGACTGCAAAATCATCAATTTCCTCGACCCTCTGCACTTTTTGAGGTGATTGTAAGTGGTGCGGGTAGTACTATCCACAGGATAATGTATTATGTGTTGAGTGTACAGATATATTAGGGTAGTTTTAGGTCAAACCTTGTGTATAAATAAGAAGTGTGACTCCATATCTATGCTTTTTGAGGTGATTGTAAGTGGTGCAGGTAGTACCAGCCATAGGATAATGTATTCTATGTGTTGAGTGTATAGATAGATTAGGGTAGTTTTAGGTCAAACCTTGTGTATAAAAAGGAAGTCCGACTCCATAACAAGGGTCAAAAAAATTGATAATTTTGCAGTCCAACAAGTAATAGAAGATAACTTTTCATTTTCAATTGTTTCAGGAGCTCAATGCTCAATTGTTCTTAGTAGCTTAGGATTCTCCCTTGGATCCATGGATGTACTTACCAGTGATGTTGGAACCGTTTGCGTTAATGAAGAAGGAAGAACACCTTATGGCTACTTGTTATGTGTTGTTCTGATCTTTGGATTTCACAAACATCTTTTGTGCAGTATGTTTTCTTATGTCCTTTGCTCCTATGTTCTAGTTTAGGTTAATGATCTCATCTCCCCTTACTACTAAATGCATGTGAATTGCAAGTTCTTTATGTATTCAGTATTTAGAGTAGTTTCTTACATTGGAGCTTAGTTTGATGTTTGAATGATTATTGCATAACTATAGATAGAAATGCATATCTAACCCTGATCAATATTTTGAAGTTTATTTAATAATCCAAATGCTTGCAAGAAACCCTATCCCTTTTTGAAATCCCCGATGAAGATGAGTAAAAACTAGCTATCCCCTCACACAACAGTCACCTATCCAACTTAGCCCCCCTGCACCATCGAGACCCGACTGTAAGAGTAATTATCTATTTACACTTATTAATTAGATCACTTTGATTTAATTAATTAAGTTGTTTATTACTCTAGTTTACTTAAGCTATCTCTTAGGTGCATTATAATTAATATTTATATTAATTATTAATGTGCAAACCTAGCTTTTCTAGTTTTAGGGTTTTGTTCACCTTATAGGTTGAACTTTGTAGTTTCTTTTTCATTAATTCAGATTATAATTTTGCTCTCACTTTCTAAGCAACTTCTGAGTTCTTCTCTTTCCCTCTTTCTACTTCTCTTCTGTAATAGGTTCTTACATGCAGGTGTTCTTTGGGTTATGTGGATTTGTCTCTCAAATCCTACATGGTATCAGAGCCACACTGCTGCTGCCTGGTCTGGTATTTTTGAAGTGGAAAAGTTTCTTCTCTCCAAAGGGTTTTGGGCTTGCCCTTCAGATCTGGTATTCTCTTTAGGATGATATTTTTTGTTTCTTTTTTGCATGCAAAAAAGAAAAAACAAATTGGTGCACTTTGAGCCAAAACAGACTCCACCATTGCGCTCAGAAGGCCTGGGAGAGTCGAAAATCATATAATGTTTGATGTTTTTGGGCACAGTGACCCCTGAGAAAAAATTTCTAACTCCTAGGTCGTATGACATGAAAATCGAGAAAAAAAAATTAAAAAAGGCAAAAAAAGGCAATTTTAGGGCCTTTGGGACATGCAACCAGAGCGGCCACCCAGCCCAGCCCAACACCGACCACCGGCCACCGGCGGAGCAACCGCAGCAACGCTACCGCCCGGGAACTGCCTAGGAGTAGCCCGGCCACAACCACCACCGGCGCCTGCCACCGGCCCACCACCGGGTGCTGCAGACAGCATGTCAGGTGTCATCACTGTTGACGTCATCGGCCGAAAAAAAAAATTTGGCGGTTTTCAAAACATTTCTGGTAGTTTTCACAATTTTTCGGCGACAGAAAAAATTTCTGGCGAGATGGGCCCGCGACGTGTCGACGGCCGTCAAATTTTTTCCCAAGCTCTATGACGGTCATTTGACCGTCAAATTTTTTTCTATGAGTGGATTTTTCCAGTGAGCTCATTTTCGGATGAGTAGTTGGTTTTTTAGTCGTAACTTGTGCATACGGTGTCCATTTTTGGAAAATGAAATATCGTCAAAAAGGTGTTTCCAAGACGGACGCAATGGTGTTAGTCTTGATTGTTGATTCGGCCATTTGAGCTCTCATTTTTGGTATCAAAGTAGAGGATTATTTTTCCTCCATCTCTGCATCTGGTTACAGGTTTTCTTCTCATTTTTTGTGCTTTCTATAGTTGTCTTTTACTGTACGGGAGGATAGAATTATACATTTTGGGGGGGTGCATTTGATTTATGTACTTTAATTTGGAAATGACCCTTCTACTTCTGTCTACTTTTTCTCTCAATGTCAGACCCCTCTGTGATCCGGCTGACACCACACAATTATCACACCTGGAAAGCATACATGACCAGGCTACTCATGTCACATGGCTTATGGTTCTGTCTAGATGAGCACCAACCTATTCTACAGCATCTATTTGAGGTCCTCCAGCACAGAAACAAAATGGATGAAGCCATGGGTTTGATTGCACTACACATTTCAGACAGCCTCTTATTTCATCTGGATGGTTTGACCACTCCTCGCGTATATTGGGGAAAGTTTGTAGATCTATTTGGCATAGTGAATGCATTCAGAGCACTTTAGCTTGATGCAAAGTTGACATCCTTGTCTCCTAATAGTTTTTCCACCATTGAGGACTTCTTGATGAAGTTCAATGCTCTCCGCTCACTTTTACAGGGATGTGGGAAGACCAAATCAGATGATGAGTGTATCTTTCTGATACTCTCAAATCTTCATGGAGAGTTCCACATTTTCTCCTCCACTTTCTATTCCACTATGGATGCCTTGGGTCCTAGGCACAATATGTCTTCATTTGTGGTCTTTTGTGATCGGTTGACTTGAGAGCAGTCAAAGATTCAATAGTTGCATGATACTTCAGGCTCTATGAGCCATGCCTTGGTTTCTCACCCATCTCCACGGAAACCAGAGCAGAAATAGGTATCATCATCCACAGAATCTTGGAAGGATTCTCCTTCCCAACATTCCTTTGGCCCACCTCCTTCACCTAAGGGGAAATCAAAGATAGAAAAACCCAAGTGTACTTATTGTAATAAGTTCAATCATGATGAGTCTTAGTACTTTCAGAAGAAGGTAGATGGATATGCCCAACAAATTGCTAATTTGACAGCTCTTCTTCATAAGAGAAACATTGATATTCCTTCTTCCTCTTCTCACTAGTCATCTTCATCATCATCTCAGGCAGATGGATCAAACAATCGAAAGGGTCATGCCTTATGTGCATCTGCTATAGCTCCCTCTTCTCAGTGGTTGCTAGATTCTAATGCTTCCCATCATATGGCATCTTCTCAGAGTTCCTTCTCAACTTTTGCGGCCTCTCCTACCCCACACATCTTGATGGGGAATGATACTATTATGCCCGTGTGTGGTTAGGGTTCTATTGACATCGATGGTGGTGCATTCCATGATGTACTATGTGTTTGTCATCGAACCTTCTCTCCATTTATCAGATTACTCACAGTGGGACAGAGAAGACAGTTGAGTTCACTGCAGATTCTGTACACATCCAAGATCATGCGACTGGCTGCATTGTTGCTATAGGGATAGTTGATCATGCCACCCGCCTGTACTCCTTCTCCCATTTTGGTCCACCATCTCCTGTGTCAGAGAATATCTCTCCTACTTCACGAGTGCCTAGTGAGAAGAAGTCGGGTCACCTGAACTTTTGTGTTGCTCCTGAGATCAGTGTTGTGGCTTCTCTACCTCCTCCTCCTGTTGTGCCTGCCTTTGTTCAGCATGATTCTTCTTCAGCAGTTCCTGTTATGGTCACTCCCTGCATCAAGCCTTCCCCTCTAGTTGTTGAGGGCATATTCGAGGACATTCATCTTCTCTTAGCTGATAGATTCAGCCCATTTATTGGCCCACCTTCAGTGGGGATTCCATTCCAGGAGTCTCATTCATTCTCCTTTGAGCACCACCTCGGCCTTCCAGTTTCACCGCTCATTCAGGGGTTCCCTTGTTACTTTGTACCTCTGTTTCTTCCACATTGGAGTTCCATTGGTTCGATCATTCCTACAAGGGTTCCATCATTCTGGGGGGCCTTGGTGTCTCATCCCTCTCTCATGGGGGGTTTGATTGTACTTATGGTTTTGAGAGAGTCTCTTGAGCCATTATTTTTTGCATTTTCTTCTATCTCTTCTTGGAGTAAGGTTTTTCCCATGTGGTTTTCTCTATTTCTCCGCTTTACAAAGATTTGGTTGTGCTTGGGTACCTGATCAGGCCTTGTTGTCGGGACCCATCTTTTCCTTCTTTCATAGTTGTGCTAGGTTAACTTACCTCCTGAGCTTCACTTAAGGGGGGGTGTTATAGTAATTATCTATTTACACTTATTAATTAGATCACTTTGATTTAATTACTTAAGTTGTTTATTACTCTAGTTTACTTAAGCTATCTCTTAGGTGCATTATAATTAATATTTATATTAATTATTAATGTGAAAACCTAGCTTTTCTATTTTTAGGGTTTCTTTCACCTTTATAGGTTGAACTTTGTAGTTTCTTTTTCATTAATTCATATTATAATTTTTCTCTCACTTTCTAAGCAACTTCTAAGTTCTTCTCTTTCCCTCTTTCTGCTTCTCTTCTGTAACAGGTTCTTGCATGCAGGTGTTCTTTGGGTTTTGTGGATTTGTCTCTCAAATCCTACACCGACTACCACGTTCTTGGAGGCTAGGAGAATTTATTCTCCAAAAAACCTCTTCAGGTGGAGTTGGTCGATACCCTGGTACCCGGTGACAACTTTATCCTCTGTTGGCGGAGCCGGTCACAAAGTCCCATCAACAGATTGAAATGTGGTCTTGCATTCACCCTAGTTATGGCTTTTATAAACCTATAATTTCCTTATTCAAATTCAGGTTCAGGTTTCTCTTCACCTTCTTAAACTTCTTCTTCATTTCTTTCTTCTTCATCATCACTTACATCCTCAATATGTCGACCTCTTCTCTAGGCCATCTCCACAACTTCTAACCTAGCTGCAATTTTTCTCAATATATACAACATAAATGGATCTGCATCTCTCCTTCCTCCTCTAACATTTCCTTTGTGAGAAATCTTACATGAACCCTCTACAATTGTGGGTTAGGTTCCCTCTCTGCCACCACACAACAAATTAACCTAGGACTTTGCAAGCTCAGGAATCACAATCTACTCCAATCAAATTGGAACCTGGCTCTGATACCACTTGGTGCAGTTAAGGATGGAGGGAACTCAAAGATATTTGCCTAATCCTTGTAGCATGAGTCACACAATGGAAACAAAAAGTAACAAAATATAGATATGCAAGATCGTTCTTCTTTATTATCATCAGGAAATCATAGACAATGGGTTTGCAACATACAATCATACATGCTAGGCATACAGGCCTGACTACAATAAAAAAAGCCTTAGAATTCAGCTACAACAAGATAATCTTATGAGAGATTCCCCCTTAGGAACAAATTCATAAGCTTATAAATCCTTCACAAGCATAAGGTCAACCTAGAAAGATCACATTCCCCAATGAGGAGAAAACATAATACAAAATATAGGTCAGGACCAAAATCATTAAGATATACTTCCAATGAAAGAAAAAATAATCACGGTCTCTCAATTAGGTCGGCCAAAAATGTAATAGCATCAAGAAATGAGCCGTTAATCTTTTCCAATAGGGAAAACCTTTACGAGATAATAAAACACAAACTGGACGGGAAACATGAAGAACATTACAGTCCCACTAAGAATCTACAAGATCTCAAGAGAGAAATAACCAAATGAAGCACAAACCTAGGAAAAGGTTCCACATGATGCCATGAATATGTTGTAAGGATCACACCTGTAAATGATCCAAATTGAACAAATACTAAAAAAACTCAGAGATTGATCAAACAGGAAAATAAAAAACAAATTTTTTTGGTTGATGCAAGATTGCCAAGATGCTCCTTCATCACCACCTCACTACGCTACACCTACCGGTCAACCAAGCAATGCTTAAAAATAACATGATGCAATAAATCATGTGCCAAGCAATGATAGGAGAAAAGGTACACTCAATTGGGCTTTCCAAGAGCTCGGGTCACTCAAACCTTAGCATAAGAGCGTAGCTCTACTACATTTATAGATATGGTCTCAACACCAAGCATCCATACAAAAAATGGTCTTAATCTCAAAATGGAAAATTGAGAACAAGAAAACCAAAACGGAGATGAAAAATCCAAGACCCAATAGAGTTAGACGAAACCTTCAGCAAAGAAGAGAAATCCAAATATGAGTCCAACCAGTCGATGCCCACAAAAATATGAAAAGCGGATCAAACCCAACAAGAACAAAGGCAATTTTCTCCAATACATTTTGGACAAAAAATCAAATCTCACTTAATAAGAATTGAGGAAATGAACTCTTTTTCCCCAACATAAAGTCACTTTTCAGTAAGAACTTTAAAATTAAATCACTTAGATAAAAATAATCCAATTCCAATTAAATGAAATTCAACTACAGTAAACTTGTCGGTAAATAAAAATAACCCCCAACTAATAAAAATCAACATTTAAATTCTAACTCATCCACAACAACTGTGGGAACTCTAAATGCACATACACATATACTGGTCTATCACAAAATGCATATGAAGTCTAAATTTACCCACACATGCCATAGGTAAAATAATCAATTATAGATATGTCGTCCATACATGTATGATATTAGTTAAATCATGAAAGGTTGATGGAACTATCTACTATGCCACTATTGGGGATAAGACATGCACAAACTTGCAGCTCAAGCAAAACAATGTCTAGTACCTATTCACTAAAACACACAAACATCAAGTGCATATGCTCACAATATAAATAGCCAAAGCATATACATGAATAGTAAAATATGCCTAATGGAACACTGACACTCTAGTGACGCAATCATTCATATGTATTAGAATGTTATGGCACTGTTCATTCCATATTTAATCCTCAATATTCATAATCATTTAAATTAAACATTAAAGCATTAAAATAATCATGTACACAAGATGAGCATAGATTAGTGAAAATTCAGTGAAACATATCCATCAGCAATAACGACACAATATAACAGGAAATTAGATATAATCATCATGATAACATAATCCATTGTTACCCAATACAAAATGAACCTAATATTATCATAAAGAATCATGTCACATCTTGAAAATATCATCATGCAAATATGATAAAAACAATAAACAAGAGTATAATCTAATATCTAAATCAGCAATGATACTGGGAAAACCAAAATAATGTACTGTAACCAAATGCATCACACAACACAATGCTTGATCACATAATACGGATAACCAAATAATAAATAGAGTCCATCTCATATCAAAATTATCATGGAACATAATGCAACCACGGGAGGCACTACATATATGCTCAAACCTGTGAAGCCAAGTGGAATTAATGGCTCATATCTGCTAGCACTAAAACATTCACACGTCAAGTCTACCTACTCGTGTGTGTGTGTGTGTGTGTGTGTGTGTGTAGTTGGAGCACATATAAAATAGTCCATCAACATAGATCGATAAAAAGGGGATTTTAATTGCATAATCATTCTTATGTATTTGAATGTTACAACATCACCCCTTTTCCCATACAACATCATCTAAACATTAGAATAATAATCTCATCAATATTTAAAATACACTAAACATCATTAAAGACATAATTAACAACATAACATCTCATCCATTTACTGACAGGACATCAATGTGCATCAAGAAACCACAACCAACATGCATATATGATCATCACCAAATATGCAAGTATAACCTTCTATCTACAATAGTAGTGATAACAAAGTGTTCAAAAGAATAAAACTTAATTGAATATATCACAAGGATGCCAATGTCAAAAGAATAATATATGCACAATCAAAGAATATATTATATACAAAGTCTAACTTGGATCAAAATAAAGAAATAAAAGAATGCAAATATGAGAGGTACTATATGGGGCCTATTTTCTCTGCCCTTGTCTCTTTCTAGTCAGATGTACAAGTACTCTTCTCCTAATATCTGACTCCACAAGATTGCTTACCCATTTCTTTCTTTTGTTTGCTTATGTTCTTCTCTTCTAGATTCTATTTTCTCTTATGTAAGATGTTGTTTATGGGTCCTGGTTTGAGGGTTGTATTGTTTCGAGACTCATTTTGACTCCATTATTTGCAAAGATATATACTTTGGTCATGCCTCTTCATTCATTCTTCAATTACTTTTATCTTGTCTTAATCTCCTTACACTTAACTAATCTTTTCAAATACCCATTAGTTAGTAATGGGGCTCTTTTCAAAGTTTGCATAATCTCCTTGACCCTGCCATCTAGCAGAATTGTGATATTGGTGAAATCCTTCCTATGTGGTTGTGGTAGGCCAAGAGTTTTATTGCTACTACATGTCCCTAACAACAATTTCCTCTATTCTTCATATTTTCAAATGGTGTTTATATGTTGCTTACCATCTACATTTTCTCGAATTGTAGATTTAGATTCTCTAGGGTATTTTCTTCTCTAGTTATATTTCTCTTTTCACTTCTTGTGGTAGCATCCATAATAGCATTCTCAACAACACCCTTAATGACATGTTCATGTCTTCTTCTTCTTCTTCTTCTTCTTCTTCTTTCTTCTCTTTCTATTGTTTATCTTAATTTTCTTTCTTCTTTGTTAGGTCTGGCCATTGTATCTATCTTAGTTTGTTGTTTAATTTGTCTTGAGTTTTTGTTATTGCCTTTTTCTATTGGTGCTCATGATTTGGTCTTGTCTTACCCCTATATTCATCCCATCGTGGTTATTCGGTTTCAACAGTCACATATCTTCATGTTCTTCTAAATACTTTCATGTGTTTCATTTCCCATCTCCTTGGTTCTTGGCCCCCTCTCATGGGGTAGACATTAAGGAGACAAAGGTTTAATTAATTTTTTTGCATTTCTTGCTTTTCTTGCTCCGATATTGATGAAAATTTGAAGTTTTTTGGTCAAGCAAGACCTCAACAAAACCTAATCATTGTCTCAACAATGAGACCAATGTTAGTAAGAAATCTAAATAAGAAAAAATTGATTTATGTTCCCAAAGGATTTTTGTTAGTTGTAGCTTGTAACCTCAGACTCAATCTTATTGAGGTAACAATCAAATATAATCCAACTCTACTCTTAGTACTTATTCAGAAAGAAACATGTTTTACACAATATTAGGATAGAAATAGAGCTCTAAAGTATACCCATATATCAATGAGTAATGTGCATCCCTTGTATCCCCTTTATATCATATTCCTTTGTATTCTATTCTCTTATTCTTGGTTACATCATTATATCATACATTGTCACTTAAAGACTATATATCCTATCTATAATTATATCTCCTATTAGAGATACAACCTTTTGGTGGTATCATATATTCTCTCTAATTTATCTATTCTAGATTACACCCTTATCTCTATGCACTAGTGTCTATATATTTCATTCATAGGTTCTCATGTGTTTTTCTAAGGATCCTTAAAAAATGTGTGTATAATTTACATGAAGATGAATACATATTATCATTGTATTGTATAAATATGTTGCAAGTCTAAATCCTTTTACCATAAGTACTATACCAACAATAGGACTCTGCGCAACTGTTTGCATGTCTCCTCTACATTATTTATTTTGCAAGTATTGAGTATCTAGAGGTTGATGTCTCCATATTGAGCATATTTTGCATCATATTTGTGAGAGATACAATGAATCTGAGAAATAAG
This sequence comes from Thuja plicata, assembly GCA_018584345.1. Classification (NCBI taxonomy): domain Eukaryota; kingdom Viridiplantae; phylum Streptophyta; class Pinopsida; order Cupressales; family Cupressaceae; genus Thuja; species Thuja plicata. The sequence goes on along the minus strand of MU226888.1, from coordinate 1,499,969 downwards.
AATATTTTAATTATGTCAATTGTCAATGTTTATGACAACATTGGTTTAGTTTAGTTGCATACAAACAAGAAATTGTATAGTTAATTTGAAAATAAGAAATTTTAATTATGTCAAGTTTAGAAAATGTCAATAGTTGTAATTAAATCAATCAACTACTTAAAAACAAGAAGTTGTACATTCAATTTGAGTCATTTCAAAATTGGTTTAACACTATATACTCAATTTTGTTCAATTATATCGAATTAGAAACATATAAATGTTCATGACAATATTTGATTAATTTTTTAAAAGCAACTTACAACCTTTATAGCTTAAAAACAAAATATTTCTTGACTTTAACTACTGAATATTCTCCCACTAAACAAACATTTACAATAATATTAGACCTTTACAAAAGAAAAATCCACCATCAATTTGAAAGCATGTCAATATTCATGGCAACATTGATTTAATCACTTAAAGACAAAAAGTTGCATCCATATATACATATATTTAATTGCATTAAGAACGAACTCCCATTGGTGAATCTATTCTTTAAGATGTGGACCATTTACAATTCATTTGGTGTGCATATAACCTGTGAAAGAAAACAAAACAGCACACGACCCCACCAACGAAAAATGTTGACCCCAAAGAGTCATTCAACCCTCCCATCAATTACTTTCCGTGAGATATGTGTATGGAAAACGGATCCCTGTGAAGCTTTAGCGTGACACGTGTGTGGGTGGAGAGCGAAATATTTTGTTTTCTTTCTACTTCACTTGCCTTGCAATTTCCTAGAGACACAACGTGAGCGTACTCTCTATGCTACTTTTCTTTCATCACTGATCTTTTGATCAATAGAGCAATTTCCAAATATAGAGCTTGTGCACAACCCCACCTTCAAATTAGGATTAAGTCTTTCTCAATGGAAGTTTCACACCTCTCAAATCATTAAAGACTTTTGTTTCTCACCAAAATATCTTCTAAATAAAACACAAATATCAAATCAAAATAGCATTAGAAAGACTTTCAACGACATATTATAAGAAATTAAGGTTAATATTTATATATCATGAGGATAGCGGAGCCTACCTGTCTAAGAATTACAAGGATCTATTGCGTGCTCTTCATAAATCTTGTTTTAAGAACTTTCCAAACCTCGCTCACCCAAGCTCCAAGCTCCCTAAAACCACCCTCTTTCTTTCGACCAAAAAAGTAAAAAATGAACAAAAAGGCTATTTAAAAAATTACAAGAGAAATTTAAAAAAATGGATTTCATGTCATCCATCTTCTTTCAACAAGGAGATGACATGTAGATTAAACTCGTCCTCTATTTTTTTTACACTAATCTCAAAGGTAGCTCATGGTTACACATGTTGGATAAAAAAGCTTGATTATTCACTGATAGCTTGAACAAGCACAAGTGGGTGACTTTAAAACATGGAGAGTTGGTTTAATCAACACGACCACATTATCACTCAACATCTCAACATTACCACCATCTAATAGATATTAAAATGTGGCACATCTACACTAACATTCTCCCCTTATTACATTATTGCTACAAAGTGCATGATATTCTTTATCGTAAAATGCCTAAAATGCCTACTCTACATGTCAATGTAGACTCTTCACACAAGACACATGGACTAGCAACCAACACAATTTATCCTATTCTAGCTTATTCAAACAATGCGTTGGCATAATTGATGCAGATCTTTATTGAGTGTTGAATGGTACATGTTTGATGACAAAAAGATCAGTTATTGTCTTGTCATTGATGTCAACTTGGTGTTGTGTTTGTTGACAATGTTCCTGATGTGCTGCCAAGAATGAGTACATATGAATTATTTGTTGTGGTAAGAATTGGAGTGTGTGATCGTTGTTGGAGACTCAGGGATGTCTCTAGATGCATTATGTATGATCGTGTAAGCTGAAAATAACAATAGAGGAAGGTATGATTGATTGGAGGGCAACCGAGCAGACAGTGACTCACAGTGAATGATTTGATTGTTCTATCAAATCAGTATGGATTCAAGTGTTGCGGTCATGATATGTTTATCTTGACTAAGATATGTTAATGATCCTAAGATCGCAAAAGGATTGGAGTACCGCAAGGTATAGTTTCCGCTGACAAAAGATTGTTTCGTGCAAAAGTTAGAAAATGTTTGAACTTGTTTGAGCAGTTGATGTTAGATCGGTGAGTGGTGATGATGTGATCGGTTGCACTAGATGCTTCTATGATCTAGGTGTCAAGGTGATGTGGCATAACATATTTGCAATGGTTAATATATATTTCATTGCTCGAGGTGATCGAATTTAATCAAGGTTTGGAAGTATGTTGAGGAAGTAAAATTTAATTGTTCTTGATTTAAATCGATGTGCGATGGATTTGAAGGCCAACCTAAAGTTGTAATCAAATGTTCTAGATTGGTAATGCATTTTACGGTTCAAGGATTGAGCAAGATTGATTGTAATGATGAAATTTAATGTATTAGGTCATGACAAAGGCAGTGGCTGCCTAACGAACTTATAATGTATTTATATGTAAAATGATGAATTATGCAAGTGTAGATCGTGGACGAAAAGGTGCGGTCAAGTGATGAGTGAAAATAGTTTGCAAGAAGTAGAAGTGTTGTGCTTAATTGGATCTTAACAAGAAGAGGAGGCATGTTACACCTAGAGCAGTGTACTTGTTGATTCCTAACAGTTTCTGTAAGAAAATCTCTTAACCATGTAGATTTTAACAGGTCTGATTTGTAAATCCTTTAATAGGGTGGCTCTTTAACTAGGGTATGAAATCCTTTAACAAGCTGACTCCTAACAGGGTAAAGCTCCTAACGGGGCTAGAGGTAAATCCCTTAACCGGGTGACTCCTAACGGGATCTTCTCCTAACAGGGCATCATTGTAAGCTTCTAACAGGGCTAAGCTTTTAACAGGGTGCATTTTAGAAGAGTACAAATATTTTTGGGTGTTAATCCCCACTGTGGTTTTCACCCTTAGAAATAAAGGGTTTCCACGATAAAAATATTGGTGTTACTTTGTTGCATGTGTGGATGAGTGTTTAGTTACTTTGTTTATTGCATGCATAAGGTTTAAAGTTGACGAATGTGGTTTATGGTGTTGAATGAATTGTGAAAAGTTTTAGATCTTATAGATTACTGATTCACACCCCCCCCCCTCTCAGTAATCTTGGACCTTATATTATTAACAATTGGTTTCAGAGCCTAGGTCCTTTTTGTGGTAAGCCTAACAGCTTGAGGAAAAGATCTGATGATGAAGAAGGAAGGTCCTAAGTTTACAAGGGACAACTACACAATATGGAGTGAAAGGATCAAGATCTATCTAAAAGGCATGGGGCCACAGTTCTGGAATTATGTAGAAACAAGGTATACAGTTCCTACTGGGATTCTCAATGCAAAGCAACTGAAGGAGAAACAGGAGAACATACAAGCACTGGAAGCAATTGTAAGTACTTTGTCTAATATTGAGTATGTTGGCATTCATGGACTTGAGACTGCCTTTGATGTTTGGTAAAATTTGAAGCTAATCTATATTGGAGACTGACATGTGCAAAAATCTAGGGTAGACAGCTTGAAGGGAAAATATGATGACATGAAAATGGTGGAAGGGGAGAACATTGAACAATATGGACAAAGGATAAAGGAAGTAGTTGGTGTTATCAAAGATGTCGATGGTAACATTGAAGAAAGTGATGTGGTAAGTAAAATGTTCAGAACCTTACTACCTTCTTATGTCATTAGAGTGTCTTCTATACAAGAATTGAGGACATTTGATATTGCTTCTATTGATGGATTGATTGGTAAGCTTGCTACTTTTAAATTAAGTAACTATGATAATTGTATGCCTAAAGTTGAAGCAAATTTTAAGGCCTCTTTGTCATTAGCATCAGAGAAGAAGGGAAATAGATAAGTCATGATTCAGCTAGCTTGAAAAGTTATTCCAGGGATCTTGAATCTATCTTGGAAGAATAAAAAAAGCAATAAGAACTTGAAGCTTTACTTGCAAGAAGATTACCTAGAGGAACCGGTAAGTACAAAGGCAAGTTACCTTTAAAAAAATTTTCATGAAATAAGATTGGACATATTGCTTCTAGGTGTCTTAATGGTGAACAAAAGGATAAGATCAGAAGATTAAAAGGAAAAGGAAAGCAACAATGTTATGTTGTTGCAGATGAAGGTGTGACTGAAGAAGAGTCAAAAGACAATGAAGAAGAGGAGATAGTATTTGTTGAAGTAAAAGAGGATGTTGCAGAAGGTGAAATGGCCATAGTATCTCTCATGGATCAGGCCAATGAGTGGGTCATTGACAGTGGCTTCTCCCATCACATGACTGGTGACAAAAGTAAGTTCATCAAGATTGAAGAATTTGATGGTGGTGATGTCAGGTTTGGTAACAATACACCTTGTTCGGTTAAAGGGAAAGGTACAATTTATTTGAATGGTAAGAGTAATTTTGATGATGTCTATTTTTTAGAAGGTCTAACACATAATTTTTTGAGTGTGGGTGAGTTGAGTGAAAAATTTTATAGACTTGAGTTCAAAGGAGGAGTGTGTAGGAAACTTGGAGGATCAGGTGATCTGATTGCAACTGGTAGGTACACTAGAGGTAATTTATTCCATCTGAATACTTCTGTAAACAATTTTTTGGTGGCTAGAGTTGAGGATAGTTGGTTGTGGCATAGAAGGTTCTATCATGTGAACTTTGATAGTTTGGTCAAAGTTAGTAAGTTGAATGTAGTTAGAGGATTGCTACAATTAGTTAAACCAGACAACATGATGTGTAAGGAATGTTCGTTGGGTAAGTTAACTAGTTCTACTTTCAGTAGCAAGTCTTTTTCATCAGATAATACATTGGATTTAGTGCACACTTATTTGTGTGGTTCCATGAGGACTAAAATCTATCATGGTGATAGATATTTCATATTGTTTATTGATGATTACTCAAGGATGATGTGGGTGACTTTCTTGAAGGATAATTTTGATGCTTTCTATAAGTTCAAAGATTTTAAAGAGCTTGTTGAGAATGAAACAGGTAAAAGATTGAAGTGCCTAAGGTCTGATAGAAGAGGAGAATTCACTTCAGCGGAGTTTGTCAAATATTGTGAAGAAAATGAAATCAAGAGGCATATGTCAGCACCTAGAGCATCTTAGCAAAATGGAGTTGTTGAAAGGAGGAACATATCCATATTAGATACTTCTAGGACTATGTTGATTCAAAGTGATGCACCAAAGATGTATTGGACAGAATCCATCTGTATTGTAGCATACACTTTTAACTGAGTGCAAGTAAAGAAAGGAAGAAACAAGACACCCTATGAATTATGGTATGGTCACACACCTAGTGTTAAACATTTCAAAGTTTTTGTAGTAGATGCTATATCAAAAGAGATGATTTTATTGGTAAGTTTGATCCTAAGAGTGATGAAGGTATTTTCTTGGGATATTCTAATAAAATAAAGGACTATAAGTGTTTTAATAAAAGGACTAACAAGATGGTTGAAAGTGCAAGTGTAAAGGTAGATGAATATACAGAGAAGTATAATGTAACAACAAGAAAGAACCAAGAAATATTCTAGAATTTGTGCATGTGCAACCGCTAGAGCAAGAAACTGTTGGACAAAACAATGAGGAATAAGTGGTTCAATCGGTGGAACAAGAAGAAGAAGAAGAAGCACCTAAAACCAAACCTATTATTCCAAGGTATGTGAGATTGAATCATTCCCCTGATCAGATAATTTGTGATAAAGATGTTGGAGTGTAGAAAAGAATGAGAATCAGAGAGAATACTTGTTTGATTTCAAAGTTTGAACCTAAAATGGCGAAGGAAGCCTTGAAACGTGAAGACTAGATAAAAGAAATGGAATAACTTGATCAGATTGAGAAGAATGACACTTGTTCCTAGACCAATAGACAAGAATGTGATTGGTACAACGTGGTTTTTTAGGAACAAACTGAATGAAGATGGAGAAGTAGTTTGTAACAAGGAAAGACTTGTGTGTAAAGGCTATGCACAAGAGGAAGGACTGGACTATGGAGAAACATTAGCTCCTGTGGAAAGACTTGAAGGGGTAAAATTTTTACTTTCTTATGCTACTTATAATAACTTTAAAGTTTTCAAATGGATGTCAAATCTACTTTTCTGAATGAGATTCTTGAAGAAGAGGTTTATATAGAGCAACTAGATGGATTTGCATTGACTGAGAATAAGAACATGGTGTGCAAGTTGGAAAAGGCACTGTATGGACTGAAACAAGCACCGAGAACATGGTATAAAAGATTACACTCTTGTCTCATTAACATTGATTTCATAAGAACAAGTGAGGATAGCAATGTGTAGTTGAAGGTTGAAGGTGATAAGGTACTGTTAGATGAAGTATTTTTTGATGACATAATCTTTGGAGGAAATGATGAGATGATCTTGGAGTTTGTAGAAGAGGGGATGAAAGATTTTGATATGTCAATGATAGGAGAAATTAAGTTCTTTATTGGATTGCAGATTTCACAACTGCAAGATGGTATCTATATCAGTCAGTATAAGTACATAAAAGAAGTATTGAAGAATTTTGGAATGGAAGATTCTAGGCCTGTTGGAACCCCCATGGTGACAGAATGCAAGCTATCTAAGGATGATGAGTCAAGTGCAGTAGATGCAACTCTATACATATCCATGATTGGTAAGTTGCATTATGTTGTTCATAGTAGACTAGACATTTCACAAGCAGTTGGAATAGTGGCAAGATTTAAAGCTAATCCTAAGGAGTCTCACATGGTAGTAGTGAAAAGAATATTCAAATACTTGAAAGGGACAGAAGAATATGGTCTTTGGTATGCTCACAAAAAATATTTCTCTTTGAGTATTTTTATTGATACAGATTGGGCAGGAAACATTGATGATAAAAAGAGTACAAGTGGAGGAGCATTATTCCTAGGAGGAAGACTTGTGTCTTAGACAAGTAAGAAGCAAAATTGCATCTCCCAATCTACTGCAAAAGCTGAGTATGTAGAAAAAGAAATAAATTGTACATAAATTGCATGGATGAAGCAAATCCTATAAGGTATCAAAGAGAAGGTAACTGAACCTATGACTATTTACAATGATAATACAAGTGAAATCAATATTTCAAAGAATCCAGTAATGCAATCTAATACTAAACATATTGCAATCAAGTATCATTTCCTAAGAGAGAAAATGCGGGAAAAGGTATTCAGCTTGGAATATGTTTCAACCAAGGAGTAGCTAGCAGACATATTCACTAAACCATTACCCCAAGATACTTTTGAGTATTTGAGAGGTAAGTTAGTGGTTATTCCCCTACTTGAACGACACTAACATGTTTTTCCAGGCATCAATTCAATGGACTCATTGAATATCTTTCACTATTGGGTTGATGTTAAAAGGGACTACTCCTTAGGGGGAGCAGTCAGAGGAAAATGAAGATGTTTCAGCAGTTGGTGACTTATGTGGTGCCTTTGTAATTGTTGTCAAAGGGGGAGAATATTACAAGAAAGTGAAAGAGAAGAACATATGAAGCACGAGATGAACAGAGAAGAGAAAGTCATGCATTGGGAGAAGATAAGAGGAAGACTAGGAAGACTTTGATATTAAGTGTAACTGCATCAACTAAGGGGGAGCTAGTATTATCAGCTCATTGTGGTTTTTCCATCAATTCCAAAGGGGGAGATTTCTAGCATAACTAATGTAGAGCTTTATTGAGTATTTAATGGTACAGGTTTGATGAGAGGAAGATCTTCTATTGTGTTGGCATTGATTTCAACTTGGTGTTGTGTTTGTTGACAATGATCCTGATGTGCTGTCAAGAATGAGTACAAATGAATTGTGTGTTGCGATAAGAATTGGAATGTGCGATCATTTTTGGAGACTCAAGGATGTCTTTAGATGCATTTTGTATGATTGTGTAAGCTGGAAACAACAATAGAGAAAGTTATGATTGATTGAAGGGCAACTAGGTAGATAGAAGAACAGACAGTGACTCACAATGAATGATTTGATTGTTATATCAAATCGGTATGGATTCAAGTGTTGTGGTCATGATATATTTATCTTGACTAAGATATGTTATTAATCCTATGATAAAAAAAAGGATTGGAGTACCACAAGGTATAGTTTCTATTGAGAGAAGATTGTTCTCTGCAAAAGTTAGAAAATGTTTGAGCAAGTTTGAGCAGTTGATGTTAGATCGGTGATTGGTGATGATGTGATCAGTTCCAGTGAATGATTCTATGATCCATGTGTCAAGTTGACATGGAATAATATATTTGTAATGATTAATTCCTATTTTATTTCTTGGGGTGATCAGATTTAATCAAGGTTTGGAAGTATGTTGAGGAAGTCAAAAAGGTTTGATTGTTCTTGTTTTAAATCAATGTGCAATGGATTTGAATATCGACCTGAAGTTGTAATCAAATGTTCTAGATTGGTAATACATTTTAGGGTTCAAGGATTGAGCGAGATTGTTTGTAATTACGAAATTCAATGTATTAGGTCATGATTAAGGTGGTGACTTCCTAATGAACTTGTAATGTATTTATATGTAAAATGATAAATTATGCAAGTGTAGATTGTGGATGAAAAGGTGTGATCAAGTGAAGAGTGAAGATAGTCTGCAAGAAGCAGAAGTGTTGTGCTTAATTGGATATGAACAAGTAAAGGAGGCGCGCTACACCCAGATTATTGTACTTGTTGATTCCTAGCATTTTATATAAGAAATCCCTTAACCAGGTAGACTTTAACAAGTTTGATTTGTAAATCCTTAATAGGGTGGATCTTTAACTAGGGTCTGAAATCTTTTAACAAGGTTACTCCTAATAGGGTAAAGCTCCTAACATGGCTAGAGGTAAATCCCTTAACCGGGTGACTCATAACAGGGTCTGCTCCTAACAAGGCATCATTGTAAGCTTTTAACAGGGCAAATGCCTTTAACAGGCCACATTTTAGAAATGTGCAAATATTTGTGGGTGCTAATCCCCACCGTAGTTTTTACCCTTAGTCAGTCAGGTTTTCCATGATAAAAATACTGGTGTTTCTTTGTTGCATGTGTGGATGAGTGTCTAGTTACTTTGTTTATTGCATGCATAAGGTTTAAAGTTGATGAATGTGGTTTATGGTTTTGAATGAATTGTGAAAAGTTTCAGATATGATAGATTATTGATTCACTCCCATCTCATTAATCTTGGACCTTATAGTATTAACACAACGAACCAATTCTCCTCATTATTTCCTCCTTGGTTTTTTGACACCATTATGTTAGATAAAAAAATTTATTATTCACTGACTCTCAAACAAAGAGAGTTGGTTGGTTTAACCAACACAACTACACAATCACTCATCATCTCATCATAACCACATCCTAACAAACATAAAAATTCATTAAAAAACTATGCTAACAACATGTGTGGATATTACGATGAGCAGTATAATTATGCACTCTTCTCCATGAAAGGTCTTAGGCATGCTCTCACATGTGTGAGGCACTGATATTGACATAACCCATATATATATATATATATATATATA